>CM034151.1:90036242-90377647 GCA_019776745.2 Taxus chinensis
CCGCACTCAATATTATATGGAGGCCATACAGAGGCCATCAGCCCTGAGGAGAAGCCCAAGCACAGCTACGATGGATCCAATATATCTTCTGGATAGCTAGATGGAGACCCAGGGAGCATGAGCGGATTCCCCTAGAGAGGGTACACTGACAGTTGGGTCTACGACAGGACGAGCCACCTCCCTTCCCACAGTATCAGAGGGAGGATGTAGAGGCACCACTACCTCTTCTGTAGCCATGGACCTAGTCTAGGTTGCGGAGAGACTGGCGGATGAGAAAATGGATGACACCGGTATTACAGGTGCATTTTTGGTTTGGTAGGCAGGGCAGAGGGAAGCCATGAGAGCATAGTTCGCACAGCCAGATTTGGTAGCTGTTATAGCGAAGAGGGACCGTCTCTTGGGCCAGGTGCAGCTATTATAGGGGCAGCTTACTGCTACATAGGCACAGATCGGAGTGCTATAGGGATAGTTGGCCCAGGCACAGGGACAGGCACAGGTACAGCCACAAGGCCAGATCCTTGTTTAGGCACAGGCACAGGTCCCTGTTCAGGCTCTGATGGCAGCTCCACCACCACCATAGGTACAGGCACAGGGTCAGGGTGTACAGGCAGGATAGGGCCCAGTTATATTAGGAGCTGAGGGACCAGCTCCACCAGCCATGGTAGCACGGGTCCGCTACATGGAGGCGAGAGCGGAGGCCCGATATTATCAGGATATAATAGATGGTACTGGGGGCCGACTATCAGCCATATGCAGCTCACAGAGCTGAGACATCCTGGAGTCACAGGTCACAGGGGGCCGCAGCCACAGCTGGTGGGTCAATGATGGGTAGGAGGTGAGATCCGGCACATGGGCCAGCTGAGAGACGAGCCGAGGGAGGGGGGAGAGAGCTGAGTCACCCCAGGAGCAGAGCTGGGTTTTTCTGATTTGATAGAGACATCGGTCTGTGAACTGAGTGTGTATATAGAGGCCTGCCTGCCCTCATTTGATGTATTCATGTTTGTTATATATACCGGCCTGTGAGCCGAGTACATGTTGTATAGTTGATACAAACCTATGAGCCGAGTATATTTTTGACATGAGAGGCCGGCCTGCGAGTCGACTCAATATTTTGACAAAGACAGCGGCCTGCGTGCCAACTTTGTATTTTTGGTTTGTATGATAGAGGCCCCATCCAGGCCAATTTGTATATTGTAACATTGTTTTGATGATATATATAGATGATGAGGTTGATCCATATGGTGTGTGTAATTATGGATTTGGTGCATATATTATAATGCTTTATGTTTTTGTGTTGATGGTATTGGAATGTTTGTGATGTATATATAAATGATGCATATGTTTTGAAATATTGATGTTTAGTATGATGATGGATGTTGATAGTGATGTCATTATGTAGGGAAAAGAGGCGGGCGCCGCCAATTTTTTTTAAAAAAAACAAATAGAAGGCCTGGATATAATCAAAATAGGTATAGGTTGACCGATATCGGTTAGATAACCGATGCCGTTTACGTTTGACTGATGTCGGTTACAGAACCGACATCGGTTATGTTAAAACAAGCTTTTCTAAAAATAGAAAAGCTAGGGAGGTAATTTTAGATTCTTATTTTTAGAGTCATGCAACATGTTAAATAGGAAGATGCGAGGTTGTTGTCATCCATACAGGGTAGTTGCATGGGAGAATTGAGTGATAAGGAGGAAAGAGACAGGTAAAATGATCATGAGCTTGGAGTAAGAAGGCATAAAGGCAAGTAATAGTGAAGAGGGGGGTGAACATGGATGAACAAGGAGAAGCATCCAATGGGCAAAGAGGAGAGGGAAGATAGGTTCCACCTCAAATTGTTGCATCCCCAGGAGGTATATATGATTTTTGGTTGGAGTTAAATTTTTTTTTGCATGCGTGCATGTGAATAGGATGTGCGAAGTTAAGTGGGGTAGAGATAAAAAAATAAAGGTGATAGGCAAAAGTTTTGGGATGGGGTGAGTGTTGTAGGGTAAGTAATCAGGTGTTGGAGATATGTGCGTAGGTACAGAGAGGGGGAAAACGAGCGCAAAAGTTATCATAGGTGGTGTTTTTTGAGCGGGGTGATTGGAATTGACAGTGATTGATATCGTTTAGGAATAATTGGTATCAGTTATGTAACCAGTATCGGTTGTCTATAACCGATATAGGTTATTGTGTAAAGTTACAGATTGCGATAAAAAACACGTTGGAAGCTATTTGTTGTTTGTTGGTTTGATGTGTGTAGGCACAGGCAGGGTTGAGGATGAATGATAGGGTGCCAGCTTTGTTGTCACGGGTCTGAGCGGATGTAACACCAGCTGAGTGGGCATTAATAAACCGTGTGGGGTTAAGCAGAATCCGCTATTATTCACGGATCGCACACAATCATGCTATGTTACAGGCACAGATTGAGAGATGGAATCCTAAAAAGAATACCTTTAATCTGCCAACAGGGGAGATGACAGTGACGTTAGAAGATGTGTTCTGAATTCTGAGACTCCCAATTATAGGAAGACCAGTGTATCAGGCAGGGCCTAACATGGTATGGGCAGTTATAACGACAGTATTTGGTCCAACCGCACGACATTTGACACAGTGAGGTTTGACATTCACTTATGGTATAATGTTTGTGGCACACTTTGAGGCAACAAGGTTGGAAGTGGTATTAATGATAGCGGTGGGGTATTATGCATTACCTAGAGTGGATGGGGGAAGATTTCTGAAATCATTGATGTGTATTATTCATGAGATGATAGAAGGTAGCGTTACTTTTGAATGGGCACCTGCATATCTTGCGGAGCTATACAGGGGTTTATGGGCATGCAGGCAAAATCATAGGACTACACTAGATTGTGCATACTTATTACATTGTTGGGCCTATGAGCACATTATGTGTGTGTGACCAATAGGCTAACCAATCCAGGGAGAAGAGACAGGAATGTAGAGGTTGGGATTCAGACGATGGGTCCAGACAGAGCAAGAGGCAAGAGCCGAAACTGTGATAGATGACGCTGAGTATTATAGGCAGATGTGGGAGATGGTTACGATTGCGGACATTCATTGGAGACCGTATGGGAACTACATGGCGATGGTGAACATAGCCGATGATTTGAGGGGTATAGAGTGATTAAGGTGGATTGTGGGACACAGGCCAGGTGAGTATGAGAGGATTCCTCTAGATCGCGTGCGGCGACAATTTGGATTTGTTCAGGATATACCCATGGTTCATAGACCATACAAGAGGATCAACGCCGAGGCACCCCTCTCATCGCCATGACTGACACTTCTAGAAGGACCAGAGGAGACAGCAGCCGATCACAGGGTAATGGATGTAGGAGTGACAGAGTCTTATAGATTATGGTGGGTAGTAGAGCTACGAGGTACATGTGAGAGGGTCGATCATCATGACATAGCTGTGATTACAGCAGAGAGAGACCACCTGCAGGGTGTAGTTCACCAGATTCAAACATAGGTGAATGAGACAATGAGATTGTTAGAGGTTTTGCAGTCACGAGTGGAGAGACTAAAGGCAAGATTACTCCACGCGAGAGGGCGTATTCGTATGTTACAGGAGAGATTGGTGGATCAGTGGGAGGATCCAATAGCAGTGGCCCCTTTGAGGGTGGAGAGGCCAGGTGAGCGGCATCGACGATCACCATCACTACCTAGTTCAGGATGAGGCACGGGGGCTGACGTGAATTTTATAGGGGTAGAAGAATAAATGAGGAAACCGACCTGTGCATCGATGATAGAAAAGATGTATTTGTTTAACATCTAAATAAAACTGAATATGTATGTTGATTTTGAGTTGATGATAATAATAAGAAATGGTTGTGTTTTGAATGTTTGGATTAATAAAGGACAAAAAGTGAGTGTTATCAATATAAATATGCGAAAACATTTATATTTTTAAGCAAGACAAAACACATGATAGGTTATGGTAGGGGATGCTCAAGCTAACCTTGGGAGACCCCCTGTCTCCTAAGTGCTGCCTACATAGCCCATTGCATAAAGCAAGGAGGGGCCTCAAACCGATGTAGTTATCCCTTAGGACCAAGGAGAGATGAATTTAGGCAATTTGGTGGTGTTTAAAATTTTTGATATTGGTAGGGTAAGGTATAGGTGAAGCGAGGGTTAGCTTACCCAAGCATAAGGGAACCGTGTCCTGATTAAGGTCAACATATAATCCCAGATTCAGGTAAAATAGGTAAAACTGTCCCATAGTTGGAAAAAGCTAAACAAATAACGTATTATCATAGGATGAGCTTGAATCTCTAGGTACCTTGCATAGGCGAGAAGTCGATAGGTGAAAAGAGTTGTATAATCACAATATATCGGATATACGCACATCCCTTGAGTTTTGTTATTGTGAAGAATGGTGAGGTGAGGTGGATGGTATGGCTGGGGCATAGAGAACTTGTTATAAGGCGATTATTCTGACAGAAGAGAACCAAACCAAAATAGACAAGTCCATGACTCAAAAGTACTTTTGAATACTACTTTTATTTTTCTGGATATAGACTGATCGATGTGGGAAGTCTATATGGGATATGCATTTTGTTGTTTCTTAAGGTCTTCACGAAGCTGATCAATGTGAGAAGCTTCTGATAGAGGCTGACTTTGTATAGCTTCCCTTCAAGGGAGAAGTCTACTTATAGTAGCATGATGCGGCTTTTCACATAGCTATCCTTTGAGGGAGAATTCTAGTGTATAATAACAGATACAGCTTTGCACATAGCTGTCCTTCAACGGAGCAGTCTAGTTTAGAGCGTAGTGGTGTAGATGTACATATGAAGCATCGAGTTTTACAGGAAGTTTGACTCAAGAATATCCCCAAATCATATAATTGAGAACTTGTTATTTTGATTTTTTTAAGTCATGGACCAGACTAAAAGGAGAAGGAATCTTTAAGAAGAGGTGATGATCAGACCATGTGAGCTTGATTCCATTTTGAGATGCCTGAAACAAGGTGTATGAGGTGGTAAATGAGCTCAAGGGACAAGCACAAGTTAGATAAGAAGTGATGTAACACTAAATTCAACAGTAGAATGGTCGGAGATGCAAGGCATTAATGGGTTTAGGCTCAGGTTTACCATTAAACTAAGCTAAATGATAAGTACCTGATCCATAAGTGTGAGTGATAATGTAAGGCCCAATCCAATTAGGAGAAAATTTTCCACGTTTGCTCTTTTCTAGTTTGGTTACATGTTGATTCTCTTTGAGGACAAGATCGCCAATCTTAAAGGTACGCTCATGAATTCACTTATCATAAGCATGCTTAATGCACTTTTGATAAATTTGCAGGTGGCCAAGAGCTGTAAGATGACGCTCTTCAAGAAGCTCTAATTGGGCTAACCGCTCTTGGCGGAAGTCATCATTGGTGAGAATATCCTGAAGAGATATTCTGAGAGAAGGGATATTTATTTCGAGAGGCAAGACAACGTCGGTAACATACACTAGAGAGAATGGTGTGGCATTAGTAGAAGTACAAATGCTGGTACAATAAGCCCAAAGGGCAAAGTGGATGTGATCATGCTAGTTTTTTCTAGAATTGTTAACAAATTTCATGAGAATTTTGATTAAGGTTTTGTTAGAAGATTCAACTTTTCTATTTTCTTGTGGATAGTAGGGTGAGGAGAAGATAATTTTTGATACCAAAGTTATCACAAAGGTCTTGTAACAACTTATTGTTGAAATATTTTCCATTATCTGTTATCAGGCGATGAGGAACACCAAAACGACAGATAATGTGATGATTGATGAACTCAACGATTTTTTATTTTTTGGTTGAAATGAGTGGAACAACTTCCACCCATTTAGTGTAATATTCAGTTGCCATGATGATCTAATGGTGATGCTACGAAGAAGGTGGGTGAATCTCACCAATAAGGTCTAAACCCCATTGTAAGAAAGGCCAAAGATCTCATGCGACCTGTAACGGGTGGCTAGAAGTATGTTGAATGTTGGCATGTTTTTGACACATAACACAATGCTTAACATATTCGTAGCAGTCTTTATTGAGAGTAGGCCAATAATATCCTAGGAGAAGGATCCACTTGGCCATGGCGAGGCCACTAAAGTTCCCACCACAAAGTCCATTGTGGATTTGTTGGGTGGTATGAGCGACTTCAGAGCTGGTTAGACAACAAAGGAGGATACCATCAAAGCCATGTTTATAGAGGAGTCCCCCCATGAAGACATAATGACAAACACTTTTAAGAAAATCACGTTTACCATTACTAGTAAGGTCAGGTGGTAGAATAGAGGTTGTAAGGTAGTAGTGAAATTGGTGATACCAGGTATCCTACGAATCAGTAGATACATTATTTACCATACAAACATCCGGAACTAAGTAAGATGGGGCAAAGAGTTGTTGGACCAAGACAAATATGTCTGAGTCAGTTGGTGAGGCTGGAATTTGTGAGGCCAAGCAAGCCATAGTATTTGCAAATTTATTAGTTGAGCGGGGAATGGTTTGAATAGAATAATGAGAAAATAAGGTCAAAAGTGAATCTACGTAATGTTTGTACTTTTTAAGTTCCTCATTTTTACATTGGTAGATGCTAGTAACTTGATTTACTACCAACTGAGAGTCACCAAAAATATTAATAGACTTCACACCTAAGTGTAACGCAACATGGAGGCCCAAAACAAGGGCCTCATATTCTGCTGTGTTGTTATTGTAGGGGAAATCGAGCTTGATTGAAAGAGGCATAGGTTCACCTTTAAGAGGAATGAGAACAACACCCGCCCCTCTACCACATTGGCATTTAGATCCATCGAAGAAGAGAGTCATCAGATAAAACACATCATTGAGCAAAATATTTGCGATGAGTTCATCAGGGAAAGTAAAATTGGTAAATTGTTCCCCAGGTAAAGGGGCTTCTGCGAGTTGGTCTGCGATAGTTTGTCCTTTGACTAATTTTTGGTGTACAAAATCAAGGTCGAGGTCGAAAAGTATCATAAGCCATCAGGCGATGCATTGGCTTAGATGAGGTTTGGTGTACATATAATGTATGGGGTCAGCATTGGTGATGACAAAAGTTTTGTGATTCAGGAGGTAATGTCAGAGTTTGGTGGTCACAAATGATAGGGCTAGGCAAAAATTTTCTACGTGTGTATACCTAGTCTCGTAATCCACAAGAGTATGACTTATGTAATAAACTACTTGTTCTCGATGCTCAGAGTCACGATGTGTGAGCATGGTTCCTATAACATGGTCGGTGGTAGAAAGGTAAAGGTAGAAAGGGTGATTGTCTTGAGGTGGGATAAGCACGGGTGGCTGCAAGAGATAAGCTTTAAGAGCATCAAAGGCTTGGTGGCATTCCTCACTCCATTGAAAGACAATGTCTTTTTTAAGGAGATGATGGAAAGGTTGACATCGGTTTGAGAGTTGTGAAATGAAATGACAGATAGATTGGAGTTTTCCTTATAAAATACGTAATTGTTTGAGGTTAGTGGGTGGGGGGCATTTCTAGGATTGCTTTGACTTTAGTCTGGGTCGACCTCAATGCCATGCAAAGAGACGATAAAGCCAAGGAGTTTTCCCGAAAGGACGCCAAAGACACATTTCTTTGGTTGAAGATGAACAAAGTATTGTAACAGGTGATCGAAAATAATGGTTAAAACATCGAGATGTTCACTGCGATGTTTGGATTTTCCAAGAAGATCATCGACATAATCCTCGAGGATAGTGTGCATAATGTCATGGAAAATATAATTCATAGCTCACTGATAGGTCGCACCAACATTCTTAAGGATGAATGGCATGACATGATAGCAGAAGGTCCCCCAGGGGGTAATGAAGGTAGTTTTATGTTGATCAGCCGGGGCTACCAAAATTTGATTGTATCCCGAGAAGCCATCCATGAGAGAAAGCATCTCATGGCCCGCAGTGAGATCAACAAGTTGATCAATGCTAGGTAAGGGGAATTCATCCTTTGGGCAAGCGAGGTTAAGGTCCCAAAAATCCATGCATATACTGAAGTCCCCTCATCGCTTTAGTGGTAGGTATGACATTAGAAATCCATTGCGGATAGTCAATAGTTAAGATGAAAGAAACAGAAAGAAGGCATTGAAGCTCTTCTTTAACCAAGAGGGCAATACATGGATGCATTTTTCTCAATTTATGTTTAACTGGTTTAGAGTCTGGTTTTAGAGTGATGTTATGGACAGCAATGTCAGGATCAATTCTTGGCATGTCGACGTAGGACCAAGCAAAAGCTTGATTGTGGGCACGGAGGAAGGTAGTGAAGGCAGCTTGTTCTAATGCATCAAGAGATTGTCTGATCTTTACAATGTGAGGATCGTCTTCCATGTGGATGTTGATTTCTATAGGGTGTTAGATGGTAAGGCACGTTGAATATAAGAGTCATCCGCACCAAGGTAGGTGAGGATGGAGTCATCATCCTGGCACTCCACAACATTAATTGAAGGTGAATCTTCTTCAATCATATCTGGATACAAAAGGGGGAGAGAAGATGGGTCTTCACTATCGCGTTGATAAGTGATAGGACCCAGGAAGATAGCATTCATGAAAAAAAAAAGTTAGGAGGGATATATTCCGGGGTCTATCGACTCTGTGGGTGAAGATGGAAAAATGGGCGATGATGGTTCAGAAGGGGTGAATTCGTTGTTTTCTTGGATACAATTGACATGAGGTTTCTTCAGTGTAGGTGGTTCAAAAAATCCAATACCACGATGATCTTTGTGTTTGCGGGTAGTTACAGGAATGATCGTGTGTTGGCATTGTTCATAAAGACCAAAACCAAAACCCTTCCAAGCATAGCATGTCAGGAAGGTGAGGGAAAAATGACGGTTGGTTAGATATCAAAAATCAGATTGGAAGGGAACCACACCAAGGGGAGGTTCAGGGGTGACAGAGGATGTGTCAACACCCCCATATGTTAGGTTGGTGCGGCAATCAGGTGGTCCGTAGGAGATCACCTCCCCCACACGATGGTCGTAGGTAGGATGTGCATGTAACTGTCCATACTCATGTGGGGTATGAAAGGTGCTAACGTTGTATAGGTGGTATTCCCCTAGCGTAAGGCATTGAAAAACATCTACCAAGGGGTCTGAAGTTGGGATGTTGTCCGTGGGGAAGGAAGTGGTATTCGCGGCAGTGGGTTCATTGGTTGAAGGTGTGAGTGTGGTTAAGGTGGATGGTGGAGGCATGGTTCAAGTAGATGGTTGGGTTGGATCAATGGGTGCCTTGATTGGTACAAGCACATTATTAGGGCGATATAACATATTGTAGGTTTTGAAGGGGGAAGCGTCAGATTTGACAGTGTATGACTACCCCTCATACTTGAATTTGATGCATCTATGTAAGGTGGAGGAAACGCATCCCATAGCCTAGATCCAAGGGCAGCCTAACAATATGTTGTATTTGAATTCTCCCTCAAGGACATAGAATATTTCGGGTAAGGTACGTGGCCCTACACTGAATATTAAGGATCATGATGCCTAAGGTAGAAGTAATAACATCATTGAATGAACGCAACATGGTGGGGTTGGCACACATGCAGCTAGGAGGGATATTCATTTGTTGGAAGGCTTTGGAAGATATGATGTTTAGGCTAGCGCCCCCATCAATTATAACACAACATACCCGGATGTCCCGGACGTAAGCCGAGATGAAAAGAGCGAAGGATTAAGACCTTCTGCACTAAAGATGGACAATTTCTTCTTCAGAAAAATTGACATCAGTAGCTTGCTGTATAGGGACAGAAGTGGTTGTGGAGGTAGGTTGTTTGGTGAGAGAAGCGACGTGGTTGGGTGTTAAAATGGAAGTGATGGGCAAGGTTTCGTTAGGTAGGACCTCTATCCCTTGAAGGATCTCAATTAAAGTTTTTCGATGTGATTCAGATGTTTGAATGAGATCATAGAGTGTCATTTTGATATGAGATTGGTGAAGTTGTTTGATCATGGTGCAGTGGGAAACTCCATCAGAGACGGGATAAGTAAGGCCACGAATGACCACTTTTGGTGGTGGTGCGATCGGGATGGCAGAAGGAGAAAGAGAGGCCGCAGGTGTGCTTTCTTTAGCTTTTCCATTGTTTTTCTCACCTCGAGTAGCAATGTTAATCATTTTGATCTCATGAATACGAGAGGAGGAGGATGGCGGGGATAAGTCATTGTTCTCAAGAGGCAGGGTTGTAATGATGATATATTTTGGTGAGGCGGGGACATGTGGTATAGGAGAAGGAATCGAAGCTAAGGGCTTCTCACTCCATAAATTGTCTTTCTTAGGCTGTCTATCTGAGATAGATGACTGGCAAAGGATGGATTTCAAAAGCATTTCATCCTTCTACATTGTGTCCTGGGTGTGTGATGGTAAGCATAGATTTTAGATCCATCATAACCTATAGGTCAAGGTTTAGATGGATCATAGAGTCTGAGTGGGGGTAGGGAAACGGTCGCATCCCCTACCAACATATCAAGGATCTTGGAGTAAGATCCTTTGAGTGGGTAAAATTCAAATGAGGATGAGGCTGTTGATTGAGTGGGTGAGATTTTTGATTGTTTTGGTAAGGGTTGCGTGTGAGTGGTTCATATAGGTGGTGATTTAGGCAAGGGATTTTGATGAGTGGTTTTAACTAGGCATGGTTTCTTTTACACAGAAGTTATGTTTAGTTGGTTAGATGATGAGGTCCCAGCTGACGTGGTGGTAGGAAATAAACACGGGGAAAGAGAAGTGACAACAAACAAGTCCTTCGATGATCGATGTTTTCTTAGGGTTGGCAGGTAGGCGAGATATTTGGGGGTGATGGTGTTGATACACGCATGAGTGTCTGTAGGGGTGCAAAAGGTATAGGTCATGTTAAAGAAGATGTGGGAGGCAAGGTGTATTGTGGAAAGGTAGATGGGTGAGGTCCTAATATAGAAGGTAGGTGTGATGGTGAAGGCTGAAGCCAAGCCTGTTGTATCGGTGTGATCTGGGGTGAGGGTTTTAGTTGTGGAAGAGGTATAGATTGGACTCGAGGAGATTGGGTCTGTCTCCTAGGAGGATTGATGGCAGTATTTTTGGATAAATCTAAACGTTTAGGTGGGTGTGTCAGGATAGGAATTGGTGAAGTCCCAAGTGTAAGGGAAGGCTTGGTTAGGCTGATAGAGATGGCTGAGGGATTTGATAGATATGAGGGGGGTGAATGTGAGGACATAGGCATTTTTATCTTTTGTAAACACCTCGGGTATATGGTAGAGGTGTTTGGATTAGTCATCTGCATTTGAGTAGAGCAGGGTGTACTCAAGTGCTCCCATAAGGCTCGTCTATCTTCTAAGGGATGACACTCTTCATGTGTGAACAAGAAATTTGGTATGGAAGAGAGATGGGTTGTGATTTCGGTCCACTGTGGGTGTGATACATGGGGTTAAATGAGGCACGGTATCAATGGGTACTAAGAGGTCGACCGGTCGCTGGAAAGATTTAGGGAATGAAGAACTAATAGGTAGGAGGGCATGTTCGAGGGGATCCATTATGATTGAGGAGTTTGGTGATGTAGGCTCAAGGGGTTTCTCCTCAAAGGGTGACAGAAAAAGTGGCAAGCTTTCTTCTATTGCAGCAGGAGTGGTGCAAGGAGATGTTTGGGAAATAGATAAGTTAGATAACATCCACTCACAATCTTGTAGGGATGTGGTGTAAGAAGGTTCATTTGTGAGAAGAGAACTCTGGGTGGTTAATTCCTTTATAGGTAAAGGGATAGTGGGACTGTCCTCTCGTCCTGATGAAGGAGAAGGGGGTGAAAATCCCTGCGTTGGTGAAGAAGCTTGATTCAGAATTTCCTCAATGGAAGCCCTGGGTTGGGAGTTGAAAATTGCATGGATCTCATGCACACTCTTCTCCTCGGCTGAGGTGTCTTAATTTGTGTTACTGTTAGATGCATGGTTTGGAAATGGTTTGTTGAAGATTTTTAAATTTTGATTAGCGGGGGCATTAGGATTATCGAGAGTTATATCCCCTGCATCAACCATTTCCTACACTATGTTTTTCAACATCTTGCAGTTTTCGTAACTGTGTCCCTTCACGTGATGGAAGTTATAGAAGTCATTTTCTTTATACCAAGAAGGAATAGTGTGGGTGGAATCAAACCCAGAGTGAGGTTTAACAAGAGGCAAGGTGATAGCTCCTGCTTTAAGCAATTTGTCTAAGATCACACCATAAGTTTCTCCCAAGGGAATGTAGTTGATGGGCTCGGCTTTATACTTATAAGTGGCTTTCGGATGGGTATTAGACAGTGCTTGAGATTTTACCGTCACAGCGTGTATGAAACCCTTTGATTTCGAAGCAGCCGATGTGTAAGAATTGGTTGTGTTGGGTTTGGTGGTAGAGTCTTGGGTCCGGAAATTTGAGGTTTTGTTGCGTAACCTCAATTTCTCTTCCTCTAAGGCTCGAATATCTAGTTTCTGAGCCATAGTAAAGGCCTCATAAAAGGTGCAGAAAGTTTGAATTTGGAGGGTGGGAGAAATGTGTTTAGAACAAGCCCACGTAAAGAGTTCGATGAGCTCAGCCTGAGGTAAGGCGTAAGTAAGTTGGTTGATGAGACCCCATCATCGTTCAACGAAATCTGCGATAGACTCGTCTTCAAATTTTTGGATGGCATAGAGGTTGGTAATGGATAATTTCTTGGCAATATTGATGGATAAGTGATCCAAGAATGATTGGGCTAACTGGTTAAAGGAGAAGATTGAATGCTGGGTTAAAGTATTGTACCACTCCAAGGCAGGTCCTGATAAGGACATGGGAAAGGTACAGAGTAGTAAGGCATTGTCATGAGAAATCAGATAGTAGGCATGCCTAAATGATCACAAGTGTTGTTGAGGGTCCTCCTTACTATTAAAGTGAGTAAATTTCGGTAATTCCCATTGAGGAGGATATGTATGAAGGGGGACAAAAGGATGAATATGCTCCCGAAAAACTTGCTCGTATGTCAGGGTGTTACGACTTCCTGAAACAAAAGCCTTAAGATTTTGCATCTTGTCCATCATCTGTTTGATTAAATCATTGGTTGGGTTAGATGATGGTGTTTTCGTTGTAAATATAGGAGTATTGGTCCAAGATCCACTACTAGACAATGGTGGGATTGAATGTTGATAAGATAATGGTGATGAATGTGTTGGGGCAGCCGAATAAGGGTGTCCTATATAAGAGGTTGAGGCCACCGGATGAATCTGTGGAAATGAAAAGGTGGGTAGGAGCTTGTGAGGGAAAGCTCGTGTGTATAGGTGGTAGAGAGCAAGTGATGAAAGAGGCAACCTGCGAGAGAGATGAGGTATGGTCAGTTGACGGTAGTGATATGTGGGGTCCCAGATTAACTAGAGGAAAACCAATTGGTGCAGTATGAACCACCGAAGCTACTGAGCTGGGAGACAGGGCTAAGGATGAAGATGGTATGGCGGAGTTATTAGGTGGGGAAGGGGATAAGTGAGCAGTGATACTAATAGGCATACCAATGAGGATTTGACCGTCGGGTATACGGTCAGGGGTATGAGACAAATAATATTGTACGGTGCTAGGATTAGCATCCAAAATTTTAGCAAATTCCTTATCTCCTATAGGGATCTTGGGAAAATTGCTTGTATCCATAGGATTCCCCATAGGATGTGAAGGGGTTGACTCAGGAAAAGGCACGGAACAGGCATGTGAAACCATGGTTGTTGTTTGTTTCCGGGTGATAACAACCATGGAAAAGAGGAAATAGCAGGGATTTAATCAATATCGGAACGAAAACAACAACAAAATGTTGGAATTGATAGGTTGTTGGTGTGTCAAGAACTGTTAAACACAATAACCGATATCAGTAAAATAACCGATGTTGGTCAGAATGTAACCAGCGTCGGTCAGTTAACTGATGTTAGTAGTATGGGATTGGTGTCGGTCACTATGAAAGAAAAGAGAGGATGTAAGAAGCTGTTGGTTTGGGGATAACACTACTTAATATGCCTACCAAACTGTCTTGAAGTGATCACTGAAACAGTGTATGATAGAGAAATAGTACTAAAAACAAGAAGGATGCAAAAGCAAATCAATAGACTAACCCTAGGATTAGTTTTAATCACTTTGGGATTATGCCTTAGACGCTAGATGATGTCAATCCTAAACAAGAGACCTAAGGGAGATGTCAAGTTTGTTTTGGCTCATAAGGCTACCTCAATCGGGCGGAGGAATACCGTGGGAAGGGGGGATGTTTGAGCTGTTGTGTTGATTATGATGTGATTTGGTATGTGTTGTGCAGTGAGAGTAAGATTAATTTCTCGTCAATACCGTGGATATCACCCCCACGTGTACGACATGTTACTTAATCTACGTTCACTAGAATTAAAAACAACAAGCAAAAATGTGATGTACGTGTTTTAAACCCAAATCGAAAATGATATTCGATGAAGCAAAGAAGATGACTTTCACTAATGCAAAGATGCTAAAGAAAGACAAATTCTTTTACCAAAATGACAAAATATTTTGTGAATATTTAGAAGAAAGAAACAACAAGTATGCTCCCTATATGAAAGCAAGCAAGAAAGAAAGAAACCCGAAATGGGTCCCACCGGGCATGCCAAAATGTTTCACACATAATTTCTTTCTGGAATAGAGTTGCTTCTATCCTTTCATTCTCTTGAGAAACAGATAAGGGTTAGGGCTAGGAGGAATACCTGTTGAATGTTGGGAAGGTGTGCACATACCGTAGAGAGATCAGATCAATTGTGAAGAACTCCTTTTTGTCTGGGAAGGACTACCTATAAGTAAGAATACAAGACCACCAGATCTTAGTTAGACAATAGGTGAGGGAACTGCCTTAGGCCCAGGAAATATTAGACTTCCTTTCGAAGGTGGTCAGTTCCCCATTTAATATGAATTAAAGAAAAATGATAACAAATAACTACAAGATAATACTTACTGGTTCCTGATGAAGATACAGGTCTAAGGAATGTGGTGGCGACAGTAAGGCTTAGTTGGGATGATCCGGTGTTGGAAAGCGAGCTGATGAAGCTATCCTCAGTATTTTCCAATGCTTGAACGAGGGTGACAGTGATCCAGTTGCTTAGTTGCAGTCTTCGGCTCGATGCTCTTCTCTGCAACCTCTTCTACTTGTTTCACTTCTCTTTTTCTTGCCCCAAAAATGAATTCCGGATCCTCTCTTTTTGGTTGGAGGAGGTCATTAATAGGGAACCGATGTCGGTTAGGTCAAAGTGGCTATTTTTAGTAAAACAACCATCTTTCCCTCCTTTTCTCCCGAGGGATCAATTGTGGGCTTGGTCAAGTCATTATTAGGCTCGTTTTGTTGGGGGTGAGGGGTGATCAGTCATGGGTGTGGGTCTGGACCGAGTCATGGGTATTAATTAGGTTGGTTTAGGGTTAGGGCTAGGTCATGGTGAGGTGGCGATATGAGGTGGCGGGTTTGGAGATGTGGATTTATTAATTATAAGTTAATTAATAAATCATTAGGTGTGTAATATTTTAGGTGGTGAGGTAGGGTTAGGTTGCGGGACAAGATACGGGGTAAAGGGCATTGTAAGACCCAAATTTGGTGTCTACACTGATACCCCTCCTTCCCAATCATCTAATGAGTCACCTATCCCTGATACCCACATATCGACATCTGATCCCTTAGAAGGTGTTCTTCAATGCCTCACTCTGGGGGAGTACCGTCTATACAATATTGACATATTCCTCACTCCACAAGAGTATGAGAACTTGCACCAGCATCCTAGTTATGATTACCGTGTAGGCGAGGTTTTTCCTTAAGGTCCTCCCCATCTTTGCACTAATCTAATGTATGGGAGAATTGATATTTCCACTTATTCAACCAAATATCCATCCCAAGCATGACCATTTTCATCCGACCTACAATCCCTTACCAACCACCGCTTTGCCCAAACTTTCCTCCACTGTTGCGCATGGAAAGGATTTGGCTTCGGTTTTTATGAACATGGATGCCATAATATAATTTACTACACTACCCATAAACATAATAACAATAGTGGCATTGGATTTTCCGCACCACCTCCCAAGAAGGATCATGTTGACGTCATTGAGGAAGACAAAGCTTGTCCACCTCATTCACCCATGTCACAATCTTCACCCACAAAGTCCATAGATCCCGAATCTATTCCTCCTAACTTTTTTTTTCATAAACATAATTTTCCTAGGACCTATAACCTATAAATGGATGGTGAGGCTCCCTCTTCTCTCCCATTCTTGTATCTTAAAATGATAGATGATGATAAAAATTATATTAATGTCATTCAATGTCAGGATGATGAGTCCATCCTCACCTACCTTGGTGTAGAAGATTCTTATATTCACCAGTCATTACCTTCTAAGACACAAACCATGTTGAACGAATCAACCATTAAAATCAACATTAACACTCAAGACAACCTGCACATTCTAAAGATAGGCCAATCTTTAGATGTTACTAAACATGAAGCTTTTACCTCTTTCCTTTAGGACCATAGCATCAATTTTTCTTGGTCCTATGCCAATATGCCCGGTATTGACCCAAAAATCCTGGTCCACAATATCATAACCATTCCTAATGCCAAACCCACCAAACTAAGGCTACCTAAAATGCATCCTCACATTGCTCTTCTGGTCAAAGAAGAACTTCAACACCTTCTCTCAATTTCCTTCATCCTACCCATGGACTATCCCCAATGGATTTCTAACATCGTTCCTATCACAAAGGCAATACAGAGACTCTGCATTTGCATGGACTTCCGTGACCTCTACATAGCTTGTCCCAAAGATGATTTTCCCCTACCAAGCATTGACCAACTAATTGATCTCACCACCGGTCATGAAATGTTATCACTCATGGATGGTTTCTTGGATTATAATCAATTATTACTTTCTCTAGAAGATCAACACAAGAATACCTTCATCACCCCTTGGGGGACCTTCTACTATCGAGTCATTCCTTTTGGCATTAAAAATGATAGTGCTTAATATTAGCGAGCCATGACTTACATCTTCCATGATATCATGCATCACATATTGGAATATTACGTAGATGATCTTTTTGCCAAATCCAAAAATTGAGCAAAAAAATTAACTGTCCTTAAGGTCATATTTGACCACCTCATCAAATTTTGTGTTCTTCTTTAATTAAAAAATTGCGTCTTTGCAGTACTTTTAGGAAAACTTCTTGGTTTCATTGTTTCTTTGTGTGGCATAGAAGTCGATCCTACTAAAGTAAAGGCTATCCTAGAAATGTCTCTGCCTACTAATCTATGTCAACTTTGAAGCCTGCAAGGTAAGTTAGAATCCATTCATCATTTTATCTTGCATCTTTTCGACCGTTGTCAACCATTTCATCATCTTCTCAAGAAGGAAGTTTCATTCAAATAGGATGATGAATGCCATAAAGCATTTGATGCCTTAAAAGAATACCTTCTTCAACCACCAATTCTCATTCCTCCTAAGGATGAAAAATCCTTTTACCTATATATTTCCACTACATACCATTTTTTAGGTGCCATGCTCACTCATTGTGATGATTGACACAGAGAGAAAGTGGTTTATTACATAATTTATACCCTTCTGGACTACGAAACTAGATACACCCATGCTGAAAAACTCTTCTTAGTTTTCATCACCACCAAACTCTACCATTACCTACTCAACCACAAAACCTTCGTTGTTACCAATACTAACCCCCTACACTATATGTACGCCAAACCCTATCAACATCAATGTGCTGCATGTTGGCTCATGCTTCTCACATACCTTGACCTTGAATTCATCCATCAAAAATCCATTAAGGGCCAAACCATCACTAAAAAAATGGTAGATGCATCTCTTTCTAGGAATTAATCCTCTAACTTTTATTTCCAAGACGAATCCATTACTAACCTCTCCTTAGATGAAACCCATTACCAAATGATACTCTTCTTCGATGGCTCCAAGTGTTAGCATGGAGGTGGGACTGGTGTTATCCTCATTCCTCTTAATGGTGAACCTATGCCTTTATCTTTCAAACTAGATTTTGATTGTACAAATAATATTTCCAAATACAAAGCACCCGTATTGGGACTCCATGATACTTATGCCTTATATGTTAAGTCAATCAATATCTTTGGCGATTCCTAGTTGGTCGTAAACCAAGTCAATGGTATATATCAGTGTCATGATGAAATAATTCAAAAGTATAAACATCATTTCGACATACTTTTGACTACCTTTGACCATTACAAATTTCAAACCACCCCATTTTATACCAATAAATTTATGGATACCATGGCTTTCTTATCTTCTCAGATACCCTCTTTTCCTTTCGAATCTAAAATATTTTTCACAATACAAAGGTTACAATCACCCTCTTATTTACCTTGTGATGTCTACTTCGTTGGAACCACCTGACCCATGTGACCTTTAGTGTAAGCATTTTGTAGACTATCTTTCTATAGACACCTGTAGTTTGATCAATATACTATTATTTCTAATAGTACTAACACTTCTTCCTTTTGGAAATTGACGACACACCACTAGTTAGGCCTATCTAACTCCCTTCCTACGACACCCTTTTGGTCATTTTTCCTCTTATAAACCATTTAGGTTATAGCCTCATTCTAACTACATTAGCTTCTTATTCACTTCTAGCTCACTTCTATTAGCTCCCCGGAAGATCAATCCACTTCGTTGGATTGAGTAAGTCCTTTAGAACCCTTCCAGAACCCTAATTACTCTCTAAGAGAGATTAATTAGTCTAACCTAGGTTAATTACCCTCTAACATAGTCAAATCACACTTTGACTTGCTAAGGTGCTTTTTGGACTTTAGCCATTGTCCCACATGTACCCAAATCTCCCTTTTCTTCCAAACCAAAAACTATAAATAGGGCTATACCCCCTCCCTCATTTCCTAAGAATTATCTCTTCTTCCTAGCACAAATTATAGCAATTTGGTTAGGCTTTAGGTATTTCATTTTCTTTCACTTAAGCTAAAAGCTAACTCCCTTCCTACGACACCCTTTTGGTCATTTTTACCTCTTATAACCCATTTAAATAGGCAGTTATAGCCTCATTCTAACTAGAAAAGGAGGGTGTGAGAGTAGTTTTTAAATGTGTGAGATACAGTGCACACTAGAAGGGGTGATGACAGCTTCTTATTCACTTCTATCTCACTTCTATTAGCTGCAAGAAAACCCGGAAGATCAATCCACTTCGTTGGATTGAGTAAGTCCTTCAAAACCCTTCAAGAACCCTAATTACTCTCTAAGAGAGATTAATTAGTCTAACCTACTGTCCTAGGTTGCAGCAGAGAAAGAATTACCCTCTAACATAGTCAAATCACACTTTGACTTGCTAAAGTGCTTTTTGGACTTTAGCCATTGTCCCACATGTACCCAAATCTCCCTTTTCTTCCAAACCAAAAACTATAAATAGGGCTATACTCCCTCCCTCATTCACGTCCCACATGTACTTTTCCTAAGAATTCTCTCTTCTTCCTAGCACAAATTATAGCAATTTGGTTAGGCTTTAGTTTTTATTTCATTTTCTTTCACTTAAGCTAAAAGCATTTAATCTTGTATTTCATAGCATTAACATAGAGTAAACGAACCTCAATACGACCTGAACCCTTCAGACCTGAAAGGGAAGATTCATTGACCTTGAAGCCATTAATGGGGAGATAACAAGCATTTAATCTTGTATTTCATAGCATTAACATAGAGTAAAAGGGAAGATCTATTGACCTTGAAGCCATTAATGGGGAGACCTATTTCTCTTAACACATAAATTCTTAGATCCTCTTAGGTTCATTATTTCAAGATTTCAAAGAATAGAGATTAACTTCATTTGCTTAGTTTGCATGTTTATTTCAAATTAATGTATGCAAAGAAGGAAAACTTTCTCATTTCTTATCACATGGTCTATTGATCAGATTGTTAAAATACTTTGGGGTTTCTTTAGAGATTCTTACCCCAAATCCATGGCTTTTACAAATTTTCATTGAACACATTTGACACGCCCGGTGGGACACTTATGTCCACCATCCATTAATGGAGGTATTTTAGGTTTTCAAAGTTCATTTTCAAGTTTTTGGCTCAAATCACTTGTTATTTCCTCATTTTTATTTCTAAATCGAGATAAATGACCATCATTTATATACATTTTGTAGGTTTGATCTAGAAATAGGACAGTTTGACTAACAACTAACTTATTTGCTCTTCAAAATTTGAAAATTCATGTTTTTTACAGGTTTTTCACAGGGTGCGTGTAGGTGTCTAACAAGGAGTGTGTACACGTTAGAACCCCAGCATACCCATTATATCAGGAACGTACCTATCGGAAGGTCCCCATCATCTGGGGCTTGTATATGTCTCTCTGGACACGCAGGCATAAATGCCCTAACTAAGTAAAAAATAAGAAATAACCCATACGAGGATGCACATGCATCTTCATCATATGAGGTGCATAGCCATCTCTCTAGCCATGCAGGTGTAAAAGATCAGACTATGTAAAAAAATTTACAGTTCTCTGTTTAGGCTTAGGCACGTACACATCGTAACCTGAGCATCCATGTCAATATAAGTGTGTCCCTGTCATATTGCGAGCATCTGTGTTTACATCATTGGGTTTTTTATTAATATTTTTGACTGCAGGCATACTCGTTAGGTAGGGTGTATATCCATCAGTTGGGGAGAACTGGTGTCAGTATAGGTGCGCAGGGGTTTGTGTTAAAAACAGAAATATTTTTACAGTCTGTAAAAAACTTTTTTCTAATCCATCACTACAGGTTTTTAGGACTAACAATTGGAAAAATAGGGTTCTTTCTTAAACGTTTCAGTTTGCATAGATTAAAAGTGTTTTTTCTGTTTCTGACTTAGAATTAGTTTTTGTAGAAGTGTGTATGCTCTCTCCTTGCGTCTTCCAAGATGATCTTGGAGATCAAAAACACCAATACAAAACTCATATAAATTGTGCAAAAAAAAACTTATTTTATAAAAGGTTGGAGTATAACTTTCATGTGATTTCAGTGGAATTTTTCACATTGTGTATGTTCTTCTTTCGTGCCTTTTGGCAATCTTAGGAATCAAAAGTAAAGTGAAAAAATATCTTTCTTAAACATCAACCTACGAATTAGAAAATTACTGAAACTTGTTGTATATAGGACCTAATGATTATCAAAGAAAGAGGGAGCTAAGACAAAACACAAAACCTTCTAATACACGTGTTCTTATAGGTTGCCAAATGGTGTGCTACTTAAAACCCCATTAAGCTACTTAAAAACACATTAAGCTAAGAAAGATAAAAAACACACCATATTCAAAACATTGTATAGTAGGTTTTAGAAAAGGGTACATCCCTATCCGCTCAACTAGAACATAACCCCTTTGGCATAACACCTTAAGCTACAACAATGGGGGTGGTTCCAAGAACCCTAAAGTAGTCCACCACTGTGTAACCTTGTGGATGAAATAGGAAGTGCTCTGCTTACCCACTTGACTAGTACGCCTTGTGTGTTAGAGTTGCAAGTTGTCCCTATTGCGACCCTAGTAGAAGTACATGATGGATGCATTCATTTCCCACTGTACTTGAAAGGGGATAAAGCTGAGATACTCCCAAACTAGTAATTTCAACTTTTTGGGTAAATCACACCTTGCTCTTGGACAATATTGTAACACCTAGTTGAGAGAACTTGTTAGGGAAGCCATTTTGTCAAGGATCCCACTTTACTAGTCCTTGTTGCGTCAAGCCATCAAAAAGTGACGGCTCATCTGGAATCTAAACCTTGTTTGTTGAAATAAGGAAAATAACCCTTGTGAGTTCGAACTGAGTGTCTTTTCATCACAAACCTAAGCTACGTCCCACTTTTTCTTATTTTTGTTCTTGTCTTCAGATGAGGCGAAGCTCTGCCTAAGTGTTTCTTAGCTTGTGTCCATCTTTTGATCAGTACCCTTGCATTCTCATCACCCATTATTCGGGGTGAGAAATGTGTATACATCATGTGTTTTTATCAAAGATAGTGCTCGTCACTTTTTTGTCCATTTATGCCCATCCATGTTTATGGATGGGTTGTTAAATGTCTAAAGTGTGTGGGTGCATTTTTTGCATCTCTGATAAAAGTCATTTCATCTTGATTCCAAGATCATCTTCACCATTATGTATTCAGTTCATATTTTGTCTCTTCTTGAGTTAATAGTCTTGTTCACATCTTAGATGTTAAATATCATTACTTACATCATATTCTCATTTTTTGTGAGGAAACGGTATAAGTCCCCTTATTACGCGGTTACAATGCTCACACAATTAAAAAATCCTGGTTATACTTATTACTCAGTTTCACTCTCAACGTCATCTTAGTCTTCTTGAAGAGTTTTGATAATGCCTTATATATATCATAATAAAGTTATCATGGTACTAACACCTTGCTTGCTTGGTTAATGTATCACAGTGACGTTATTACACTATATCTATTCGTGACTTCCATTTTTCAGAAGGTTTAGCTTTCATCGTTATTCAAACTAGTTTTAAGTATACCTTGTCAAGGGACTGCGAAAACATCATGTTAGTGCTTAGAACTTGTTGGGGTTCTAACTTGGTGTACATATTGGTACATATTTGTCACTATCTTAGGGTATAGGCTTGACAATAAAAAATTGAGTGAATCATAACATAAGATGTGCATATGAATGTTTCTTGGTAAAAAATGATTGCATAAAATTACATCTACGATAAACTGTGATATAATTCCAACATCCCCTTAAATGGCTTGTAGAAAACCATAAACTTAGGGGTTATGCTAGCTACATAAAGACATCCGCTAGTGATGCCTGAATCATAAAAATGGCAGCCAAATCAAATGAGCAACATATAGGAGAAAACCCTTTCGACACATTCCCATTCAGTGGTCATAATTTAGGACCTCTCTTATCTCAAGTCAAAGATATGGAGATGTTAATCGATCATAGTGGAGAAGAGTCAGACTCTTTGGGAGAACAACAAAGGTTGGACCTAAACAGATTTGAAAATCTCTTATATTATAACAAAGATCAAGTACTTGTGAGAGTCTTGGCGTTAGGAGCTAAAATTCTGTATGAGTGTGAAGAAGAAACAAAGGTCATTGACCCTAACTTAGGAGAGTGAAGATTCATCATAGACATATATAATCCTTTCGATGTGGGATATGCATCCACTTCTGGGAAACATAAGGCCACTGTCGAAGGTGAAACATCACCTAAAACTCACTTTAAGGCTTCGTGTAAAGTGAAAACTGAGCGGAAGGCCTCCCCTCCTCCAAAATTCGATGAAGAAGAGGATCCCCTAGTTGAGGAGGAGATCCTCCAAAAATAGATCTTGAAGTTGAGTCAGACATTAGCGAACCTAGGTGCTTCAAAAAGAAACATAGGTAAAGACAGAGACAAAAAAAACTTAACGAGTTTCAATTTGATCTACATACAGACTATACCTTTAAAGCAACTCAGGCTCAAAGGTCAATATCACCTACTAAGGAGCAAATCATTCAAGATGAATTGAAATCTATGAAAGATACACTCACAACATTACAACAAGGAAATGTAGGCCAAAACAAAAAATATTCGTATGAAGAACTATATCCTTACCCCTTCAATAAGGACATTCTACAAAATCCTTTCCTGAAACATTTCTTTGCTCTTTAGTTTGATAAGTATAAGTGCAAAATTGATCCTCGTGATCATATAAAATAATTTTACATGGCTTGCCAAGAGGTCATGTATAATGATAATTTCTTGATACAACTTTTTACTTACAGCTTAGGAGCCATGGGATTGGAATGGTTTTATAGCATACCTAAGGGCTCCATTACAACATGGCCCACCCTAGTAGAGAAATTGATAAGACATTACTCGTATAATATGGAGAGTGACATCACGATGAATGATCTATGTAACACAAACTAAAAACCCAATGAGACATTTGCAGGATTTTTACAATGATGGCGCAGGTTAGCTAGTCACTTTCCTTGTGCCTTACCTGAAAAATAGTTAGTGAGTATATTCATTCCTAACTTGAACCCAGAAATAGCCTTTCACTTGCAAATACATTGTGGCTCAAACTTTGAAGAAGTCATAGAGAAAGGTAGTCAAATTGAGAAAGCACTCATTGTCAAGGGCACACTTAAACTGGTTATTAAAAAAAACATGAAGCCAAATCCACAGACAAACCTAAATTCTTCAATAAGAATAAACATGTTGTTGGTGATGGCATTACAGACTCCAAGAGAGTCCAGGTTGTATGGATAGGTCCACTCTTGAAACTTTCGCAAGGACCTCATCCCAAAGAACCTACAAAACATACATTCACATCTTTGATAGAATCCTTATTTACCATCTTAAAGTAGTTAGATGGTGTAAAGATGGTAGAATATCCAACGACAACAATGCCCTACCTAGAAGACGCTCCAAAATAGGTTTGGTTCAAAGACAATGAATATTGCGACTTCCACTGTGTCAAAGGACATAAGATGAATAGATTTTTGAGATTACGCCATTATATCCAAGACCTCATAGAGGAAGGGAAGATTGGTGTAGAGTCCCCCCTGGAGGCTGGTAGAATTTCAAATGAAAAAATGGGTATTTACAAGGAACCTTTTCCTGACCATGCAGATAAAAAGAAAAAGAAAACACATCAAGGGTAAACTTCTAACAACTATAGGACTACTGCCTGTGTGTACCCTAAAAATGATAATCCTTATGATTCCCTCATTGGATGTATTAACTCATCCAACAAATAGATTAACACCACTCGGATCTTAGAAAATAGCTACGCAATTAGGACAAGACGTGCCCGCTTAATCATACCAGATCCTATACCTACCCCTAAGGAGAGCTAGTGTAACTTGATAGAGAAATTAGAAAAAATGTCTACTAAGATATCTATCCTCGATATCCTAAAGATCTCTAATGCCCATAAAAACATACTGTTTAAAACTTTGTAAAATTCAGGGCTTTCCACATAAATAGATCTTGTAAACCTTCAAGTCATGATTACACGCTTAGACACCAACGATCAGATTACTTTTGATCATACTACAATCCCGCATAATAACCCAGAGCATAACTTGCCATTATATCTCAAAGTGGTGGTTACCCATTGCGAGATCAAAATAGTACTTTTAGATGGGGATCCGGTATGTATATTTTCACCTTAAAGCTAGTAAAGCAGCTGGGCTGGTCAAAAATAGAGTTGGGTGCTAAAACTATCATAATCATAGCATATGACAATGAAGAAAGAAAGTTAGTAGGGACTATAGTGGTCCCCATAGAGGTAGGACCAATATGTCATGACACAATGTTCCATGTCCTTGACTTGGACCTTCCGTACAACATGCTCTTAGGACGCCCATGGATCCATGCCATGTAAGCTATTCCTTCAATGTTTCATCAGTGCATCAAGTTATATCATGAAGGGAAGGTGGCTACTATTTTGGGTGACCTAGAACCTTTCACACATTGTAGGGCTTTGCACAGTTTTTCTCGTGCAACATATGAATGTCCTTCTACGGATGTTGTTGTCCATTTACAAATGAAGGCCATGAAGAACCGAGTAGATTCAAAATATCTCACACCTTTCAATCAAGATTTCCCCTCGCTGGTTAATCCATTTGCTTCATGGGAGGTCACATCAACAAAATATGGCCCAAGTAGGCCATTCACTCTTGAGCAGGCTCTTTTGATATTAGACCTATCAGTATCCCCCAGGACAAGGGGTAAGCCTTACTTTCAGTTCAAGAGCACCCGCAAACAATGTCCTAAACCTTTGGATAATTTTTTCCATAGTGGCCTCTTTTCGGAGGAGAAAATGTTAGAAGACACTACCAACAGAGTACCAAAAGGCACCATGGCTTCATGCAATCAAGCGCCTCAGTACGTCCAAGGTCCTCGCATGATGTTTGTCATGGAAAATGATGAGTTTGGATGTGGCATTAATGCACAAGGTTGGTTAGAGCCTATACCTATCCCTCATTTCAAAACTAATAAACATGGCCTTGGAATAAGGCCCCATGACACTCTACCTTCTAAGAACAATGCCACTTCTTCTAAAAGTGAGGATGTTTCACCTCATTCCGATAGTGACGCAGATTCCCAATGTATCCTTTATGAAGATCTTACCTCCACGAACCTATTCCCAGATTTGTTGGTCCTTACCTTATCTGAAACCATCCCCCTAGATAAATATCCAATAGCCCTTATATACCCTGAGCTTATAGAATGGGATCAACAAATTCATGTGCCATTGGATTTCTTTGAAAATGATGAGGCATTTGCAGATTTCATGGGACTCAGGGACTTTATTCCAGCTGGAGACCACAAGAAAGGATTTAAGATTCAACTAGATGTTTGTGCCTATTTTGGGGAGGAAGTAGAGATGTGTGGACGGTTGAATAAAAAGGTTGTAACTAAAGGTATACCTACCTCTGAGAAACCGACCAAGAAGGCTCAATGGAAATACCATAGTGACAAAGTCTTTGGTGAGATCATAAACAAACAAAATGAAGAGTCTAAAGATGAAGTGATTTATCCATTCAAAGATGATCATGAAATACCATAGGAGGTCGATCTAACTCTTCCCCCTGATCCTACATGAATGGAAGACACTTCTAAAATTCTTATTGAGGAAACAATCAACGTCAACATTGGCTTAGAGGAGCAACCTAGAATAGTCAAGTTAGGAGCTTCGCTCTTAGCTTAGGAACAAAAGACCTTTACATAACTCTTAAAATAATATGTGGACATATTCGCATGGACATATGTAGATATGCTAGGTTTAGATCCTGAGCTAGTTGTGCACAACCTCGTTGTGCACCCAGAGGCCAAACAAATCTAATAGAAGTTAAGAAATATGCATCCTATTGTGGCACTCTTGGTCAAAGAAGAATTAGAAAAGTGGTTAGTTGTTGATTTCATAAAACCTATTGACTATTCGGAATGGATCTCTAACATAGTCCCGAAAAAAATCTGTTGGAATAACGATCTGCACATATTTCTGTGACATCAAAAAAGCATGTCCAAAAGATGATTTTCCCCTACCTAACATCGACATTAGAGTCAATTCAATAGCTAGCTATGAAATGTTGTCCTTGATGGATGGTTTTTCAGGTTATAACTAGATACAAATTACGGAGGAAGATCAACATAAGACAACATTCATCACCCCTTGGGGAACATTCTGCTACAAAGTCATGCCCTTCAAGCTTTAAAATGTTGGGGATACTTATCAGCGGGCCATGATGGTTATCTTTCATGATATGATAAGTGACATCATGGAGGATTATGTAGATGATATCCTAGCAAAATCTAAGAGTAGAAAAGAACACCCTGAAGTGTGGAGTCATATATTTTAGCATCTAAGAGACTATAAGGTTTGCCTGAACACTAAGAAATGTGTCTTCAGTGTCTCATTAGGAAAACTCCTAGGGTTCATTGTCTCACAAAGAGGGGTTGAAGTGGATCATGCAAAGGTTACATCTATCACAGAAATCCCACCACCTACCACTCTCAAGTAGCTAAGGAGTCTACAAGGAAAGATTTAGGAAATCTGTCGCTTTATCTCACAACTTGTGGATAAGTGCCACCCCTTTACTCATTTGCTCAAGAAAGATGTCACATTCAATTGGGGACCTGATTGTCAAAAATACTTTGCGCTACTCAAATAGTACTTGTCCAACCCACCTGCACTAATGCCACCTACCCCCAATGAACCTCTCCTCTTATACATTTTTACTACCCATTTTTCCATTGGTGCATTACTTGCCCAATATGACTTAGCCCATAAAGAGAGAGCATTTTACTATCTTAGCCACACCTTGATCACATACGAGCTGAATTATCCCCAAATAGAAAAGGCCTACTTGGCGGTTGTATTCACATTTCAAAAGCTTCACCATTATCTCCTAAATAATAAGACCAAACTCATATCCAAATTTGACCCTCTCAAGTACCTTTTATCCAAACCCACCCTCACAGGCCGAATGGCTAATTGGATCATTCTCTTGAGTGAGTTTGACATTGAGTTTGTAAATCAGAAGTCTTTAAAAGGATAGGTACTGGCCGATCAGTTGGTAGAAGCTCCTCTCCATGGAATGGAACCTTTGTGCTTAGATTTACCAGATGCATCCATCATGTATATTGAAGAGTCTGTAGAATGGAAGGTTCACTTTGATGGGTCTTTTACCTTCCATGGATCTAGATCAAGAGTGGTCCTTATCACTCCAAATGGCGATGTCATACCATGATCATTCTAGTTGGGGTTCCCGTGTACAAATAACATTATAGAGTACAAAGCACTCATTACCAGGCTCAGGCTATCTATTACATGGAATATTAGACAACTACGAGTCATTGGGGACTCTCAACTTAACATAAAATAGGTTAATGATGAGTATAAGGTTAAAGATGAGAAACTTATTCCATATAAGAAAATGGTTGAAACTTTGAAGGAATATTTCACACAAGTCATATTTGAATAAAAACCAAGGTTGCATAATAGATCCATGGATGCTATGGCTACTATTGGGTCTCTCTTGAGCATAACACCTGAAGAAAGCAAGATGCCTTTCTTCATGGAACATCTACAGGTACCTGCATATGATATGTCAGAGTCATGTTTGTCATGTGAAGTTGTTGGTCCTTTATCCCCTTGGTACGACCCTATCTTCCAATACCTACAAGATGGAACCTTTCCCCCTAACATCACCCATTCCAAAAAGAAAGCCCTTATTCGTTGCATAGCCCATTATACCCTCTTGGGAGGCACCCTTTATCTTTGTGGCTACGACGCGAATCTACTTCACTATTTGGATGTCACTGATTCTATCCACACAATTAAGGAAGTACATGGTGGTATTTGTGGAGCACATACTAGTGGTATGGTCTTAGCTAAGAAGCTATTTAAAGTAGGCTATTATTGGCCTACCATGGAATCCAATTATTGTAACTTCATAGAGAAGTGTGAACTATACTAGAAGTATGGGAATTTAATACATGCACTGGTGCAAGCCTTACAACCTATTGCAATGCCTTGGCCATTCTCTAAATGGGTCTTGGATCTCATAGGGAAGCTCCATCCTTATTCATCAGATGGTCATACTCATATCATCACCACCACTGAATACTTTACCAAATGGATAGAGGTTGTCCCTCTTACCTATGTCACTGGTGCACAGATTTCAAAATTCATCATGAACCATCTCATATGCCATTACGAGATCCCCTCGGCCATTGTCATGTATAATGGTAAATCTTTCAAACATAAAATGGTTAAAACATTGTATTAGTGCTTCCATATCCAACTTAAGTGGTCTAAACCTTATTAGCCTCAAGGTAATAGACAGGCAGAAGCCACCAATAAAACCCTTGTGTGGATTATGGAGAAAATGGTCAGTAAAACCAGCCATAATTGGCATCTGTAGATACATCCCACCCTCTGCGCCTATCGTACTTCCATCCGCACTCCTACTGGTATGACCCCTTATTCACTTGTCTATGGCACTGAAGCCATCATACCTTTAGAAGTGGATCCTCCCTCCCTAAGAATATCTCTTAGGGACTTTCTTGATAAAGATGAAGACTACAGAGTTACTCGCCTAGCAGAGTTAGAACTATTAGATGAAAGGCGTATTAGAGCATTCAATCACCTAAAAGTTTATAATAACAGAGTTTCCAGAGGATATAATAAACAAATCATTCATCGGCAATTTGATGTAGGGGATCTAGTTCTCAAAGAAAATTAGAAGAACACCATTAAAGACAAAGAAAAGAAAGGAAAGTTCGAGGCTAACTGGTTAGGTCCTTATGTTGTAATTACAAAATATGGATTAGGGGCCTTTAAAATTACATATTCAGATGGTGAAGAGTTTCCAGAACCCATGAATGCCATGCAATTAAAGTGGTTCTATGCTTAGGAATGACAGGAATATCAAATAAGAACTAAAAATTGGAAAACAAAGAAAAAACAAGAAAAAAATTTGAAAAATGAGAAAATAGTAAAGAAAAAGTAGGTCATCCTCGAGTGAAAATGATGCAATTGTGGCACAAGGGGCAGGTATTTGAGTGAAAACTATTTTTTGGTGCTCAAGGAGTATTCATCAGACACAAGTTACTCTTACAAAATGGCGGGTAATCGTTACCACTTTTTAGATATGGCTTTCTCTTCTAGGTCTAGGAAACCTACTAGGATCACCTTTTCCTTGCCATGATCTGGTTTGTTTGCTCTTATATCTGCATGAAGCACATTACCTTTGCATATGCCTATCTAAAGTTGAGGATGAAAATCCCATTGCCATGTACCTACACATACAGGCATGGCATTCTACCCTTTGTATATTCCCACATCACGTTGGGGGCACCCATGCTTCATTATTCTTGTACATTGCTTTCAAAACATGACCTTGGAAAATACAAAAACATTCAGAAAACAATACAGAAAAAATCTAAACATTTGGAAAAATTCCCTTTATAGGGATAAAGCTACATTCATCTCACAATGCTATCTTTGGGCAATCTAGACAAAATAGTGACAAACGTAGCCGTGAAAACTTATCTCCTTAGATAAATCCAAAAACATTAGAAAATATGTCAATGTTGTCCCGCAAAAACAAAGTAGTGCTTTAATTACTTTTAGTTGTTGGTTTGTATAGTTTTGGTGTACTTAGTCCGTTAATTGTTAGTTCTTTAAAATGGATCATTTTCTTATCGAAAGTTGAATCTTGTTTGATTTAAATTGAGCATTGCATTACATACATTTGAAGGCTATCATGCTTGTAAATAGTTGTTGTAGGTTTCTTTGTTTGTTAGTGTGCTTCATTTTAGGGTTCTTTTTTGCTTACTTAGATTAGATCTCATTTTATCTCTTGTTAGAGTTTTGTGCATGTGTTTGTTTAAGTAGTAGTATGCATATATTTGTTTAGTTTTGTTAACTTTTTCTTGTGTGTTCTTGCACAGTTGTTTGTTATCACATCTATCATCTATCATCTCATCACATTTATAACATCATTCACTACATCATATATATACAAAAATGCTAAGTATTACATCATCCATGTATGCTAACCTAAGCATCAAATATTATATCATCAATGGGGGCAATAGGGGTTACGCATAATCACTAATCTATCCCTCCCCGTACCAATATAATCTAGTATCATCCCAAGTGCTAGCATAAAAAATCAGAACTAAATCATGAATCTAAAACCATGTGGTGCCATTTGTAGATACATCATCAAATATGAAAGCAGGAAGTATACACATTTTTGAATCTAAAATATGCCACATACATGAAAGAAAGAACAAACATACATCATGGATCCATCATATAAACGATACATCAAAAATGTACATATATACATGTATAATTGTCTAGTTCATGATCAAAATAATACATCATCGATACAATGTAACATCCTCATTTTAGACAATAGAACAAGTCAATTTTTTTTTTTTTTTTTTTGATAATTGCATACTGGTTCTAAATACATAATTTAGAACTCACAATTCAAATAACCATTTATATAACAGACAACCATATGCAGCTGTAATGACTCAGAGTACCTCCGATCTATTCATTCCATGACTCGGTAATCTACCGATCTATTCATGAGTAATAAGAGTCGGTGTTTTCATTTAACACATTACTCTTACGGTTCTCTTCCCTAATCTGGGATTCAGAATGCTCTGTCCAAGGAATCTAACTGAATAATTGTTACCATTATTCATCGCTATCTCATTCCTTAGACTAGGTGAACTAGGACAACGCAATCAGCAGCTTGAGATACTTTGGCCAAAGATTTGAAACATACTGTTCATGTCTCGTATTCCTTAACGGCATACTCGTCAATCTGGAATACGTCCTTCACCCCATTCATATGTTATATAGAATGTCTTATACTGACTACTGTCAGTCCTTCCTTTCACAACTGAATCACTCGGAGGCAGATTAACAAGGTGATAATGCTATATGGATGCCCACGAGGATTAGGGATATGATGACATACTAGTTCAACCTTGCAGTTCAACCAGTGTGTCATGATACCCCAAATCTCCTAGGCAGCCTTATATCATGACCACGTTCTTAATCAGTCCCAGGGTAACTCGTGTGAAATCAAGTGTAAATCTTAGCGATCAATGCAAAGGGTGTCGCCATAAGTCATCTGCATTATTGTAACTTTGTGAAGATCCTAATCTTCTTGGAGGTACAACTCTGCAGTTGACTTATGTCGTCAACCTTTAAATCCGCCTCGAAAAGATCTACTCAGTATCCAGCGTTACGCACTAGGGTTTAAATTACTTTTAAAGACTTTTCCCTAAGGTTAGCCTTTCCAAATCCCTGGATTCTTCATCTTAAGACGACCCTCCTCTATAAAAACCCATTACATGGTAGAGGTATTACGGTCAGTTCTCATCAAGGAGTCATTAGAATACACTTGTTTCTAAAGCAACAGAATCAGACAATATCTCATAACCTTTGCTTGAGATTGCCTTCTGAACTCCATTTGTTTGCATATCAGTTCTCTTAACTGAATTTATATCATACTTTTTAGTATAAAGATATAAATGATTAAGAATCCAATTTAATATTGCCCTGTCATACTTAGGACTAGGGATTAGTAATTTAATCCAGTTTGTTTATCGTTCACTTTTAGGCTCACTTTTAACCTATCTTCTAGAAAGACAAATATTTAATTCCAATATTGCTTTCGCTAGAACAAATTAGAACTTCTAAATACTCATAAGAATTCAATCTCATTTTCTTGCAAGCTTCCATTGTCAATCACAAAAGCATCCATATTATACAATGATAACAATGCCCCTTCGTTACATAAACCGAAGAAGGTCAACTTTCAGAAATAGAATACAACATATGTGTATCAAACACTTATTTCCATTCCTTTCAAAACTATATAATTACATTTTATGCAACAGCATACTTGACACAATGCTTAACGGAAAAGAAACATCTTTTCTCATATAGTCCATCTATAAAATCAAGATGCAATTTTAAATAAACAATCTGATCAGCCTGTCAGATCTGCATTGCTTTTACCTCTTACGGCAACCATCTGCAAAAATAGTCAACATGAGTCAGTTCAATGAACTGAGCATGATAAGCACTAACTTTTAAAACAATTGCAATCCATCAATTGTTTTCATTAAACACCCTGTTTAAATGAGATCAAATATCCAAATAAGTAAACATATTCAGACTATGTCCTTGTAATACAGAATGATTACAAATATGTAACTCTATCATTGTTACAAATAGTCTTATTCACTTTCTAATATTTCATCAAATATTAAAAGAATCAAGGAACGAATGTACACAACAATCATTGAATCCAAAATCACAACATTGGTCAGATCGTTTCATTCTTCCAAAAGGGAACAACATAACAATTCAGAATTCCACCAATATGTTACAAAACAATTTCCCACTGTTAGATAAATATCAACAAGTATTAAATAAAGGAAGAGAAAGAACCTATCCATTCATACTTCCTTTCACATAAGTTCATCACTGTACTGTCCTTAGATATAAAAACATTCAACCATCATATAAATGAACAGGTTAAACAAGCCACAAGCAAGATCGCCGTTCTAAATCAAGAAATAGAAACACAGCAAAACTCCTGTACAACAACTAACACATCAACAATTCATGTATCAACCCTAAGCCCAATGCTAGTTCCTTTTACACAGTAAAGCTTTGACACAAGTTGAAAATAAGAAACTACAAGCGTATCGCTGAAAATAACAACCTTATTGCATCAAGCAATTTAAGGTTTCCAAGGAACTATGCTATGTTGACCACACAGTATTTCCAAATCATGCTCAGTCAAATCGGACTGAATAAATGGAAAGGAACATAGCATACTTATTCTTGCTCAGTCAAAATCAGACTGAAGTAAAAGAAATGAATACAACCAATCGATCCTTACCTTAGCGCATGCAAGTCTTAGTGTGATATTCGCGACTTACCCAAACAAGGTCGGAATACGAAATAGTCATCCATACTCAAGGATCTCAACAGTGATAAAGACAATGTCCAAAGTCAAGTTCAGAAAGAGACAGAAGTACCAGCTACATTTCCAGAATTCTAATTGATTCAAACGGAGGTAACAATTCAAGCAAATGCATATGAATTCATACTGTTGTTCATCAATGAAGCATAATAAGAATCAGATGAACAGATTAATCTCTGATTTCAAACCAAGAACCCGACTAAACTCTGCCAACCTTTTTTACACAAATTTGTACAGGTTGAAGATGTACATGTCCACCTAAGAATCTGTACCTCAAAATCCCTAAAACACGAAGGAATTCCAATCGCAATAACAAGATCGAAAAACATGTTATTCCATTAAGTCGCTGGCACATAAAATACCAACAACTTAACTTTACTCGGCTCAAAAATAAAAAGAATCATTCAATCGACTCCTCATAGTCGTCCAATTCACAACAGTATAAATCTATATATTCACACTGTAAACTGTTAATGGTTTTGTACTCATAACCACTGAACCCTACAGCAACGTACTATGAAATTGGTTGATAAATCCATCTATGCCATTCATGGAAAACATTCAGAATGAAACAAGTGAAGCAAATCGAATACCCATTTCAAGAAAGGAAATCAACTGAGCTGCCTCGAAACTTTCAAACAGCTTTCACAAAGAAATGCAATACATACCCAGGAAATCTATACTCATTATTTATTGCAAATAACCGTGGTCAGAAGGCCTGTTCCTTTCTCTATAAGGCTTCCACGAAATCAAATAACAAAACACAAGGCTGAATCTACATCCACAACATAGATAGCTATTAATAATTCAATCAAGGACTCCACTGTGTCGTTATAATAAAGTATAGATGTAACAATTTATTATACACAAGTCAAACAAAAATCCAGTTTCCACAAATAACAAGGAAAACACTTCCGCGGGTGTAAAGACTAGGAACCCAACACGTTTCTGTCCAAGCCAAAATTTGAAAAACAAATGAAACCCGAAATTATCATTAGTCGCTGTGTCCACCAAATCCCACCGACAGGTTCCCAACGAAGAAATAATACTGATTCAACTTACCGTATTATCAGAATCATTCCCATCGCAGTTCCACACCCCAACGACAGGGGACCCACACTCAAAAAAACTACAGGGTCTTCTCTCCACCCAGGTATATTCTAAGGGCTCACGGCCCCCCCCCCACAACAGGCAGAACACTCAAACTTTTATTAATTAAATACCTCGCATGTATAAGCCCGAATTGAATACTCAAGAAAATAGAAGCCGAAATTCGATTTCACGCAACTACCACACGAGGAAATTGAAAACTCGAGCCAGAAGAATAGGAAGAGATACAGTGCCAAAAATCAAAAACAGATCTCATAGAAAATCATATAATTTCACAAAACATTTGGAACAGAGTTTGTCTATGTGAAAGCACTTGAAAGATAAGCCGATATTTAAAGGTTAGGGCCTAACATGCCTGTATTTTGATTAAAATTTCCGAAGCAAACCACGGAAGAAGCAAAAACTCCTTTTCTTTTCTCGATTAAAGAGACAACAAATTTCGCTGTCTCCATCAATATATATCTCCAAGACATAGAAAGAGCCAGAGACATTCATTCTTGCCCTGCCAGCTCAAGGAAAGAACTGGGCGAAGAAGAACCAGTAGTAAACAAGTAGAGAGAGAGAGAGAGAAGACGAAAATCGCGACAAACCAAACCAACCTTCAACTCCGTGTGCATGCCTTCTCGCGGAGTTCCGAGCTCATTCCCTAGAACATTGAATGTCATAAATCAAAACTTTCCCGCTTAAAATCAACTTCCACCGACCGCCAGAATTGGCGACAGTCCCACACAACTCATGCTCATGTCCAAACTTAGCGCCCTGACAACGTCTGCACAGGTTAGCCGTCACCATAAACCTCCGCCATGGACCTGTCTCATCCTTCTTCCACCAGCATTAATGCATAGAAAAACGCCCCCCCGCCATGGTCACACCCCCGTCCATAGGCCCCTTTTCCATATTCCTTCATAGTCTAGGTTAGTATCTTAGGTTAGCATTTAGGTCATACAATTACTAAACAATTTACACATAGATACTAACTTAGGATATTAACACAGAGCCAGGTCTAGGTTAGTTAACAGGTTACATCAACCCCTAGGTTAGGTTTAGTTTTAAGGTTTTACTACACCCTTAATATTCCGGTTAGGTAAAACATTTATATGCAAGGAAAAGACATAAAAATAGCATCTCCGACAGGGTTTACTCTACAGCGTTGGGGGGCTACAGAAATTATCCATGACAGGAATATTACTGGGCAATGACGAGAACCTTCCATAAATACTCCATATCGGGAACCAATTCAATTCTCAAGATCAGCCTTGAGTAATTACTCCCTGAACAGATTAATCAATGCTTACCATTTACTTGCAACAGTTTCAAGGTCGGTGCTCTACTTTATCACAAACCGATTTAAAGCATTAATGGATCAATTCCACATCCAAGTCTATAGTATAGATGAATATCTCTATAATCATTCCGTTATCAGATTAATATTCAGACACCAAAATGCACAATAAATAAAAGAGTCTATTATATTTTGACTAATCAAGATTGCAATCTGCAAGAAATTCAGTACATATCAGCATTGATTCTGAATCGGGAAAACATTTTTTTTTTACAAGAAATCATTATTCAACACTTTTGCTTAGGAGAAAGTTCAGAACAACAGTTCAGTGGGGGTGTGTTACAATATGCCATAAAACAGGGCATGATCAGAAGAATCGGCCTCATAAGGGCATCATCAAAATGAATAATATACAAAGCTATTAAAACAATATTAGCCTTCATCACAAGACATGATTAAATAATATCTTGACAAGCGAAGAAAGTGAAGATTCAACACAACTCTACCCTCTTGGGATCCCAGGTTTGTAACAGGTCAACAGACAATGGTGGCTGGGTGAAGGACCTACACTAGATGGACCACCATGTAACTAGATGGTCCCTGTCTCCAGCCAGCTGCCTAGCCTGGGATGCCTAATTGATATCGATGAGTGACCTGATCTCTGTGCCTGACCATGGTCTGATACCTACCTGACTCGAGGGAAGTACCACTCAGTGCTATAGGGAAATACTGTAATTAGGAATTCTTGTTCTATAATAACCCACCTCGCCACTACGCAGATCAAGTAACATCTCCTTGAAAGATGCAGGGTTACCTAAAGGGAAAATCTCGGCTCACTGTCACTTGCCTAAATCAGCTATCCTGTCTCGAAGAGTTTAGCATTCGTCCCACTCGGCCAGTACAATCTGCACCTGTGTTGGGCCTCATACCTCTGTGCTAGGAAGACCCTTTCATGACCATTGATATACATGTCCCTCGGGCCACAACATATGTACACCCAGAGTTTGGTATTGGTGTAGGAGGCTCAATATTGAGCCCCCTATGTGGCAATTCCATCGACCCACCTGACTTTTAAGCAACCCACTATTTACTACTCTCACAAGGGATTGTGCTTGGGGCATGATCTCTCTCTGCTATAAAATCTATATCTGTCCTAAGTATGGTCGTTGCCTCTAATGTGAGGGCCTACCTGGGTAGCTCACGGTACTCTCTCCGATAGTGACATGTCACAAACCCCTGAACAATGATGGCTTCTTTGTCAACTTCGTAAGAGGGAGCACGCACTGCCCACCACATTGCTACTCCTAGGGATCAAAAGGTTCCGCGCCCACGTGCTGGGCAGTAAACCTCATATGAAGAGAGCGTATAAATACCATAGAATTCCCACTGGGGAAAAAAACTATATGTCCACAGATCTGTATATATAGCTTGTCAGTTGGGCCTGCGGTCGTCCCTCAAGCCCCCCTGGGCCCTGCTATGGAAGGGCGCACACCTATTCCCCTACCTTAAAAATGCTGGGGCATAGTGGGCCACCCACCATCCACCCCTCCATCATATCATCAAATATCATCTCCAACCTCGCCCACCACTAGGAGGCCCCATTGAGGAGGGCCTCAAACTCGGCATCATATGATGCTGGGAATGCTCCTCAAATGGATTTGGAGCACACCGTTGGTATGCCAGGCCCAGACTCCAGCGTGTACCCAGATATTATGATCTGCCTTAAGCGGCACCCCAAATGTAGGTGTCACTGGTGAAAGCTAGCTAGTGCTTTCATGCCTATGGGCATCTTTGGAACCATATCAAAGTGATCTCGGGCTTATGAGTGACCTGCATTGCCAGAAATCCTAGGTAGGCCACAGTAATGATCGACATCGATTCCAATCTGTATAACTCCTAATATAGGTATGAATGCCCAAACTAAACTGCTTCAATTGGGTGGTGCTGAGCTATAGACCATTCTCTGGCCCATGAAATATCTATAGGCCTCCAGGAAATGGAATCCATAGAGTCGCTCATTAGCTCACACCGTTTACGGTGGGATATGTAACCCCCATGAAGGGTCACACATCATTCCATTATCGAGACCCAACCATAGTAGAAGATTAGCGGGAGGCCCAAACCTCTCAGCACACTAGGGGGTGGCCAATCGCAATGTGGTCAATGCCCAAAATTGGAATCAAACAAAGTAGGTCCCTACCCTATTTGCTTTATAGTAGGTGATCAGATGGAGCATCCCAATACAAAATTGCCAAAGCACTAACCTAAGCAGTGGTCTACCCTCCACCAAGCCAGAAATCACTCCTAGGAGTCCAGCAGAAATGAAGCACACGTCTTGTTAGGGAGTATAACTTAATAAAAGGGCAATCATTTGTAGACACTACGTAGTCTAACTCTGATCATCTTGCATTAGGATAGTCTGATAGACATCCCATGCCGTGGTATGGTGGGAACACTGAACAAATGTGTGATTTGACATTTAATGTCACTCCAACGGCTCATCGTCTCGATAAGCTGTCCCTGGATCAAGACCCGCATGATTCGCCATACATACTATAATGTAATGGTCATCTCCTCAGTCAGAAGGTGAAAGCACTAGCTCTCGTTGTGCCACCACTCGTGTATGGTGTCAAAGGGCCATTGAGCTAAAGTAATATGGGGCATCTTGGCCACATAAGATAGTCATGTCACATGTAAAAGGCTCGCCAGGGCCACTCTATTCTCATCATCGAACTACACCTCTATCACAACCAAGTGGCTATAGTGCTTGTGAGTCTAAAGAACAGGTAACATATGCTGTAAAATCATGCAGTGTTAGAACAGCTAAAAATTTTATAAGTATTTGATAAGGTAAAAATAAAGCTTTTAACACATCTAAATTTACTAACTATATTGTCTTCTAAGGTAATCTCACCTTGTATTCTACAACTTGGTATTTTCAGCCAGTTATCTTTTTATCACATTTTGCTCTAGGGATACGCACCTTCCTTAGAACCTGCGCCGAAGAGGAAACTAACAGTACAACCAGGGAGTCTGTACCAAAATTTATTACAAATAACAAAGGTCGTATGACCTGTTACTTCTTCTAGACTCCAACGAAACTCAAATTACCAATATTCAAAGATATATAAAGCTTCCACAGTGGTCCATAGTGCACAAATCATTCAATGGACTCTACAAAGTCGTTTCAATATAATAAACATATATGTATATAAACGGGTTGAATCCCCTTAACCTTCACGAAAGGGAAAAACAACTCCAGTGAGGTCGTAATGAATACTGTAACACAATATGTTACCTCTTCACAATAACTATAAAATTCATAACGAAACCCAACAAAAATCCATAACCACCACTAAATAATAACCACGACATAGCTTACAAAAAGTTCAATTTTAACTGAACAATCAAACAAATGTCCATCAGTATCCCTTCCGACAAGTACCCACAACAAGCAACAATGGCAAGTATCAACAACAAGCATCGACTTCGAGTATAAATCAACAAGCATCACAGTGGCCTGTACCCATCACAAGAACAATTTATGGGCTCTCGCAGAGCAGGCCGAGCATACCTTCTTTTCATATATTTTGCATATAAAAGCTGGAATGCAAAACACAAAGAAATATAGCAACAGTTCGAATATAATAAACACCCATCAAGGGTTAAATTGAAAAGCCGAACTAGCATGAAGATACAGTGTCAAAAATCACACAAGGATACCATAGAAACCATCTATTTCCATAAATCATTTGAACAGAGTTGTTCTAATGAAATCATTTGAAGAAGAGCAAGATTTTTAAAAGTTAGGGCCTAACATGCCTGGATATTTACTCAAAATTCCGAAGCAGACCACTGAAAGAGCTCAGACTTTCTTTTCCTTTTCCAAGTTAGAGCCACCAACAAAATTTTGCTATTTCCATGACATATATATTTTCCTTGCCAGAGGAAAGAGCTAGATACGCTCATACTCACCATGCAACACCAATAAGACTGGTGCCAAGAACCAGTGAACAGGCAGAGGGAAAACCGGAATTCGTGATAAGCCAAACAAACCATTAACTTTCCAATTTGTATGCCTTCTCGCAAAATCTGAGCTCGACTACCGAGCTCATTAATTGCATTTACTCCCAATTTCCCGCTCAAACTCCACTGCCACTGACTGCCATAGTTGGCGATAGACAAGAGAAATTCCAAGACCATTTCCAATTTTGGCGACCTACCACGTCGGCTCAAGTTAGCCATTTTAAAACCTCCACCAATTACCTTTCCCTCATGCTTATCCACGCATTTAATAACATAGAAACTACCGCCCATGGTTCGCACCCCTTCCATAGGTCCCCTTATTCTTTGCTCAATAGTTAGGTTAGTAACTTAGGTTAGAATTTAGGATAACACCTAGTCTAACTTCTTAGAACATAGATATTAACTTAGAACATTAGCTCTTAGCCTAGGTCTAGGTTAGATTAACACTAACCCCTAGGTTAAGTTTAGTTTTAGGTTACTAACATTTATAATTCCAGTTAGGTCTAACATTTCTTATACTCATAAAAAGACCTACAGCATGCATTCTCGAACAGGGTTCACTCCTGTACTGCCATTAGGCTACGGAATTATATGCAACAGAATTATTACCTGGTCCACGACCAAGACCTTCCAGATATACTTCGATATCGAGAACCATTCCATTTCACACGATCAACCTGAGTTAGACTCGGGTTTGGCTTTATTCAACGAATTCAGACCTTGCAACTTGTGAAAGGTTTATAATTTTTAATTCATCATGAAAAACTTAAAGTACCACTTGGATCAATATCACTAATCCAAGGCTAGGTCTTATAGATGAATAACTTCATAATTTGTTCCGAGATCAGATTAAACTCAGATGTAAAATGAAATAAATAAAAGAGTCTAATCATATTCTGACTCAGTCAAAGATATGCAATCTGCAAAGAAGATACAGTACATATCAAGCATGACTTCTCAATCAAAGGAACACATCCTTTTTTCAAAAGAAATCACATATCAACACTTGTATGCTTAGGAGGAAGTAACAACAATTCAGGGTGTTACACGCATGTACTCCCAGATGCGATCCATGCACCTTTTCCTCCTCGGTATCCTCGCCATCTCACTCCAGGGCTCTCGTTTCGCTTGCTGTAAAAATTTAAAGAGGCTCTGGTCGAAATGAATTGGTCATGATTGTTTTACTAACCTCGGGTGAGTATAATAACCCTTCGTGATGCCTTTGGGACATGTTTTCTCTACCGTGATCATTCTAACCTTCTTCTATCCGTTGTGATAATTATTTTTCTATTAAAATAATTATTTTTACTAATTTTCACACACTGGGGCACTTCGTGCCGTCCAACGGTCCCTTCTTTGTCATGCTGAGATAATTTACAAACCTTTTAGGTGCCTTTTCCTACCTTTTCCCTCTATTTTTCATCTATTTTCCCCTGTCGTGATAATTATTTACTAATTTATTTTAAATAAATTATTCTCGACCCGTCTTTCTTCTTGTGGGTGCATATTCTGAGCTTTTTGACAGCTTTTCCTTCCCACTACTGCTTATGCGTGTATTTTTAGAAGATCTTTGATCTTTTAAAATTCTTCTAATCGATCAAAAACCTAGAAAAAAAAATCAATCAAAAAAATATTTTGAAAAACACAAAAATATTAGAAAATAGCAAAATGGCTTAAAATTGATTAAACCGATCATCTACGGCTGAAATATGTGTCTATTGCATGACACTCATCCTAGATATTGCTGAAATTCTCAACATATTTTGAAATAATGACTCGCACATCACCAAAATATTCAATCACCTAAACAAGTTATGTTGCTTACTTCGTCTGTACTCTGGGGCACTATCAATTGCCTGATATTGTTTTCGTCATGCACATTACTTTTTCATAGGATGGAAGTGTCCTCCATCTTCCCCCTTGCATAATACACCTTGCTTGGGGCATCATTCTTCACCCTAGTCATTTATCAAAAGGACTTCATCTCGATAACAAAATATTTGTGCAACTATCTTGAACGTTGTTGTTTTAAGTGTGTGTGATTGTTCTTATTTCCCTGTCAGGTGAGTCAGTTTATTTCTCGTATTGCATTACATTTGTGTATGTTGCATGGAGTTGGTTATTTTGGCAGAGGATGATTGTTTGTATCTTTGATTTTAATGTCATTTTACGCTTCCGTCGCATGCTCACATTTTAATAAGGACCCATGAGGAGGATTCTAAGCATTATGATGATTAAAATATTAGTAGCAATTGATTTGCAGATAGCTCAATATCCCTTTTCTTCTAGTTTCTCATCTTCTCTAAACACTTTTCTCTCTGTTTTTTTTTCTTTTTCGATCGTTAGTAGAGTTTCTTCATCACCCCATCAACACTCGATGGGGCATTCGTCATCCTTCACCCTATTAATTTTTCTTCTACCCCTTCAAAATTTTCTAATTTCTTGTGTTTGTCTACTTTCTTTGAAGTGACGTCACTTATGTCACCTCAAATAGGGGCAAATGTAGACACCTATAGTTTGATCAATATACTATTATTTCTAATAGTGCACTAATGCTTCTTCCTTTTGCAAATTGATAACACACCACTAGTTAGGCCTATCTAAATCCCTTCCTACAATACCCTTTTGGTCATTTTTCCTCTTATAAACCATTTAAACAAGCAGTTATAGCCTTGTTCTAACTACATTAGCTTCTTATTCACTTCTAGCTTGCTTTTATTAGCTCCCCATAAGATCAATCCACTTCGTTGGATTGAGTAATCCCTTCAGAACCCTTCCAACACCATAATTAACCTAGATTAATTACCCTCTAACATAGTCAAATCACACTTTGACTTGCTAAAGTGCTTTTTAGACTTTAGCCTTTGTCCCACATGCCCCAAATCTCCCTTTTCTTCCAAACTATAAACTATAAATAGGGCTATGCCCCCTCCCTCATTTACTAAGAATTCTCTCTTCTTCCTAGCACAAATTGTAGAAATTTGGTTAGGCTTTAGTTTGTATTTCATTTTCTTTCACTTAAGCTAAAAGCATTTAATCTTGTATTTCATAGCATTAACATAGAGTAAAAGGGAAGATCCATTGGCCTTGAAGCCATTAATGGGGAGACCTCTTTCTCTTAACACATAAACTGAATGCTTAGATCCTCTTAGGTTCATTCTTTCAAGCTTTCAAAGAATAGAGATTAACTTCATTTGCTTAGTTTGCATGTTTATTTCAAATTAATGTATGTAAAGAAGGAAACCTTGCTCATTTCTTATCACATGGTCCATTAATCAGATTGTTAAAAGCCTTTGGAGTTTCTTTAGAGATTCTTACCCCAAATCCATGGCTTTTGCAAATTTTCCTTGAACACACTTTCCCTTTCCATTCTACCTACCAATCTCACTCGTAATGGACAATGTTCCTTTCTTAAAAGTTTCTCTCACTATATCATCATGGGTGGTCTCCTTTATAAGCACAGCTTCGATGGTATTCTCTTATGATGCCTTAGAATTTTTGAAATTCCCTACACCATCAAGGAAGTTCACGATGGAATTTTTGGAGGCCACTTTAGTGGTTTAGCTGTCGCTAAAAACATTCTTCACCTTGGCTATTATTAGCCCACCCCAAACCGCGACTGTTGTGACTATGTCAAATGTTGTTTGAAATGACAACAACATGCCAATATTCATCATGCACCTAGTCATGCCTTACAGGTTGTACGAGACCTTTGGCCTTTCTCTCAATGGGGCTTGGATCTTGTGGGTGAGATCAATCCCCATTCTTCAAAATGCCATCCATGGATTATAAATACTACAAAAAATTATACTAAATGGGTAGAATCCATTCCCCTCATTTCTACAGAATCTGAGAAAATATGTGAATTCATCAACCATCACATCATTTGTCGCGTTGGTGTTCCTCACCGTCTCATCATTGATAATGAAAAGCAATTCAAAAACAAAACCCTCCATAAGATGTGTGACACTTTTGGCATCCAAATCAGTTTCTCATCACCTTATTACCCATAAACCAATGGCCAAGTAGAATCAACTAATAAAACCTTAAACAAAATCCTTATGAAAGTAGTTGATGATACTAGCAAGGATTAGCATTCACACATCCCTTTTAATTTGTGGGCTTATCACACTATTATTCTCACTTCGAATGTTGCCACACCCTTTTCTCTGGTCTACGATATCGAGGCTATCTTACCTCTTGAAGTCTATATTCCATCTCTCTACATCTCACTACAAGACATGCTCAATGACAATGACTTTTTCCAGGATTGTTTTGCACAACTTGAGTTATTAGATGAATGTCATCTCAATGCTCTTGACCATCTCTAAATCTACCAACATCGTATCAAATGTGCCTACAAAAAATGTGTCCACAAATGAACCTTTTAGGTCGGAAACCTCATCCTGAAGGAAAATCAACATGTAACCAAAGAAGAGAAAAGTAAACGGGGAAAATTTGCTTCTAATTGGCTTGGACCCTATATCATTATCCATGCTTATGGATCTAGTGCTTATCGTTTATCTTCACTCAAAGGTAAACCCGAACCTAAGCCTCTCAGTGCCTTGTACCTTTAACTATTTATTGTTGACATCGAGTCCTATATCACTTTCTGTCAATTGATCACTCATCCCTTGACAATTGTTCACTTTTCATATTACTTGTTTTTGAGGATCAATGACTAAATAAGAATTGTGTGATTATTCGTCACCTTTCAACCTTATCTTCAATATGAGTACCACAGATCTACTCACAACATGATTCTCATGGATAATTTATTTTATTTTTAAAAGATGGAACCCCATGGTTGTTAATCACTTAAAACCACCTCTTTCATAGTTAACCCTCATGTACTATGGTTTTGTCTTCTAAAAAAAACTAATCTTCCTCTAAGGTCTTGTCCATGACTTAAACGTAAAAAAAACAAAAAGGGATTCAACTCCTTGAGTCAAACTTCTAGAAAACAATTGACTCCCTCGAAAAGGGACATTTCTTCTCTCTATTTCACCACAGACTGCTCCCTTGAAGGATAACTATATAAAGTCATTGCAAAAATACAATAAAAATATATAGAAGCTTCCCACATTGATCAGCTTCGTGAAGACCTTAAGGAGTTAATATACTCATCCCATATAGAATTCCTACATTGATCAGTCTATTACAAACAAAAAGAAGAAGAAAATGCTGAAATTTTTGTCATGGACTTGCCTATTTTTAGATCTTGGGTTTCTTGCTAAGTAAACATGCAGTAATACACTAGGTTATGCATAACCATCCACTTTCTCCTCATTTCCTTTTGCACCCTAGTTTTCTCTCTGCTCAAGGCACTTTCCGCAAATGTGACATTTCGTGATCATGTGACTTTCTACACCTTTAGAATAGTCCATTATGTAACGCCTTTAGGGTCTTACATTCATAAGACAATCTATGGTATGTTAGAATCATTACGTTTCTTATCAATTAAGTGGCTCTTTTACCACCTCTTACCATTCACCTTCCTCATTACTTATTGATTATCCTATACATGACCAGATCATCGACACCTATATTTAAAATGAATCAACTATGCCTATGACCTAAACTTAACCATGTCTATGACCCACATTCAATCATGCCTAAGATCTACCAACCCATTCCTCATATCCTTCCCTAGATTATGGTAGAACTACATTGGCTTGAGGCCCCTTTTCACCGGGGCTATGTAGGTAACACTTCGAGGGCATGGGGTCCTTGAAGGTTAGCTTGGCCACTCTTCAACCTAAAACATTTTCCCTTTAATTTTCCTATTCACATCCTACCTTAGTTCGTTTCCATTTTCTATCAACAATTGGAAATTAAACCAAATAAGCAACAATTGATAAAAAAAATTACCACATCATCACATCAATCATTTATCATTTTCACATTTCCACTATAGCAAATATTTGAATACTTAAACCATAACATGCATATACATCATCATTTATTTCCCATAACCTATGACCTGATTCCATCATGCCTATGACCTGACTCCAACATGCCTAATTGACCTAGCTCAACCATGCCTACAAGACCTCAACTTAATCATGCCTAATCCACCTAGTCTCCATCACATACACAAATAATAATGGAAATTAAAACAAGTACACCATCCATACCATAAATATCATCATCTATATAAATGATAAAGTTTGTGTATCTATACATATGTACATAGATAAAAATAAATACAAATATCTCAAATCACTCATATACATCCTCACTATCTTAAGCATGTAGGCCAATATAAAAATCAAAATAAAAAACTCTCATGTACATCCTCACTATCTTTAGCACGCAGGCTGGTATATATAAAAAAATCATCAATACAACAATCACCTCCTCATAGGATACCCTCCATGCCTATCTCACCTGTATCCTCCTCCTCCTCTTCTCCCATGGGGTGTCCCGCTAACATATCACCACCCTCCATGGGCCTCGGTCTGACCTCCGTAGGTAACTCACCTAGAGATAGCCTTCGTAAAATAGTGGCCTTGCCCTAACCCTGTCTCGGGGCTTGTCACCCCCCTGTACTCTCCACATTATGAGTGCAAGACTTGGTCCTCTCACTTGAGGATTTTTGTGCTCTATACTCTACATAGATATGTAAATCTATCCCTAGGACCATTAGGTGATCTTGATAGTACCTTGCCTCACCTAAGGCATCCCTGAACCTAGCTATCGGTACTGTCTACAGTGGTGCCATTGGTCTCTGACCCTGTACCTGTACCATGAGACCCTGTCCCTGAGCTTATGTGGGTGCCTGTTCATGTACCTTGGCCTAAAGGACCACAATATGTGCATGTGTAGCGGCCAACTAGCCCTGCAAACCCGCAACCTACACCTGTAGGGTGGCCACATGTACCCCATCTCCATCTCAACCCTTTGTAGGTGCCTATCCATGTGTAACCTAGGCATGAAGGGCTACTACTTGTGCCTAAAGATGAGAAACATGTGCCTATAACCCTGTCATCTTCCTATGCACTATCCCCAACTGTGTCACCAGGGTAGTCACCTGCCCATGTAGGGCATCCCTCTAAATTGTGATAGTGGCTAAGTCAGGCTTCCCTGGCCTCAGTGGTACTGCCCATAGATGTGTTTCCCACCACTTTCTATATCTATCTGTCACTTCGGCATCATCAATCCACTAATCTACTAATTTCTCCTCCTATCTTGTTGACATCTTCGACTGTGGTAAAGTTAAAGGCTTCTCCACGTCGTCCCTCCTATACTATCAAAAGGGTGGAGGCACATCCTACGGCAACCTAAACTACCATCTGACCTTGTATATAGGTATCATCTTGTGCTCCCTTACATCACATCCCTCTATCCATCTGAGCAGCTGTAGCTCATCCAACTCCACATTCATCTACCTATATGATGGGAAGCCCATATACGACCTCCAAATAATGTCAACCCCAGATAATCCCTCCAATGCCCACCTATAATATGCTACATCATGTGTAGTCATGGGAGCCCAACACTCTCCAACAATAGGTACCCATCACCTATAGCCTACTCATACCAAGCTTGCCTTAAATGCATCCGGACGGGGCATACCAACTAGACACACACACATGATGTGCTCATAAGCCCAATAGTGTAGTAGAAATGTGCAACATAGGATGAACCATCATAACCTCCTATAGGCCCATAAATCTCTATACAACTACACCAAGAATGCTAGTGCCCATGTAAACTAGGTCTTATCCTCCATCATGTCATGAAGAACACCTCAATGCCCACGGGAATCTCCCACCCTACACATCTAGAAGTGAAAAACAACAAATTACCTCCATAATCAAAACAACTAACTGTTATCCAAAATTCACCCTCAAGGTAATTTTTGATAACATGCATCAAATTATTTAGTCCCGAGCAATTAGATTGATTCGAGGCCCAAAATCATGTTTTTTGGGGTCCCCTCGGCTTTTTTCTAACTCTTCCATCTAAGAAGAAATGCCAACGAGTTAGAAAAAATGGAAAAAATGCAAAAAATAAGGTTGCAGGACTGTTTTGAAGCATTTCGTGTCTGAAGGGTTCAGGTCGTACTAGTGTGGGTCATACCAAGGTTCATCGTACCAAGCTTGGGGCTGAAATACAAAGAAAATTGGCTAAGTTGGACATTTTTATCCCAGGCGGTCTGCGGGACAGTTGGGACGTCGGGACGCGAGGGACGCGAAAAGCCGAAACGACCGAAAGCAAGGAAAATCGTCTAAGTCTTTTGTTTCGCGCTGTTTGGGACAGTCGGGACAAAAGTACGCGTGGGACACGAATCAGATGATTTTCTGAAAGACAGTCCATTTTGGGTAGTTCGGAGATATTTTTCCAGGATAGCCGGGACCAAAGTACGCGAGGGACACATGGGATGTGAAAAGGTGAAGAAGCCACTGTTAGTGCAAAATCACAGCACCCCTGGATGAAAATCAGGTTTCTAGGTTGATGTTCAGGCATCCAGTGTGATTGTACAACATGGAATCCTTCCTCCAAGTGTGGGACTTGTAAAGATGAGAAAGGATTCTCCAGAGAAGGTTGGTTCCTATTCCTCTGTTCAGATGCACACGAAAAAATGTAGAGGTTTTACTCAAAACCTAATCTAACTTGCCAAGGAGACAGAGAGAGAGGGATGCATAAAAATAAACCTAAGCTAATAGAGGTGATGTACCGAGGAATGAAGAACAACCTATCTTGCCAGTAAACACAGACCATTCAAATTTGATATGAGATCATGCACAGATAACAAAACTTGCAGTGAAAGACCAGGAGGATGCAAAAATGAACACAGAGAGGGTTGAGAATCATCCACAGACATGTATTACTTGCTCCAAAGATTGATACAATACACTACAAAATGCCAAGAGGCAGAGTCGCATCACAGTTTCAATGGGAGGTTCGAACCCCAGAAATTCACCTGATAAAGAGAAGAAGGGAGGAACAAAACAGGAAATGTTTGACCTTTTTTAGAAGCCCCTCTTTACAATATATAGAAAGAATGAGATAGGGATGAGAGAGGAAATCTAGAATCTGCCCCAACCACTTCTAGGTCATGTCTTAAATCATTTTTTTATGGCGTAAGTGGCAGATCCTGGCAAAACAGCGGGTTGTCTGTTGCATTAAAACTAGTTGTTGGAGCGTCACTTCTGGCATTACCACACATCAGGGATGTTTTCTCAATTTTCTCTCTCTAGACTGAACCAAAATTCAATATTGATCCCATAATCATGTAGATAATTTCAACAGCTTTCCGTTGATATAAAGAACATGCAAATCCGAGTTCTGGATCGAAAGATATGACGATTTGAAGATTTAGGGCACGAAATAGGCCAAAACGGATTTTGAAATCTTTTCCCATGCTCTGCCACCTGGACAACACGTGTCAAGCGCTGATTGGATGCGTAATTATCTCTCCTTCCCTGCTTTCTGTGGGCTTTCCTTTAAAATTTCCTTGTGGGCCCTTAAACTTGGACATGTGGCACTATTTCATTGGTTCGGGTCAGTGCTTAAAACCTTGCCCTTTGACTTCTAGACTTTCTCCCTTGTGACACGTGTCGTGATCTGATTGGTTCTCGGGCCTGTCGTATTTTTGCATCCTTCATGTACATTTGTCCCAGATGTCCCAAACTATTTGGGACAAAAACTCCCGATCCGCCCAAAATGGTCTTCCTTGTCCCTCATTCGACTGATGACACGTGGCGTTGCTTGATTGGCTTTCGGCTCCTTCAACTATCCGCGTCCCACACGTCCCTTTGTCCCAATTGTTCCAGTGCTGAATTTCCTAGTTTCGGCCAAACTGGCTAGTTCACGTCCTTCACGTCCATTTGTTCCAACTGTCCCGGACTGTGTAGGACAAATTCTTCCGAACCGCCCAAAATGGGCTTCCTTTGCTCTCGGCCGCTTCGCCTTTTCATGTCCTTCACGTCCTCGCAGCCCAGATGTCCCAAATGCTTAGTGCAAAAGTTCTCCTTTTCGGCCAAACTAGCCAGTTCGCGCCCTTCGCATCTTCATGTCCCAACTTTCCCAGAGCAGTTAGTCGATTTTCTTCTCCTTCGGCTGAACCAGCTTTCCACGTCCTTCGCGTCTTGACGACCCGGATGTTCCTTTGCCCTGCAAGCTGCCTGGCAACCTTTCGGCTGATTCGTGTCTTCCGCGTACATTTGTTCCAACTGTCCCAAAGGTGGCCTTGAGCAGGACGTAGCCAATTTCACGATTTTCTCCTAAATCAATTTACTTGCTTGGAACTGAAAACTCTGATGCATGTTTATCAAAATTTACCCTAGGGGGTGAACTTTGGATAACAATTTGGTGACTTTTCAGGGTCACCTGCCTGCTAGGTGAAAAGATCAGTGGCCTTTTAGTGATCCATTGGGCATGGAGTCATAAGCAATAACCTAAAATGAGCCTGATACTGCAACTCCCTCTACGAGAGCATGCTGAACTGTAAAAACTCAACCGAGGAGAACCAAAACCTATGCCAAAGCACTTAGGGAAACTAAAACCTAACTACAACAAGACAATGTGCATATGCACTTAGAGGAATTGAAATCTAGGATAATATTTACAAGGGTAGTGAACTTTCCTCTAGAAGCAACTCTTGAGATAGATTCCATTCACTGGAATTTGTAGTTCTTCATCATCCAATGAGGCCAATTGGAAAGCATTGTTGTTCTTGCACTTTGTGACCATGTATGGGCCACTCCAAATGGCATCAAATTTTGAATGCCTTCCCGGTTTTGCTCTGTCCATATCCCATTTCAACACTAGATCTCCAACTTGAAAAAATCTATCCTTGGCCTTTCTATCAAAGGTCTTCTTAATCAAAGCTTGATCCTTTTCCATTGCTTGGGATGCCTAATTTCTGATCTCTTGCAGCTCCATCAAATATGCATACCTCACCTCCATGGGCTCAAATTCAAGCAACTCCAGCTGCTTCATGAGTTCTAATGTTGGCAACTCAAGTGACATGGGCAAGATTGCCTCTCTTCCATAGACAAGCCTAAATGGAGAGTTACCTGTGGATCTTTTGGGAGTGATCCTATCAGCCCATACGGCTGATTTCAGCTTGGTATGCCAAGACCTTTGATTCTCATCAAGAGTCCTCCTAATGATCCTTAACAAGTTCTTGTTTGTAGACTTGGCCTAGCCATTACCCTGAGGGTAATAGTTCGATGAAGTGCTTAGGTAAATCCCGTTCTTGACAGCCCATTCAGTCACCTTAGATCCAATGAATGCCAATGCATTATCAAAGATTATTGTAGCAGGTACGCCAAATCTGGTAGTTATCCCCTCATAAAATTCTAAGATGCTGGACTCGTTTGCCTCTTTGAGTGCTACTGCTTCTGTCCATCTGGTGAAGTAGTCTGTGGCTGTTAAAATCCATTTGTGCCCTTGGCTTGAATTGGGATTAATGACTCCGATGAAGTCCAAACCCCATTGCATGAATGGCTGGTCAACTAAGATTGGATGTAATGGAAGGGCAGCAAGTCTTTCTTTTCCTGTGAAGAATGCACAATTCTTACACCTCTTGATCTATGCATAGCAATCACTAAAGATTTTAGGCCAATAATAACCAGCCTTCATGATTTTCAGAGTTGTCACTCTTGGTGCAAAATGACCACCAGCTGGTCCACCATGAAACTCTTCCAACACTCTTTGAATCTGATTTGTGCTAATGCATCTTAGCAGCACTCCATTCACATTTTTCCTGAACAAAACGCCATCAACAATGGCATATGGAACAGCCTGCAACCTGAAGTATCTCCTCTTTGCTTTGCTCATTTCTGGAGGGCATAGGCCTATCTGTAGGAAGTGTATCATATTTTGAGTCCAACAGGGAGTGGGCACATTATCATTTTCTTGTTCTTGACCATCCTGTAGTACCAAGACAACATCTTCTTCATTACCTGCTTCAACTTGTTGACTCAAGGCTAGTTGTTCGCATAGTCCCTTCCCACGTACTAGCTTGGTGATCTTGATCTCAATGTCATATTCCATGACACGGGTGATCCAACCTACCCTTTTCTCATTCAAATCCTTGTTGAGGAGGAACTCCTTAACCCCAGCATGTGAGACCAGCAACTGGATCTTGTTGTTTGAAACTAAATGCTTGAATTTCTTCAAGCTTCTGATTACTGCAAGTACATGCTTCTCAATAAAAGATTACTTCACCTCATAGTCATCTAGGCTCTGGCTGAAGAAGGTAATCGGCTGCTCATCATTATCTTTATTCTGCTATACCAGAATGGCAGAAATAGTGTCATCACCTCCAAATGCATAAAGGATGAAATCCTTGGAGAAGTCTGGGTTGATGAGAGTTGGTGCTTGAGAGATAGCTTCTTTGATTTCCTCAAACCTTTCCTTGCCTTCAGATGTCCACTTAAATTCCATGCTCTTCTTCAACATCAGTGTTATTGGCTTTACGAGAGCTAGAAAATTTGGAACAAACATGCGGACAAAATTGATCCTTCCTAAGAAGCTTTGAAGAGCCTTCTTATGACTTGGCAATGGCAACGCTCGAATTGCTTCAACTCATTCTGGGTCAATCATCAATCCCTCCTTTGAAACAATATGGCCAAGAATTTTTCCCTCATGAGCCAAGAATATGCATTTTTTGGGATTCAATGATATCCCAAATCTTGTACACCTCTGAAATACCTGCCTTAGATGAAAGAGGTGATCCACTACATTTTTGGAGAATACAGTGATGTCATCAAGGTATATCAAAACTATTTTATTAATCAACCCCTTGAATGCCATATCCATTGCCCTTTGGAAAGTGGCTCCAGCATTTGATAGCCCAAATGGCATCTTCTTGTAGGCATATGTTCCCCATTTGGTTGTGAAGGCTGTCTTGAACTGATCTTCTTCCCTCACCATAACCTAATTGTAGCCTGAGTAGCCATCAAGTAGTGAAAACCTTTCTGAACCAGCTACAACCTGCAATATTTGCTCCATAGAAGGGAGTGGATAATGATCTTTGAGAGAGGCTCTATTCAAATCTCTGAAGTCAACACACAACCTGATCTCTCCATTCTTCTTTTTGACTGGGACTAAGTTGGCGACCCAACTTGAGTGTTTGATGGGGAAGATGATATTGGCCTCAATAAGCTTGCTTAACTCTTTTCTCATGAGAGGTTCAACATGGGGATTCACTGGCCTTTGCTTTTGCCTGACAGGCTTGGATTCCGGATCCAGCTCAATAGTATGTTGTGCCAGCTTTGGGTTGAAACCTCTTAAATCTTTGTAAGTCCAAGCAAAGACATCTTGGAACTCTTGACAAAGCTGAACACAATCAGATTTCTCTTTTGAGGTACTTACTTTACCAATCTGCAATGTTTTGCCTTCTTCCACTAAAATAGGCTTTGAATCTTCACCCTTCACTTGAATGTTCACTTTCTCCTTCCGGAACTAGTCATTAGGGTTGAAGATAGACTCCAATGTTACTAAACCCCTAGGAAGGTTGTTTGTCCGCAGCTGCACTACTTGATCCCCATACTACTGCTCTAATATGTCCTGATTCCTAGCTGAGAATTCAGCCTCTTCTTGTAAGAAATTGACGATCTGCTGATCATTCTCGAAGACTTGCCAACTTGTATTATTATCCGGAACAGATGGTCTCACAACCACTTTGATATGAGGCTGAGGTTTTTTACTTTTGATATTTTATACAACGTCAAATGCAGCCCCAATTGCTACCAGTCTGTCAGCATCTTCATTCTTTTTTCTTGGGATGGAATTGATGCTAAAAGCTTCAAAATCTTCAATAAGATCCCATACCCGATTTTTGTAGTTCTTCAACAGATCATTTTTAGCAGCATTTTTCCCTTTGACTTGGTTTACAATCAGCTCACTATCACCAAATACTTGTAAATTCCTGATAGCCTTTCTTCATTCCCAGTGCAGTCCATGAATTAAGGCTTCATACTCAGCTATGTTGTTTGAACAGGGAAAACCGGAAACGGAAGGCTGAGTAATACCTTATACCTTGTTGTGAAATGAGCATAGCTCCTCCTCCTGCACCTTTTCTACTCCTGATCCATCAAAGAACAGCTGCCATACTTCAATTCTTGTCCTTATATCTGGCTGGGTGATGCTGGGGAGAGGTTGATCCTCTTCATGTAAACAATAAACCCCTAGCTCAAATTCTTCTACTTCTTGATAAGGATCAAAAGCATGCACCTTGCTTGCCCATTCATCAAGAGTCAAATCTGGGATACTTCCAACCTTGGTGTCAACCTCGTCAGTGCTATGGTGATCTTCTTGAGCAAATGCTGAGCAATTGGCATTAATATGACTTGGAATGTAAGGCTCAATATGGAAGTTTACAATAGGTTCAAACCTAATTGTAGCCTTAGTTCCATACCTTGTTCTAAATAGCATGTGAGACCAATCCGCCGAAAGATAGCCTCCAATTTTAGTAGTGAAGTCTCTTGACAAGCACAATGCACAGAGTGGTGGAAGGTCTATGACTGATACATATTGTGAAACAACAACATTTAGACATGCATGCAAGGTAAGACTCAAATTTCTAATCACTCCAACTGTTACTATTGCTGTCCCATCTAGCTGCACTACCCCTTTAGATGTTATTCATATGGAGCCCTAGCTGATCAGCTATCTGTTTAGGCATCACTAAGCTACTTGCTCCAGAGTCTATAATGCAATTATGTACTAGTTGATTTCCAATGATTAACAAAACATAGAAAGGGGGGGCTTCAACATTTTACCTTGTTGTGCTCCTTGACTTCCTTCAGGATGGGCAGCATTTGTAAGCACTTTGTCTTACATATGAACCTGCTGATTCGAAGTTAGCCAATCCTTCATGGTAGATTGCAGCAGATTTCTTTGGCCTGGGATGGATAGGGATTCCCACATAGATATATTGATGTTTGTCTTCTTCATCTGATCAATGATACTGAATGATGATGGAGTATCCTTTTGTTGTCCCTTGGTTTGCACATTCACCCCTATCACAAAGTGGGAACAGCAACAGCTGGCATTGAAATTGGGCCCCTAGGGGCTGTTCTTGGCTGACCCTTGTGCATTTGAAATGGGAATTGCTTGCCAATCATTTTGGAAGCCGTGGTAAGGTTGTAGATATAGAGCTAGGGTAATTGGCTACTCCTCACCCCAGAATTTCTCCCTTTTTTGACGGTAGTATGTTGTTGGCGCAACACCTGAGATAACCACCTGATTCCATGCCACAAATCCTCTGGCTTACCAGTTCACCCAAGTGTGGTGTCCATTTGGGGTTTTGATTTTGCTTGTTGGAATGATGTGTTCTTGTTTGTTGACTATTTCCTTGACTGTCCTCACCCTCCAACACCAGTAAGTTGTCACCATCCATGCTTGATTTGAGGGCAACCATTGAAACACATGGATTGGTTATGAAGGCTCGTTGCAGGGGAAAGCACAATCGTATTCTCTGAGCAATGTTGTTCTGTGTTGGCACTAAAATGCCTTAGAGGCAGATATGACATTTGGATTATAGGGCTGATAAAGTCTATTGGTAAGCAGGCCTTGTTTGATTCATATTTACCAGCTCGATTTGATCAGGCCCAAAATCATGTTGTTTTGGTGTCCCTCGGCTTTTTTCTAACTCTTCCATTAAGAATAACTGCAATAACAGTTAGAAAAAGGAAAAAAATGCAAAAAATACGTTACAGACTGTTTTGAAAGCTTTCGTGGTCGGAAGGGTTTCAGGTCGTCGCGTGTGGGTCATACCAAGGTTCATCTTATCCAAGCTTGGCCGAAATACAAAGAAAATTGGGCTAAGTTTGAACTTTTTAATCCCAGGCGTCTGCGGGAACAGTTGGGGACGCGCTCCGGGAACGCGAGGGACGCGAAGGCCGAAAACGACCGAAGCAGGAAAATCGTTTTTCTAAGTCTTGTGTTTCCGCTGTTTTGGGACAGTCGGGACAAAAGTACGCTGTTGACCGCATACAGATTAATTATCGGAAAGACGTCCAGTTTGGGATGCGGAATATTTTTTTTCCAGGATAGCCGGGACCAAAGTACTCGGAGGGTACAATTGTATGTGAAATGTGAATAAGCCACTGTTAGTGCAAATCACAGCACCCCTGGATGAATCAGTGTCTAGGTTGAGGTTCAGGCATCCAGTGTGATTTACAACATTGAATCCTTCCTCCAAGTGTGGGAACTTGTAAGATGATAAAGGATTCTCCAAGAGGTTTTGGTTCCCTATTCCTCTGTTTCAGATGCACACGAAAAAATTGTAGAGGTTTTACTTCAAACCTATCTAACTTGCCAGGAGACAGAGAGAGCGGGGATGCTAAAAATAAACCTAAAGCTATAGAGTGTGATGTCCGAGGAATGCAGACACAACCTATCTTGCCATTAAACCACAGCCCATTCAATTTGATATGAATCATGCACATATAACAAAACTGGCATGAAAGACCAGGAGGTGGCAAAATGTAACACAGATAGGGTTGAGAATTCCCACAGACATGTATGTACTTGCTCCAAAAGATTTATACAATACACGTACAAAATGCCAGAGCAGAGTCCCATCACAGTTTCATGGGAGGTTGCGAACCCCAGAAATACCTGATAACGAGAAGAAGGCGGAGAACAAACAGGAAATGTTTGACCGTTTTTTTTTAGAAAGCCCCTCTTTCATATATAGAAAGAATTAGATAGGATAGAGAAGGATATCTAAATCTGGCCCCCAACCACTTCTGTCCATGTCTTCAAGTGCAATTTTGTTTATGGCGTAATTGGCAGATCCTGGCAAAACACAGCGGGTTGTCCTTTTGCTTAAAACTAGTTTGTGGAGCGTCACTTCTTGGCTTACACACATCAGGGATGTTTTCTCACTTTTCTCGTCTCTAGACTTAACCAAAATTAATATTGATCCCATAATCATGTGATATTCAACAGCTTCCGGTGATATAAAGAACATGCAAATCCGAGTTCTGGATCGAAAGATATGACGATTTGAAGATTTAGGCCAATATTCCAAAACGGAATTTGAAATCTTCCCATGCTCTCCACCTGGACACACGTGTCAACGTCTGATTGGATGCGTAATTATCTCTCCTTCCCTGTCTTTCTGTGGGCTTTCTTTACAAATTCCTGTGGGGCGGGCCCTAACTTTCGTGGACATTGGCACTATTCATTTGGTTCGGGTCTGGCTTAAAAAAAAAAACCTTGCCCTTTGCTTCTGACTTTCTCCCTTGTGACACGTGTTGCGTGATCGGATGGGTTCTCGGCCTTCCGTATTTTTGATCCTTCATGGTACATTGTCCCAATGTCCCAAACTATTTGGGACAAAAACTCCCGATCCGCCAAAATGGTCTTCCTTGTCCCCTGCATTCGACTGATGACACGTGGCGTTGCGTTGATGCGTTCGCTCCTTCAACTCCGCGTCCCCACACGGCCCTTGTCCAATTGTTCCAATTGCTGATTCCTAATTTCGGCCAACTGCTAGTTCAAGCGGTCCTTCACTCCATTTGTTCAACTGTCCCTGACCTGTGTTAGGAACACATGCTTCCAACCGCCCAAATGAGGCTTCCTTTGCTCGTCCTGCCGCTTCACCTTTTCCGTAACTGCACGTCCTCGCAGCCCCGATTCCCAAATGTCTTTAGTGGCAAAAGTTCTCCTTTTCTGCCAAACTAGCCAGTTCTCACGCCCACATTCGCATCTCATGTTCCCAACTTTCCCAAAGCAGTTAGTCGATTTGCTTCTCTCCTTCGGCTAACCAGTTTCAACGTCCTTTCCGTCGTGACGACCCGGATGTTCCTTTTGTCCCGCAAGCTGCCTGGCAAACCTTGCCGGCCGGATTCTGTCTTCCCGCTACATTTGTTCCAACTGTCCCAAAGGTGGCCTGAGCAGGACGTACGCATTTCACATTCACGATTGTCCTCCGAAATCAATTTACTTACTGCTTGGAACTGAAAACTCTGATGCATTGTTTATCAAAATTTACCCTAGGGGGGTGAACTTTGATAACAATTTGGTTACTTTTTCCAGGGTCACCTCCCTGCTAGGTGAAAAAGATCAGTGTCCTTTAGTGATTCCATTGGGCATGAGTCATACGTCCATAACCTAAAATGAGCCGGATACTGCAACTCCCTCTACAAGCATGCCTGAACTGTCAAAACCTTCTCACCGAGGAGAACGCAAAACCTCTGCCAAAAGCCTTAGGGAAACTACAACCTAACTCACAACAAACACTGTGCATATACACTAGAGGAATTGAATCTAGATAAATTACAAGGTAGTGAACTTTCCTCTAAAGCAACTCTTATATAATTCATTCACTGAATTTGTAGTTCTTTCATCATCCATGAGGCAAGTGGAAAGCATTGTGGTTCTGCACTTTGTGACCATGTATGGGCACTCCAAATGGATCAAATTTTGAATCCTTCCCGGTTTTGCTCTTTCCATATCTCCATTCAACCCGAGATCTCCAACTTGAAAAGCTTCCTTGGCCTTCTATCAAAGGTCTTCTTAATCAAAGCTTGATCCTTTTCATTTGCTTGGGATGCCTAATTTCTTATCTGATCTTTGCAGCTCCATCCAATATGCATACCTCACCACCCATGGGCTCAAAGCAACAACTCCAGCTGCTTCCTGAGTTCTAAGTTGGCAACTCAAGTGGAACATGGGCAAGATTGCCTCTCCTCCATAGACACCTAAATGGAGAGGTACCTGTGGATCTTTTTTAGTAGGGACCTATCAGCCCATACGCTGATTTCAGCTTGGTATGATGCCAGAACCTTTGATTCCATCAGAAGTCCCTCCTAATGACCCCTGACAAGTTCTTGTTGTAGACTTGGCCTAGCATTACCCTGAGGGTAATAGTTTCGATGAAGTGCTAGGTAAATCCCTTTTCTTGACACGCCCTTCAGTCACCTTAGATCCAATAAATGCCAATGCATTATCAAGAGATTAATTGTATCAGGTACCCAACTCGGTAGTTATGGCCCTCATAATTCCAGTGGCTGGACGTCTGTTTGCCTCTGGATTGCTTACACTGCTTCTGTCCATCTGGTGAAGTAGTCTGTGGCTGTGTAAAATCCATTTGTGCCCTTGGCTTGGAATTGGTATTAATGACTGCCGATTAATCCAAACCCCCATTGCATGAATGGCTGGTCACTAAGATTGGATGAGGGAAGGGCAGCAAGTCTTGGGGGTTCTTTCCTGTGAAGAATGCACAATTCTTACACCCTCTTGATCTATGCAATAGCAATCACTAAAGATTTTAGAGGCCAATAATAACCAGCCTTCATGATTGTTTCAGAGTTGTCACTCTTGGTGGCAAAATGACCACCAATCCTGTCCCACCATGAAACTCTTACCACACTCTTGAATCTGATTGTGTGCTATGCCTCTTAGCAGCACTCATTCACATTTTTCCTTGAACAAAACGCCAATCAACAATGGCATAGGGAACAGCCCTGCAACCTGAAGTATCTCCTCTTTGCTTTGCTCATTTTCTGGAGGGCATAGGCCATCTGTATGAAAGTGTAATCATATTTTGAGTCCAACAGGGATGGGCACATTATCAAGTTTCTTATCAGTTCTTGTTCTTGACCATCCTGTCTTACCCAAGATCAACATCTTCTTATTACAGTGCTTCAACTTGTTGAACTCAATCTATGTTGTTCGCATAGTCCCTTGCCCACGTACTAGCTTGGTGATCTGATCTCAGGTATATTCCATACACCGGTGCTCCAACCGACCCGTTTCCCCATTCAATCCTTGTTGAGGATGACCCTTACCCCGGCATGTTAGACCAGCAACTGGATCTTGTTGTTGAAACCTAAAAAACATGCGTGAATTTCTCAAGCTTCTGATTACTGCAATTAACAAAAAACTTGCTTTCTCAATAAAAGATTACTTCACCTCATAGTCATCTAGGCTCTGGCTGAATAAGGTAATCCGCTGCTCATCATTATCCTTTTTCTCTATACCAGAATGCAGAATAGTGTCATCACCCTCCAATGCATAAAGGATGAAATCCTTGAGAAGTTCTGGGTTGATGAGAGTTTGGTGCTTGAGAGAAGCTGCTTTGATTTCCTCAAAAACCTTTCTTGCCTTCCAGAGTCCCACTAATTCCATGCTTCTTCTTCAAACAGCAGTGTTATTGGCTTTACTATACTAGAAAAATTTTGGAACAAACTGCTTAACAAAATTGGATCCTTCCTAGAAGCTTTGAAGAGCTCTTATGACTGGGCAATGGCAACGCTCGAATTGCTTCAACTCATTCTGGTCATCATCAATCCCTCCTTTGAACCATATGGCCAAACTTTTTTCCCTCATGAGCCAAATAATATGCATTTTTTGGGATTCAATGATATCCCAAATCTTGTACACCTCTGAAATACCTGCCTTAGATGAAAGAGGTGATCCACTACATTTTTGGAGAATACAGTGATGTCATCAAGGTATATCAAACTATTTTATTAATCAACCCCTTGAATGCCATATCCATTGCCCTTTGGAAGTGGCTCCAGCATTTGATAGCCCAAATGGCATCTTCTTTGTAGGCATATGTTTCCCCATTTGGTTGTGAAGGCTGTCTTGAACTGATCTTCTTCCCTCACCATAACCTAATTGTAGCCTGAGTAGCCATCAAGTAGTGAAAACCTTTCTGAACCAGCTACAACCTGCAATATTTGCTCCATAGAAGGGAGTGGATAATGATCTTTGAGAGAGGCTCTATTCAAATCTCTGAAGTCAACACACAACCTGATCTCTCCATTCTTCTTTTGACTGGGACTAAGTTGGCGACCCCAACTGGAGTGTTTGATGGGGAAGATGATATTGGCCTCAATAAGCTTGCTTAACTCTTTTCTCATGAGAGGTTCAACATGGGGATTCACTGGCCTTTGCTTTTGCCTGACAGGCTTGATTCCGGATCCAGCTCAATAGTATGTTGTGCCAGCTTGGGTTGAAACCTCTTAAATCTTTGTAAGTCCAAGCAAAGACATCTTGGAACTCTTGACAAAGCTGAACACAATCAGATTTCTCTTTTGAGGTACTTACTTTACCCAATCTGCAATGTTTTGCCTTCTTCCACTAAAATAGGCTTTGAATCTTCACCCTTCACTTGAATGTTCACTTTCTCCTTCCGGAACTAGTCATTAGGGTTGAAGATAGACTCCAATGTTACTAAACCCCTAGGAAGGTTGTTTGTCCGCAGCTGCACTACTTGATCCCCATACTACTGCTCTAATATGTCCTGATTCCTAGCTGAGAATTCAGCCTCTTCTTGTAAGAAATTGACGATCTGCTGATCATTCTCGAAGACTGCCAACTTGTATTATTATCCGGAACAGATGGTCTCACAACCACTTGATATGAGGCTGAGGTTTTTTACTTTTGATATTTTATACAACGTCAAATGCAGCCCCAATTGCTACCAGTCTGTCAGCATCTTCATTCTTTTTTCTTGGGATGGAATTGATGCTAAAAGCTTCAAAATCTTCAATAAGACCCATACCCGATTTTTGTAGTTCTTCAACAGATCATTTTTAGCAGCATTTTTCCCTTTGACTTGGTTTACAATCAGCTCACTATCACCAAATACTTGTAAATTCCTGATGCCTTTCTTCATTTCCCAGTGCAGTCCATGAATTAAGGCTTCATACTCAGCTATGTTGTTTGAACAGGAAAACCGGAAACGGAAGGCTGAGTAATACCTTATACCTTGTTGTGAAATGAGCATAGCTCCTCCTCCTGCACCTTTTCTACTCCTTGATCCATCAAAGAACAGCTGCCATACTTCATTCTTGTCCTTATGATCTGGCTGGGTGATGCTGGGGAGAGGTTGATCCTCTTCATGTAAACAATAAACCCCTAGCTCAAATTCTTCTACTTCTTGATAAGGATCAAAAGCATGGCACCTTGCTTGCCCATTCATCAAGAGTCAAATCTGGATACTTCCAACCTGGTGTCAACCTCGTCAGTGCTATGGTGATCTTCTTGAGCAAATGCTGAGCAATTGGCATTAATATGACTTGGAATGTAAGGCTCAATATGGAAGTTTACAATAGGTTTCAACCTAATTGTAGCCTTAGTTCCATACCTTGTTCTAAATAGCATGTGAGACCAATCCGCCGAAAGATAGCCTCCAATTTTAGTAGTGAAGTCTCTTGACAAGCACAATGCACAGAGTGGTGGAAGGTCTATGACTGATACATATTGTGAAACAACAACATTTAGACATGCATGCAAGGTAAGACTCAAATTTCTAATCACTCCAACTGTTACTATTGCTGTCCCATCTAGCTGCACTACCCCTTTAGATGTTATTTCATATTGGAGCCCTAGCTGATCAGCTATCTGTTTAGGCATCACTAAGCTACTTGCTCCAGAGTCTATAATGCAATTATGTACTAGTTGATTTCCAATGATTAACAAAACATAGAAAGGGGGGGCTTCAACATTTTACCTTGTTGTGCTCCTTGACTTCCTTCAGGATGGGCAGCATTTGTAGCACTTGTCTTACATATGAACCTGCTGATTCGAAGTTAGCCAATCCTTCATGGTAGATTGCAGCAGATTTCTTTGGCCTGGGATGGATAGGGATTCCCACATAGATATATTGATGTTTGTCTTCTTCATCTGATCAATGATACTGAATGATGATGGAGTATCCTTTTGTTGTCCCTTGGTTTGCACATTCACCCCTTGCACGTGGGCAGCAACAGCTGGCATTTGAATTGGCCTAGGGGCTGTTCTTGGCTGCCCTTGTGCATTTGAAATGGGAATTTGCTTGCCAATCATTTGTGGAGCCGTGGAAGGTTGTAGATTGGCTAGGGCTAATGGCTACTCCTCACCCAAATTTCTCCTTTTTGACCTTGTGTTGGCTGCAACACCTTGAGAAACCACCTGATTCATGCCACAAAAATCCTCTGCTTACCAGTTCACCAATGTGGTGTCATTTGGGGTTGATTGCTGTTGGAATGTTTCTTGTTGTTGACTATTTCCTTGACTGTCCTCACCCTCCACACCAGTAGTTGTCACCATCAATGCTTGATTGAGGGCACCATTGAAACACATGGATTGGTTATGAGGCTCGTTGCATGGAAAGCACCAATCGTATTCTTGAGCAATGTTGTTCTGTGTTGGCACTAATGCCTTAGAGGCAGATATGACATTTGGATTATAGGGCTGGAAAGGTCTATTGGTAAGAGGCCTTGTTTGATTCATATTTACAGCTGGATTAGGTGGTCTTTGTGGTTGGTATGGCTGCCTATTAGGTTGAGCTTGGGGTTGATAAGAAGGTCTGAAATCTTGGGCTTGTTGCCTCTTGAGAGTAACTAGCTCATTTCCTAGGTTTTGCAATTGCTTCATGACCTCTTGAAGCTCCTTTGGGGAACTTGGAGATGAAGTGGAAGCTTCATTCGAACTCTGATTTCTAGGAGTGGGAGAAGGAGCCAAATTAGGTGCTTGACTGGTGTTTGGGATTCTCTAAACTTGGAAACAGTGGCATGGGAGGTCTATGGGGCAAGTTTTCCAGCTTGGATCAAACAATTTTCAGCCCTAATGGCATTGCTATATGCCATAGGGATAGTTGTGCCTCCCATAGACTTGAATCAACATAGAAATATCAGAATTTAAAGCTTTGAGATAGTAGAGCAAAAGCACCTTCTGCTGTTGGCCTGACTGCACCTGGAATCTCTCTCCCTCCCCAAGTTTTTTGAAATCTGAAGTTGAAATCGGTCAGCTGCTCATTGGGAGCCCTCTTGATAGTTGTTCAGCTGCTCCAAAAGAGACAAGTTGTCTCCCTTCTCTCCAAATTGCTCATGAAGTGAAATACATAGCTAATTCCAGTTTGTGATAGAGCCAGCTCCAAGGCTCCTAAACCATTGTAATGCTTTACCCTTGAAGGAAGATGCCAGTAACTTGACAGCCACTTGCATTTCATTGATTTCATGGATTACACAAAGGTTAGCAATATCCTTAACATGATCACCTGGAGTAGTCTGATTTTCTCCAGTGAAGTAGGGAATGTTCTTTAAGACTGCAATAGGAACTGGATGTTGTGCATTGAGAGCAAGTGGGCTGCTGCCTGTGAAGTTGGCGTAGGGGTTGCTCTGAGCCATTCTAATTGGTCTTAAAACCCTTGTTGACTGAATGAAAGGCCTACCAAGTGGAGGAGTTTGAGAGAGTTCTGTTGGTGGAGATGGAGACCTTTGAATCCTTCTTCCTCTTTGCTTTCTTCTTGGAGATAATTGTAGGTATTCAAATAGCACTTCTTCTTCTCCAACTCTTGACCTTGTGATTCTTCTCATAAGTTTTTAGGCCTGCACTTGGAACCAGTTTGGTTCTTCCCTTAGAGTCGCCAGATATGCAAATAATAGCTCTTTTAAGCAAGAAAAATGTAGCAGATGCACATCAACCCTGCTACAAATAAAAATGAGACTTCTAGGTCCCACCGGGCATGCCAAAACTATTAGTGCAAAATCACATCACCCTTAGATGCAGATCAAGTTTCTAGGTTGATGTTCAGGCATCCAATGTGATTGCACAACATGGAATCCTTCCTCCAAGTGTGGGACTTGTAAAGATGAGAAAGGATTCTCCAGAGAAGGCTGGTTCCTATTCCTCTGTTAGATGCACACGAAAAATGTAGAGGTTTACTCAAAATCTAATCTAACTTGCCAAGGAGACAGAGAGAGAGGGATGCCATAAAAATAAACCTAAGCTAATAGAGGTGATGCACCAAGGAATGAAGAACAACCTATCTTGCCAGTAAACACAGACCATTCAAATGTGATATGAGATCATGCACATATAACAAACTTGCAGTGAAAGACCAGGAGGATGCAAAAATGAACATAGAGAGGGTTGAGAATCATCCACAGACATGTATTACTTGCTCTAAAGATTGATACAATATACTACAAAATGCTAAGAGTTAGAGTCGCATCATAGTTTCAAATGGGAGGTTTGAACCCCACAAATTCACCTAATAAAGAGAAGAAGGGAGGAGCAAAACACGAAATGTTTGACCTTTTTTAAGAAGCCCCTCTTTACAATATATAGAAAGAATGAGATAGGGATGAGAGAGGAAATCCAGAATCTGTCCCAACCACTTCTAGGTCGTGTTTAAATCATTTCTTTATGGCAGAAGTGCAGATCCTGGCAAAACGGCGGGCTGTCTGCTGCATTAAAATTGGTTGTTGGAGCGTCAACTTCTAGCATTACCACGCGTTAGGGACGTTTTCTCAATTTTATCTCTCTAGACTACACTAAAATGCAAGATTGATCCCATAATCATGTATAGAATTTCAACAGCTTTCCGTTGATATAAAGAACATGCAAATCTGAGTTCTGGATCGAAAGATATGACGATCTGAAGATTTAGGGCATGAAAACAGGCCAAAACGGATTTTGAAATCTTTTCCCGCGCTCTACCACCTAGACAACACGTGTCAAGCACTGATTGATGCGTAATTCTCTCTCCTTCCCTACTTTCTACGGGATTTCCTTTGAAATTTCCTTGTGGGCCCTTAAACTTGGACATGTGGCACTATTTCATTGGTTCAGGTCAGTGCTTGAAACCTTGCCCTTTGACTTCTAGACTTTCTCCCTTGTGACACGTGTCGTGATTTGATTGGTTCTCGGGCCTACCAAATTTTCACGTCCTTCACGTACATTTGTCCGAGATGTCCCAAACTTTTTAGGACAAAAACTCCCAATCCACCCGAAATGGGCTTCCTTGTCCCTCATTTGACTGATGACATGTGGTGTTGCTTGATTGGCTTTCAGCTCCTTCGGCTATCTGCGTCCCACGCGTCCCTTTGTCCTAACTGTTCCAGTGCTGAATTTCCCAGTTTTGGCCGAACCGGCTGGTTCGCGTCCTTCGCGTCCATTTGTTCCAATTGTCCTGGACTGTCTGGGACAAATTCTTCTGAACCGCTCGAAATGGGCTTCCTTTGCTCTCGGCCACTTCCCCTTTTCACGTCCTTCACGTCCTCGCAGCCCAAATGTCCCAAATGCTTAGTGCGAAAGTTCTCCTTTTCGGCCGAACCGGCCGGTTCACGCCCTTCGCGTCTTCATGTCCCCACTGTCCCAGAGTAGTTAGTCGATTTCTTCTCCTTTGGCTAAACCAGCTTTTCGTGTCCTTCGCATCCCGATGGCCCAGATGTTCCTTTGCCCTGCAAACTACCTGGCGGCCTTTCGACCGATTCACGTCTTCTGCGTATATTTGTTCCAACTGTCCCAAAGGCGGCCTTGAGCAGGACTTAGCCAATTTCACGATTTTTCTCCTGAATCAATTTACTTTCTTGGAACTGAAAATCTGATGCATTTTTATCAAAATTTACCCTGGGGGGGTGAACTTTGGATAATAGCCACAAGCAGGGACAAGAAGCCCGAATCGGCCGATGCGGGAGAATGTGTCCCAGGCGGTCCACGGGACAGTTGGGACAAAGGGACACGTGGGACGTGAAAAGGTGAAAAGGCCACAAAAGAGACAAGGAAGCCTGAATCAGCCAATGCAGGAGAATGTGTCTAGGACAGCCGGAACAAAAGTACGCGTGGGATGTGAAAATCTGAAACAGCCGAAGGCAAAGAAGAAAAGTCAACGTTTGACCTGTGAACTTCAAACGGCCATAACTTTTGACTCCGAGCTCTGATTTTCACAAAATTGGACTTTCTAGAATGAGCATGACGTCCTCTACACCACAAAATTGGATTTATTATTTTTTAACAAGGGTAGATATATTTAAATAAAATAAACATATTCGGCCTCCAGTCAGTTAATGCTCATTCTCGTCAAATGACAGAAAACGCCTGCCAAACCCAAAATAGCTTCCCATACTCAGAAGGCCATAAATTTTGCATTTCTCATGAAATCACACAAAGTTTGTACCATGAGAAGCAGGGCTCCCGACCCAAGGCTTGAAATCAAGAAATTCTAGATGTGATGAGATATTTGATCAGATTTTAAGAATATGTTTGCTGGTTTGTACAGTTTTTTTTTGGTGTTGGGAAAGTGCAATTAGAGTCATGGCCATAATTCTTCTCTGCTGTAGCAACCTGGGAATGGTATGGAGATTCCTTTTGCAAGTAATATAAAAACATTTACTCAATTTAATGTCTCTTACTAGTGGTTTGAAGTGACGATTCGGATTTTTCCCATGTTCCCTTCTCTCTCTCTTTTTCATTTTCCTTATAAATTGGAGTATTGGCTCATTGTAGAGGAGAGGTAGTTTTGTAGCAACGCTCTGCCAAAATTTCTTTGTGAATCTGATGTTTTTCAGGCCCTGGTTGTGGAATCCTTGCATGGTTGATCCCAACCCTTATCTTGTATAGAGTGAATATGCATATCATGAAGCCAATAAATAGAAGTTTGTGGATTTATCTTCTCCCTGCTGTTTCTCTTGGCACTCTTCTTTACCTTACCCCTTCAACCTTGATTACAAGAATATTGTCTATTATTATGTTTCATACAGGATCCATTATCAGTGTGTATGTTTGAAATATTGTGTGATTCGTTTTGCTATATTTATGAGGAACTTTCATCACCTCTTCTAGTGTGCACTTTGCTTTCTATATTTCAGCATTTAAGACTACTCTCACCCCTTCCTTTTCTGGTGTAATCACCACTTCGCGTGGAGGCTTTCATTTTAGTGCATTCTCTCTCCCTGGTCCCTTGGAATTTAGATATAGATTAGTTGTTCCCTTACATTAGAGTATGATGTGGCAGGGGGGGGGTGTAGTTTAGGGCAAGAACCAACTTTCTTCTGAGTCTATCTCAATACAAGTCCCGCACAACTTGGAGAGAGTACCCATGTTATCCAATCACCCATGGAGTTCAAGTATATGGCACTGTATAACCTATGGGTGCTGTGATTTTGGTGAGACCCTAACCTTATCTCCTTGGATGGGCTTTGTAATAGTGTCTCCTAACTCGGTTTGTTCACTATGAACCGCAAATCCACAGCCCCTCACCAAACTATCAACAATAACTCCTCAGATTCCTCGTGAGGTAATGGAATACCACCCGTAGCCCCAATATTAGTAGTATTGTAGTCCTATCACATCCTCAAGGTGACTGTGTCTCACGCATTGGCAGACTGAAATTGTTAGTCACCGAATCCCACTGTCATGAGGGAAACCATCAGGCTCGACTCCCAAACACATTGCCAGTTATCGTCTGACCCGAATCTGGATAACATCTACAATATGATGTCCACTCCTCAGGTGGTTGTGGTGCTGACCTCATCTGATCTAATGGAGTGGTACCCCTATCTTGCATCCGTAATCGTTCCCATCAACTTGCATATAAACAAACACTAACATCATTAAAACCTCAACATACTCAACTTTCCCTTGACCTCCCCACTATCCCAAGATCCTTCCTACCGGACCTATCGCCCCCCATCTTATTTAACATGCCCCAAATCATACCTTTTATACCCATTAACCAGCCCTGTTTTCCTTCAAAATACCTCCTATCAGAGATATCTCCCGCCCACCCACCCCTCTCCTTTACTTGCCAATTTTTTCCTCTCTATGGTCAACCGACTCAGTGTATTATCATTTATTCAACAGAAATCATCTTCTCAACCCAGAAACAGTCATCGGCACCTCATTCCTTGACCATTCCTGGATAACTTTCCCATCCACGTCAGCCAACCCTTGATTGATGTCAGTCCACTGTCATGGCATAAAATCTGCTAAACACCTCCTCTATTTCCTCTAAAACATCCACATTCTACCCTAACGACTTACCCTTCCCTACCCAACGCTCACAAATCGTCACCCCAAGCCATACCCCCCACCCGAACCCCTCTTAACCTCTATCCACTTCCTACAAAGTCCTATTTCTTCATACTCCTTTCCAGATTAAAATTTGATTCCCCCAAACCCACTTTTAACCCAACCCAATTTATATAAACAAAGTCCTATAAACAAACGGAGAATTGGACCTGAATCCTACCTTGTTTCGATGCCATCCTCCATAGGGGCACGTCGGGCCCCTGCAATGGTGGTCACTTGACCCTCTCCTACCTCTAACCACCTCACTGAATTCCCTCCTCACCTCCAACCAATTGAAATGCTCACATCAATCTTGTGGAGACCCACCTATCAAATGACCAATCACCCACTCTGAGGCTTGCCAACTCAACTCACTCCGTCTTGCTATGTCACTTTCCCACTTTCTATCATCCTCTTTTTCATTTTCTACCTATGCGAAAATGCACAGTGATTCTGTAAAAAGTGTAATTTTTATTTTTAATCCCAATCCCACTATGACTTGACATCGTCATATTGGTGCCACTATCACTATCATCGATCAACATGTACTGACAACGTCACACTTCAAACTATTTCCCCTTACCTCGTCCCTTTTCACCTATCTCCCACTGATGCCTATTACCTTTTATCATTCCAGCCACCCAATGAACCAACTTATGCCAACTTACCCTCTACATTTCCTTTGTTGTGTCTTAGGGTTTGTTATTTTACTTATACCTTGGCCTTCACATGTGCCATGACTTGTGTCCCTAAATTGACCCTGATTGGGTGACAATTTGACCTTATGTACTTGTTATCCCTGGCGTTGTTTCGGTGGTGGCCTAATGCCTTAGAGGCAGATTGACATTTGTATTATAGGGCTGGAAGGTCTATTGGTAAGAGGCCTTGTTTGATTCATATTTACAGCTGATTAGGTGGTCTTTGTGGTTGGTATGGCTGCCTATTAGGTTGAGCTTGGGGTTGATAAGAAGGTCTGAAATCTTGGGCTTGTTGCCTCTTGAGAGTAACTAGCTCATTTCCTAGGTTTTGCAATTGCTTCATGACCTCTTGAAGCTCCTTTGGGGAACTTGGAGATGAAGTGGAAGCTTCATTCGAACTCTGATTTCTAGGAGTGGGAGAAGGAGCCAAATTAGGTGCTTGACTGGTGTTTGGATTCTCTAAACTTGGAAACAGTGGCATGGGAGGTCTAGGGGCAAGTTTTCCAGCTTGGATCAAACAATTTTCAGCCCTAATGGCATTGCTATATGCCATAGGGATAGTTGTGCCTCCCATAGACTGAATCAACATAGAAATATCAGAATTTAAAGCTTTGAGATAGTAGAGAAAAGCACCTTCTGCTGTTGGCCTGACTGCCACTGGAATCCTCTCCCAAGTTTTTTGAAATCTGAAGTTGAAATCGGTCAGCTGCTCATTGGGAGCCCTCTTGATAGTTGTCAGCTGCTCCAAAAGAGACAAGTTGTCTCCCTTCTCTCCAAATTGCTCATGAAGTGAAATACATAGCTAATTCCAGTTTGTGATAGAGCCAGCTCCAAGGCTCCTAAACCATTGTAATGCTTTACCCTTGAAGGAAGATGCCAGTAACTTGACAGCCACTTGCATTTCATTGATTTCATGGATTACACAAAGGTTAGCAATATCCTTAACATGATCACCTGGAGTAGTCTGATTTTCTCCAGTGAAGTAGGGAATGTTCTTTAAGACTGCAATAGGAACTGGATGTTGTGCATTGAGAGCAAGTGGGCTGCTGCCTGTGAAGTTGGCGTAGGGGTTGCTCTGAGCCATTCTAATTGGTCTTAAAACCCTTGTTGACTGAATGAAAGGCCTACCAAGTGGAGGAGTTGAGAGAGTTCTGTTTGGTGGAGATGGAGACCTTTGAATCCTTCTTCCTCTTTGCTTTCTTCTTGGAGATAATTGTAGGTATTCAAATAGCACTTCTTCTTCTCCAACTCTTGACCTTGTGATTCTTCTCATAAGTTTTTAGGCCTGCACTTGGAACCAGTTGGTTCTTCCCCTTAGAGTCGCCAGATATGCAAATAATAGCTCTTTTTAAGCAAGAAAAATGTAGCAGATGCACATCAACCCTGCTACAATAAAAATGAGACTTCTAGGTCCCACCGGGCATGCCAAAACTATTAGTGCAAAATCACATCACCCTTAGATGCAGATCAAGTTTCTAGGTTGATGTTCAGGCATCCAATGTGATTGCACAACATGGAATCCTTCCTCCAAGTGTGGGACTTGTAAAGATGAGAAAGGATTCTCCAGAGAAGGCTGGTTCCTATTCCTCTGTTTAGATGCACACGAAAAAATGTAGAGGTTTTACTCAAAATCTAATCTAACTTGCCAAGGAGACAGAGAGAGAGGGATGCATAAAAATAAACCTAAGCTAATAGAGGTGATGCACCAAGGAATGAAGAACAACCTATCTTGCCAGTAAACACAGACCATTCAAATGTGATATGAGATCATGCACATATAACAAAACTTGCAGTGAAAGACCAGGAGGATGCAAAAATGAACATAGAGAGGGTTGAGAATCATCCACAGACATGTATTACTTGCTCTAAAGATTGATACAATATACTACAAAATGCTAAGAGTTAGAGTCGCATCATAGTTTCAAATGGGAGGTTTGAACCCCACAAATTCACCTAATAAAGAGAAGAAGGGAGGAGCAAAACACGAAATGTTTGACCTTTTTTAAGAAGCCCCTCTTTACAATATATAGAAAGAATGAGATAGGGATGAGAGAGGAAATCCAGAATCTGTCCCAACCACTTCTAGGTCGTGTTTTAAATCATTTCTTTATGGCAGAAGTGGCAGATCCTGGCAAAACGGCGGGCTGTCTGCTGCATTAAAATTGGTTGTTGGAGCGTCACTTCTAGCATTACCACGCGTTAGGGACGTTTTCTCAATTTTATCTCTCTAGAATGCACTAAAATGCAAGATTGATCCCATAATCATGTAGAGAATTTCAACAGCTTTTCGTTGATATAAAGAACATGCAAATCTGAGTTCTGGATCGAAAGATATGACGATCTGAAGATTTAGGGCATGAAACAGGCCAAAACGGATTTTGAAATCTTTTCCTGCGCTCTACCACCTAGACAACACGTGTCAAGCACTGATTGGATGCGTAATTCTCTCTCCTTCCCTACTTTCTACGGGATTTCCTTTGAAATTTCCTTGTGGGCCCTTAAACTTGGACATGTGGCACTATTTCATTGGTTCAGGTCAGTGCTTGAAACCTTGCCCTTTGACTTCTAGACTTTCTCCCTTGTGACACGTGTCGTGATTTGATTGGTTCTCGGGCCTACCAAATTTTCACGTCCTTCACGTACATTTGTCCGAGATGTCCCAAACTTTTTAGGACAAAAACTCCCAATCCACCCGAAATGGGCTTCCTTGTCCCTCATTTGACTGATGACATGTGGTGTTGCTTGATTGGCTTTCAGCTCCTTCGGCTATCTGCGTCCCACGCGTCCCTTTGTCCTAACTGTTCCAGTGCTGAATTTCCCAGTTTTGGCCGAACCGGCTGGTTCGCGTCCTTCGCGTCCATTTGTTCCAATTGTCCTGGACTGTCTGGGACAAATTCTTCTGAACCGCTCGAAATGGGCTTCCTTTGCTCTCGGCCACTTCCCCTTTTCACGTCCTTCACGTCCTCGCAGCCCAAATGTCCCAAATGCTTAGTGCGAAAGTTCTCCTTTTCGGCCGAACCGGCCGGTTCACGCCCTTCGCGTCTTCATGTCCCCACTGTCCCAGAGTAGTTAGTCGATTTTCTTCTCCTTTGGCTAAACCAGCTTTTCGTGTCCTTCGCATCCCGATGGCCCAGATGTTCCTTTGCCCTGCAAACTACCTGGCGGCCTTTCGACCGATTCACGTCTTCTGCGTATATTTGTTCCAACTGTCCCAAAGGCGGCCTTGAGCAGGACTTAGCCAATTTCACGATTTTCTCCTGAATCAATTTACTTTCTTGGAACTGAAAAATCTGATGCATTTTTATCAAAATTTACCCTGGGGGGGTGAACTTTGGATAATAGCCACAAGCAGGGACAAGGAAGCCCGAATCGGCCGATGCGGGAGAATGTGTCCCAGGCGGTCCACGGGACAGTTGGGACAAAGGGACACGTGGGACGTGAAAAGGTGAAAAGGCCACAAAAGAGACAAGGAAGCCTGAATCAGCCAATGCAGGAGAATGTGTCTAGGACAGCCGGAACAAAAGTACGCGTGGGATGTGAAAATCTGAAACAGCCGAAGGCAAAGAAGAAAAGTCAACGTTTGACCTGTGAACTTCAAACGGCCATAACTTTTGACTCCGAGCTCTGATTTTCACAAAATTGGACTTTCTAGAATGAGCATGACGTCCTCTACACCACAAAAATTGGATTTATTATTTTTAACAAGGGTAGATATATTTAAATAAAATAAACATATTCGGCTCCAGTCAGTTAATGCTCATTCTCGTCAAATGACAGAAAACGCCTGCCAAACCCAAAATAGCTTCCCATACTCAGAAGGCCATAAATTTTGCATTTCTCAATGAAATCACACAAAATTGGTACCATTAGAATCATGGCTCCGAGCCCAATGCATTGAAATCAAGAAATTCTAGATTTGATGAGATATTGATCAAGATTTTTAAGAAAATGTGGCTGGGTTTGTAACAGTGTTTTATTTGGTGGTTGGGAGTGCAATTAAGAGGCATGGCCATAATTCTTTCTCTGCTGTAGCACCTGGGATGGTATGGAGATCCTTTTGCAAGTAATATAAAAACATTTTACTCCATTTAATGTCTCTTACTAGTGGTTGAAGGACAGATTTCGGGATTTCCATTTTCCCTTCTCTCTCTCTTTTCATTTTCTTATAAATTGGAGTATTGGGCTCATTGTAGAGGAGAGGTAGTTTTTGTAGCAAAGCTCTACCAAAATTTCTTTGTGAATCTGATGTTTTACAGGCCCTTGTTGTGGAATCCTTGCATGGTGATCCCAACCCTTATCTTGTAATAGATTGAACTATGCATATCATGAAGCAATAAAATATAAGTTTGTGGATGTATCTTCCCCTGCTGTTTTCTCTTGCACTCTTCTTACCCCTTCAACCTTGATTACAAGAATATTGTGTCTATTATTATGTTCATACAGGGATCCATTATCATTGTGTATGTTTGAAATATTGTTGTGAATGCGTTTTGCTAGATTATGGAGAACTGTCATCACCTCTTCTAGTGTGCACTTTGCTTCTATATTTCACGCATTTTAAGACTACTCTCACACCCTCCTTTTCTGGTGTATCACCACTTTCGTGTAGGCTTTCATTTTATGCATTCTCTCTCCCTGGTCCCTTGGAAATTTAGATTATAATAGTTAGTTTCCCTTACATTAGAGTAGATTGTGGCAGGTAGTTTAGGAGCAAGAACCAACTTTCTCTGGAGGTCTATCTCAAGTAACAAGTCCCACAACTTGGAGATAGTACCCATGTTATCCAATCACACAGTGAGTTCAAGTATATGCACTTGTATAAACATAGGGGTGCTGTGATTTGGTGATAACACTAACCTTATCTCCTTGGGATGGGCTTTGTATATGTCTCCATAACTCAGGTTGTCACTATGGAACCGCAAATCCACTAGCCCCTCACCAAAATCTATCAACATCAACTCCTCAGATTCCTCTGAGGTAATGGAATACACCCGTATCCCCAATATTAGTAATTGTAGGATCCTATACACATCCTCCAAGGTGACTGTGATCTCACGCATTGGCAGATGAAATGTGTTAGTCACCGAATCCCATCTGTCAATGAGGGAAACCATCAGGCTCGACTCCCAAACTACATGCCAGTAGCGTCTGACCCTAATCTGGATAACATCTACAATATGATGTCACTCCTCAGTTGTTGTGCTACCTCATACTGATACTAATAGGAGTGGTACCCTATCTTGCATCCGTAATCGTTCCCTCACCTGCATCTAACAAACCCTAACATCATTAAACCTCAACCATACTCAACTTTACCCTGGACCTCCCCACCTATTCCCAAGATCCTTCCTACTCATGACCTATATCCCCCATCTTAATTTAACATCCCTCAAATCATACCTATTTATACCCATTACCATCCCTGTTTTCCTTCAAAACTACCTTCCTATCTCAAGAGATATCTCCCCCACCCACCCCTCTCATTTACTGGCCAATTTTTCTCTATATGTCAACCGACATCAGTTATTATTCACCAGAAATAATCTCTCAAAACCGGCATCGGTCACCTCATCCTTGACCAATTCTGGATAACTCCCATCGACGTCAGCCAACCCTTGATTGATGTCAGTCACTGTCATGGCGTAAAATCTGCTAAACCCTACTCTATTTCTCTAAAACATTCCACATTCTACCCTACCGACTTACCCTTCCCTACCCAAATCTCACCCCAAGCCATACCCACCCCTCTTTAACCTACATACCACTTCCTACAAGTCCTATTTCTTCAATCCTCCTTCCAGATTAAAATTTGATTCCCCCCAAACCCACTTTTACCCAAACCCAATTTATATAAACAAATTCCTATAACAAACGTAGAATTGGACTGAATCCTACCTTGTTTCGATGCCATCTCCATAGGGGCACGTCGGGCCACTGCAATGGTGGTCCACTTGACCCCTCTCCTACCTCTACCATCACTGAATTCCCTCCTCACCTCCAACCAATTGAAATGCTCACATCAATCTTGTGGACCCACCTATCAAATGACCAATCACCCACTCTGAGGCTTGCCAACTCAACTCTCCGTCTTGCTATGTCACTTTCCACTTTTCTATCACTCCTCTTTCATTTTCTACTATTCGAAAATGACAAATGATTCTGTAAAAAGTGTAATTTTTATTTTTAATCCCAATCCACTATGACTGACATCGGTCATATTGGTGCCCTAATCAACTATCATCGATCAACATGTAACTGACAACGGTCACACTTCAAACTAGTTTCCCTTACCTCGATCCCTTTTCACCTATCTCCACTGATGCCTATACCTTTTATCATTCCAGCCACCCATTGAACCATACTTATAAGCCAAACCTACCCCTACATTTCCTTTGTTGTGTCTTAGGAGTTGTTATTTTACTTATACCTTGGCCTTACATGTGCCATGACTTGTTTCCCTAAAATTGACCTGATTGGTGTGACCATTGACCTTATGTACTTGTTATACCTTGCGATGTTGTTACATATGTTGTTTTAACCTAACAACCATACCTTTCCTATTGTCGTGCTATTTATCCCAACCAAACCTTTGGTGTACCGAAGCATACCTAAACTTTCATGCACTTGACCTACGTTGTGTTTCTCAACCATATCCTATACTTGGGATACTTGAATCACTTCACCCTTATTTGGATAAACCTGTTGACCTTGAATGATGTATATTTTTCAAGCTCTTCAACCTAGTACTGTGTTGCAATCTATACGTGTGCGTGCATTTGATTTCCATTACCCATGACCCAATTTTGACCATGACCTACTACCCATTACCCGAGTTTACTATCACCCTTTCCCTCAATAATCAAACCTTTCCCCACCTATCTTCTCCACCTACACCTTTCTCAAACCACTCACCAATTTCATCTTACACCTCATCAATGAACAGTTTGAGGGGGATCACCTTCACCCACACATGAGGCAATCACTTACTACTTTATCTGTGTCACTTACCAATATAAGCTACAAAACAAAAAGGGGAAAAATGTAGACACCAAATTTGGGTCACAATCCCCTTGGTCCCCTTTCGAATAACCAACTTAAACACATTCACCTAACCATGACCCTTATACCCCACATTAATATTAATTTAATTATTTATAATTAACTTAATACTCATCCTCACTTCATTCATTATTTAATTACCTCAATTAAAATCAATTTCCACCTCACCTAGAAACCTCAACATAGACCTATTCATAGCATGTTTCCATAACTAACTAAGACTTAGCCCTACTTACATTAATGAAATAAGACTTAGTATAACCCTAAAATAACATACCTATTCTCCCTCTAACCACATTCCCACGTATCTAAGCACAACATTCCATTTAGACCCAAGATAAAATGAGAAAAATCTAGAAGAGGATAGCCAAGATCTGCTATTTTAGGAAACCTAGGATATCCTACTTTAACCGATGCCAGTCAACCCAAAACTGATGCTGGTAACCTTAAACCACCATTAGTTACCATATAACCATTTTGGTAACCTTATTTGGGAGGTTAGAAAAATTCTTAAGTTTTGGAGAAAAGGAGATCTGCATACAAGTAAGAACCAAAGCTCTTTCTCACATCCAAGAAGCCATATCCAGCACAACCATTGATCACAAGGTATTTCCATTCACAGTAGCACTCTGGGAAGCACTTCCATGACACTGATTGTCATTTCACCAATCAACCATCACTACCACCTAGCCATTGAACCTACACAGTAGTAAGTGTTTCTCTAACCTGCACCACTTCATTTCTATTTATTTTATAATAGTTCTTCACCTTTGTTTATCAAACATCAGTTATATTTTCACCCCACCACTATTTCCTTACTGTGAACTTGACCATTCCCATCACTCATAACCATTTTAATCACCTTTGTCTACTCTTGAGTACCGCTGAATATTCCCAACATCTCCCCATACCTAAACCAAATCCTCCCCATCTCTGATCTAGTCTTATACAAATCCCCAAAACCATGAACTATTGAGTTATTACTAACCCACAATAATCGTCGTCGGTCATACCAGACCAACATTGGTCTTTGTATTTGGCAGTCCTGCTAATACCAGATCCCTATAACCCTTTTCAAGTGATTCAAGTGACCCAAAATCTATCCCTGACATGTTCCAACACCTTAGTTATTTACCTTATTTCTAGATCTGATCATAGCCTAGCATGTTATGTTAGATTTTCTTATTGTATTTGGATGAGATACCTAAATCATATCAAATATAGTAGGATTTTATTTACTTATGTTATTTCTTACATTAAATTGTATTAAACAGTGGGTTGAATTCCACTGAGGAAATATCAAACTTCTTGGATCTAGCACACACGGTAGCCCACTGACATATATTATTTAATCCTCTTTTTGTGGTCTTGTTGTGTATTTCAGGTAGTTCCTCCTAGAAAAAAGGAAGCTCTCACAGTCACGATTGGATCAAGAAGTCAAAACATGCACAACGAACTTCAAACCAACCTTCACAAAAGGTATTCCTCCTTGGCCCACACCCTTATCTATTTCATCTAAAAACTTAAGGAAAATGATGAAACACTATTATCTCACCTACCATGTCAATCATGATCCTCACTCCATATAATAAGTCAAACGGTGGGCCCCATGTGATCACATCATGTCTTTTAATATGAAATAATCTATATGAAATCTCTACCTATTGAAGTTTTTTAAGAGAAGAGAAGAAAGAGCTTAATTAAGTTCTGTAAGTCTGAGGGAGAAATATTTGCCATTGTTAGTCATCTTGCCATCCTGATGCCCAGTTCATCTCCATATCAGAGCACAAGATAATTCCCCTCATCATTTTAATTACTTGTCATTTTATATTCCATTATTTCTACATGATATCTATTGTTCATCATTTATTGCTATCTTTCTAGACATGCAGTTTGACATCATCTAAGGGAGTTAATATCCTCTTGGAACTGGGATTTTATTAGAAACCCCTGCATATTGTTATCTAATCTTATCTATTTCAGTTTTTCATATCTACCTTATTTTATCACATATCTATCTTCACAGCACTCGTAGATCCACATCTGCATTTGAGGTCCTTATCCCTCCATCATTCAAAGTTATTGGTGGCTTCCACTTTCAGAATTCACCTGCTCAAGAATGAGGTTTACTATATAATAATATGTTGTAGTATTTTCATGTTTGTAATCAAATTAATGGTCTAGTACATAACTCAGAAATGCTGGAGGGTTTACGTTACCTCAAATGTATGATGATATAGGTGTAAGATGGATGATGGATCCTTGCTTTTGTAAATCAAATGAATCCTATAAATAATACTAAAAATGATTTTGATTAAATTATTTGGGCATGGGTTTCTTGACAAAACGAACCTGAGAAGTGTTAAATTCCTCAGTGGAGGTCAACCCCTGTTAAAAAAATGATGTAACATCCTCATTTTTATACATTAGAACAAGTAATTTTTTTTTTGATAAATGCTTCCTGGTTCTAAATACATAATTTAGAACTCACAAATAAAAAACAACCATTCTTATAACAGATAGCCATATGCAGCTGTAATGACTCAGAGTACTTCCGATCTATTCATTCCATGACTCGGTAATCTACCGATCTATTCATGAGTATTAAGAGTTGGCATTTTCATTTAACACATCACTCTTGCGGTTCTCTCTCCTAATTTGGGATTCAGAATGCTATGTCCAAGGAACCTATCTGAATAATTGTTACCATTATTCATCGGCATCTCATCCCTTAGACTAGGTGACTTAGGACAACGCAATCAGCAGCTTGCGATACTTTGGCCAAAGATTTGAAACATACTGCTTATGTCTCATATTCCTTGACGGCATACTCGTCAATCTGGAATACGTCCTTCACCCCATTCCTATGTTATGTAGAATGTCTTATACTGACTTCTGTCAGACTCTCCTGTCCCAAGTTATTCACTTAGGAACGGATTAGTAAGATGACAATGTATAGGGATGCTCCCGAGGACTAGGGATATGCTGACATACTAGGTCAACCCTAGTTAATCCAGTGTGTCAAGATACCCCGAGTCTCCTACGGAAGCCTTATAACGTGAGCACATTCCTAATCAGTCCCAGAGTAACTTGTTCGAGTTTAAGGTGTAAATATTAACGATCAATGCAAAGGGTGTCATCAAAGGTCACCTGCATTGTTGTATCTTCGAGAAGATGCTAATCTTCTCGAAGGTACAACCCTGCTGTTGACTTGTGCCATCAACCTTTAAATGCACCTCGAAAAGATCTACTTATTAATAAGTGTTACATACGTTGAGTTAAAATTATACTATAAGACGCTCCCTTAAGGTTAGTCTTTCCCAATCCCTGGGTTCCTCACCTTAGAATTACCTTTCATAGTAAAACCCTTTACACCAGATAAGTTATAAATACTAGAGGTCCCTTCAAGGAGTTCATAGAATATACATAATTCTAAATCAACAAAATTGGACAATAACCCTCAACCTTCACATGAGATTGCTAACCAAACCCTTTGTAGGTTTATATCAGTTCTCATAACTGAATTCATATCTTACTTATTAGTATCGAGATATAGTGATTAAGAATCCAATTAAATGTTGTCTTGATTTAGATCAAGACTAGTAAGTAATAATTTATTCAGCTCGTTTAGCTTCCTACTCAGGTTTATTTTACCCCTAGCTTCCAGAAAGATAGTGATCTAAATTCCAATTTAGCTTTAGATAGAACATACTGGAACTACTAAACAATCATAAGTATTCAGTCACATAATCTTGCAAGCTTACTTAGATAATCACAAAAGTCTCCACTTTATACAATAATAATAATACTCTCAAGATCATTCGAACCGAAGAAGGTCAAACCATCAAGATACGAATACAAACACATAAGTAACAAATATCTCTTTTCATTCCTTTCAAGCTAATCAAATACATTTTATGCATTCAACATACTTGATACAATACTCAACAGTACAAGAACATCTTTTTACTAGTAGTACATTCAGAGAATCAAGCTGTAATTCATTATAAAACCAAATTAAACAACCTGAACATCCTATCAGATCTGCATGCTTTTACCATTTATGGCAACCATATGCAAAAATTGTCAACACGGGTCAGTTCGATGAACTGAGCATGATAAGCACTAACTCTTAAAACAATTACAATCCACTAATTGTTTTCATTAAACAACCTGTTTAAATGAAATCATTTCACCTAACATGTAAACATATTTCAGACTATGCTCTTGTAATACAAACATGACTATAACGCGTAACTCATATTATAGTTACTAAATAGTCCTAGATACTTTTCAGATATTTCTTCATGAATGTAAGTGACCAAGGAGAACAATTGTATCCAAAACAACTATCCATCTGAATCCTAAGGATAGCAAACATCAGACAGATCATTACATTCAACATAATAAAATGAATATCATAACAATTCATGAATCCATCAGTATGTTAAAAAAAATCCAACAGTTAGATAAAAATATATCAACATATACTTTACAGTAGAAGAGAAAGATATTGAGACATTCAGATGTCCCTTCCAAACATGCTCATGACTGTACCATCCACTTAAAAGTAATGCAATCACATTATACGCCTGCGACTAAGCCAGTCGAGACCACAGGAAGAATTACAGTCCGTCAAAATACACATATAAAAATTGCCTGTAACTTACTGAACAACACAGTAGCTCTCGTGACAAGGCACTGATGAATAATCCATCAAATAGACCCCACATAACCTTCCATATTATTCAACAAACGAGAAAATATCCAACGCCATCGCTTGTCAAAGTACAGTTAATAGCTCTTTACTTCAGTCAAGCACATGACTAGATAATCATGATAACAGAAGACGTAATCATGCACAAACACAAGAGCAATCCCACTGAGTCGAAACACTCAGCAATATATAGCTCAATCTAATCCCTACTAACACAGCAAGGACTTAAATCTAAGGCTGAAATCAAAAGAACAACCTCTTTATCACAGTCAAACAAGAGGCTAGATAACATTAAAACAAATGATGTTCCATATGCATATAAAGTGACATTCATACTGAATCAAGCACAAACCTGCACAGCCTCATTCAACTGAAACAAATCCTTACGATAAAACAGCCATGACTTCTATTGGAAGCCGTTTTCAAGAAAAATAATCACAACAAGGTCTTCCCAGAAGCTGAATCCCATATCATTATTTTCCTCAAAGTATCATTCTAAGTCAAGCTACTACGGATACAACAGGGTCTCAACCCGAGCAAGGTTTTTAAAGAAAACCTTTCCGTTAATTTCCACAGAAGCGAACAGACAGGAACACAAGAATGCTAAGAAGGAGTCAGAACTATATGCATACACAGTGAGGGTTTTAATCGAGATTTGTGCCAACTCGTAACATATCTAGATCTCCAACAGTATAACATATAACTAGTGCTCATAACAAAGCTTCGATTAGAGTTAATTTCATGCGACAACAATTCAAGAATCCTAATAAGGCTCACACCAAAACTTCTACAAAATTCGTAACTCAAGATACACATCAAGTATTCCAACTGAACCAATATCTGTGATATTCACTGCTAAGCCACAGTAATCAAAACAAAGCGATAGAAATAGATATACCGGATACTTTTCCAGAGCTCCAACTGAGTCTAAACTAACAAGTATTCTCATTGCTAGCTTCTACAGAAGTCAAAATACTATCTACTCTAGGATTCCAATGGAATTCAATAACAAATAGTATTCACGGAGATACTTCTACAGAAACCAAAACATATTTTCATTTCAAGAAGTCCAACAGCAACAATAACATATATTACTCACGACAAATCTTATAAAAAGTCAGAATATACTGTACATTCAAGAAACCAACAGTATCATTTTCAATAAGAGAAAACAACAAGGTATAGACTGAAGTCTGAATCAAACAAGAAAACAATTCATGGACTCCTACAGAGCCGAATTCATATATTTTCCTTGCAACATTTCTACAAAATCCATCCGGAATGCAAAACACAGCAAGATAATACATCCGTTCAAAACAAAATGCACACCCATCAAGGGTTCACTTGAAAAATCAAGCCAGTAAGAAGATACAACAACTATTTCACACAAAGCTACCATAAAAACCAACTGATCCCAAAAATCATCTGAACAGAGTTGTTCTAATGAAATTATTTGAAAGAAAGCAATATTTTTAAAAGTTAGGGCCTAACATGCTTGGTAATGTTGCTTAAAAATCTGAAGAAGACCACTGAAAGAGCTCGAGCCTTCTCCTCTTTTTCCACGTTAGATTCAACAACAATAATTTGTTATTTCCATGCCTTATAAACTTTCCTTGACAGAGAAAAGAGCGAGTTACACTCATATTTTCCATGCAACACCAAGTAGACTGGTGCGAAGAACCAGTGATCAAACAGAGATAAAACCAGAGTGCATGAAAAACCAAACAAACTACCAGTTTCCCATTTTGCATGTCTTCCCGAGAAATTCGAGCTCGAAGACCGAGTTCATTAATTTTATTAACTCCAAAATTCCTGCTCAATCTCCATTGCCACCGACCGCCATAGTTGGCAATGGATAAAAACAATTCAAAGACCATTTCTAACTTTGGTGACTCTGCCACATCGGCTTTCACTAGCCGTCTAAACCTCCACTAATTCCTTTTCCTTCATACTTATCCATCCCATTTAATGCCATAGAAACTACCACCCATGGCTCGCACCCCTTCATAGGTCCCCTTCCTCCACTAACATTTGTTAGGTTAGAAGCATAGGTTAGGATTTAAGATGATACTTAGTCTAACCTCCTTAGCGCTAGGTTGCTAACTTAGAACATTTAGCTTATAGCTTAGGCCTAGGTTAGATTAACACTAATCTAACCCATAGGTTATAGTTTAGGTTTAGGTTATTAACCTTAATAAATCCAGTTTAGGTCTAACATTTAGAATGTTCAGAATAAGAACCTACAGACATACATTCACGAAAAGGATTCACTCCAGCACTGCCAATAGGCTAGTTGAATAAATGTATCTGAATTTATTACCTGGCTCACGATCAAGACCTTCCTGATATTACAATATCGGGAACCAATTCATTTAACACAATTAGCCTGAGTTAGACTCTGGAATAGCTTATTCAACGCATTCAGACCTTGCAACCTGCGTAAGGTCTATAATTTTTTTGTTCATCCTAAATAAACTTAAAGCATCTCTTGGATCAATGCTACTGATCCAAGGCTGGGTCTTCTAGATGGATAAATCCACAATTCATTCTGAGATCAGATTAAACTCAGGTGTAAAATGAAAGAGTTAAAAGAGTCCAATCATATTCCGAATCAGTCAAAGATCTTCAATTGCAAAGAAGATACTGTACATATCAAGCATGACTTCACAATCAAAGGAACATATCCTTTTACAGAAGAAATCATATATCAACACTTGAATGCTTAGGAGGAAGTAACATCAGTTCAGAGTGTTACATGCTTCCCTCCTAAAAGATTCATCATCCCGATGATTACATATTCAATTAGCCTTCAGGTCAACCAATTTATTAGTTCACAAAACAATGCGACTATTTCCAACTTGAATAGTTCCAGAAATCAATGTCACAACACATTTTATTCAGCCTGAATAATGTTTGCCTCAATCTGGCTTTCATATAAACTTGAAAAAGATAAGTTCATAAAAGAAATGTTTTGTCAACAGATTTCATTCTGTTGAAAAAGAAAAGGAAAAGTAATTTTCATCTCTTCCAGATTTTCCCAAGTTGCACTTTCTTCGTTAAACTGGTCCCACTGGACCTTACATTGCTGTATTTCACGATTTCTCAAATGCAATTGGCGAGTTTCTAGCACTCGTGTGGGTTTAACCACAATTATTCCTGGGTCTTGGACTTGCAAGGAATTCCAATTTAAAACATGTGATAGATCTGAAACGTATTTCTTAAGTAAAGAAATATGAAAAACATCATGCATGCGAGATAAAGCAGGTGGTAATGCTAATCGATAAGCTACAGGATAGATTATTTCGACAATTTTGAAAGGTCCCACGAAACGAGGTGACAACTTGGCAGCCTTGCCAAAAGTTATAGAACTCTTTCTGGGTTTAACACGAAGAAAAACCTTCTCACCAAGCTCAAACCTTCGATCAACCCGCTTAAGGTCAGCATAGCTCTTCTGCCTATCCGTTGCTTCCTTTAATCGTTCATGAATTAGCTTAACTTGCTATTCCATTTCAGTGAGGATCTCTGGTCCAATTACCACTCTATCCTCAACACTATCCCAGCTAACAGGGGTTCTGCATTTCCTTCCATAAAGTGCTTCAAATGGTGCCATTTTAAGAGACGAGTGATAAGTGTTGTTGTATGCAACTTCAACTAATGGAAGATACTCTTCCCATTTATACTATTAATCCATACAATACATTCGCAACATGTCCTCCAACATCTGATTTACCCTCTCAGTTTGTCCATCTGTTTCCGGATGATATGCAGAACTGAAGTTTAGTTTCGTTCCAAGAGCTGTATTAAGTGTTTTCCAAAAACTTGACATCATTCTAGGATCCCTGTCAGATATAATCAATTCTGGTACACCATGCAATCTGAAAATTTCATGTACGAATCTTTTTACCAGCACTGGTGAATCATCCTATAGATTTCCAACGATGAAATGAGCTACCTTAGTTAGTTTATCTACAACTACCAGGATAACATCATGTTTACTCCTGGACATGGGTAACCCTTGTACAAAGTCCATGCTTATTACTTGCCATTTGTACTGCGGTATGCTATGAGGATATAACAGTCTAGCAGGGTGCATATGTTCTGCGTTAACCCACTAACATTGCAGACAATGAGTTACAAATTCAATGACATTCTTTTTCATACCTTTCCAAAAGTATTGTTGTTTCAGATCAGCAAGCATTTTTGTAATACTCAGGTGTCCAGAGAAAGGTGAATTATGAAATTCAACCAACAACTTCTTTCTCAAATCATTCAGCATAGGTACGTATACCCTATTCTCATAACGCAAGATTCCTTCATTATCAAAATGAAAACCTTTATACCTTTCATCATTAGGTTCTGCAGCAAGCACTTCTTTTACTTGCTGAAAGTAAATATCAAATTTTGAGGCACTTTTTACCTCATCCTTAAACTGAGTTCTTAATGTTATAAGAGCAGAAATGTGCCTCCTACGACTTAGAGCATCTGCTACTCTATTCTCCTTCCCTTTGATGTAGCTAATATCAAAATCATATTGTGATAAAAATTCAAACCACCTTCTCTGTCTGGCATTTAGATTAGGCTGAGTGAAAATATATTTCACTCCTAAGTGATCAGTTTTCAACTCAAAAGGTTTCCCAAGTAAATAGTGTCTCCAAACTTGAAGCGCATGAACAATGGCAGCAAGCTCCAAATCATGAGGAGCATAATTCAGCTCATGTAACTTAAGTTTTCTACTTTCATATGCTATGACTTGATCATTTTGTAACAAAACACCTCCAAGGCCTTCCCCAGAAGCATCCGTTACAACAGTAAAGCTCCCATTAGGGTCTGGTACAACTAATATAGGTGCAGAAGTCAATTGGCTTTTTAGACTTTTGAAAGCCGGTTCACACTTATCATTCCAAATAAATTTCTTATCCTTCTTCTACAATGAAGTTATCGGTGCATATACTTTAGAAAAATCCTTAACAAATTTTCTATAATAACCAGTAAGACCCATGAAGCTTGTTACTTCATGCACATTCTTTGGTGCAGGCCACTCAGTTATTGCCACTATTTTTGAAGGATCTACGGTAATTCCTTCCTTGCTAATGACATGACCCAAATAGTGAACTTCTGAATCAAAGAAAGAACATTTGGATAACTTACCATACAACTTTCTTTTTCTCAAAATCCCCAAAACTATCTTCAAATGCTCATTGTGCTCCTCAACACTTTTAGAATAAATGAGAATATCGTCAAAGAATACAAGTACAAACTTGTCCAAATATTCTTGAAAAATATTATTCATTAAGTTCATAAAAGCTGCGGGTGCATTAGTTAATCCAAAGGGTAGAACCGTGAATTCATAATGTCTGTACCTTGTTCGGAATGTTGTTTTATGAATATCTTCTTCTCTAATCCTTAACTGATGATAACCAGATCGAAGATCTATCTTAGAATAGACTGCTGCCCCACACATCTGATCAAATAGATCGTCGATCCTCAGAAGTGGGTATATGTTCTTGATTGTTGCTTTATTCAACATCCGATAATCAATACACAACCTAAGTGTTCCATCCTTCTTTTTCACAAATATTACAGGCACTCCCCAAGGTGAAACACTTGGTCTAATCAAACCTTTAGACAAAAGTTCTTGCAATTGTGCCTTAAGCTCGACTAACTCTGTAGTAGTCATCTGATAAGGTGCTTTGGAAATAGGTTCCGTTCCTAGTTTGATTTCGATGGTGAAATCAAATTCCCTCTTGGGTGGTAACCCTGGTAATTCCTCAAGAAAAACATCCCTGAAACTTTGTAGCAGAGGAAATCATTTCATGGAATCACCATCTTCTTCTGAAAATTCATATATCTTTACTGCATAAAGGGTACATCCTTTGTTTTTAGCCTTTTTAAGCTGCATAGCTGACAGTTTTCTAACTGAAATTTCCCGTTTAACCCCTTGAATCTCTGCTAATTTCAGCTGATCATATAAACATCTTATATTCTTTTCATAGCAGTCTACTTTTGCTTTATGGTCAGCTAACCAATTGACACCGATGACAATGTTGTAAGACCCCAAAGGTGTAACATAGAGGTCAACTTCCGTGGAAAAGTTAGGTAAGTCAAGGACTGCCCCAAAAAGACATATACTCACTGTATGAATAGAGTTATTACCATACTATACAGTCCAAGATTTATCCATTTTTCCAGCTTTTCTCTTAAGTTTAGAAGCAAGTTTATTAGAAATGAAACATTCAGTAGCTCCTGTATCAAAAATAATAGTGACAGGTATGCCAAATAACTTACCCAGAACTTCTATAGGTGTCACTTGCTTTTCAACTTACTTGTCTGCTACTGCAGCATGTATCTTATGCTGCTGATTATGATCATCCTTCTTCAATGGGCACTTATTTGCGTAGTGGTCTTTGCCACAATTGTAGCAGCCTCCTACAGGTCCCTTCTTGGGCTCAAAATTGCCTCCAGTCTTGTAATTATCACATTTTCCTCCATAGGGCTTCTGCCCATTGTTATAATTTTTGGCAAAATTATCCCTTACATTTCCAGTAGGATTATTTGCTACTGCTTTCTTACTATTATCCCGTGGAAACTTACTTTTGTTTCCAAACTTTTTCCATGGTCCCTTTTTGGGTGCAAGAGAAGTTGAAGAAGGGTTTGCAATCTTCTTCTGCACTTCCTCTTTATGAGCAAAAATAGCCTTTAATTTCTGTTCTTGTCTTATGGCCTTTTCAACAATTCCTTCCATAGTGGTTGGACTATGAACATCGACCTCTCTCCCTATCACAGGATTCAATCCCATGATGAATTTCTGTATTCTGAACTTCTCATCAGTTTGATACTGCGGTACATACTTGAGGAGTTTTTTAAACCGCTCCCAGTATTCAGTTACCATTAGCTTCCCTTGAGCTAAGTTATGGAATTCTTTCATTTTCTGATCATAGAAAAGTTGTGGCAGCCATCGTTGCCTAAAATAGCCCTTAAATTGATCCCAAGTAATATTGGTCTCATCAATATTTAGCTCTGCTTTACGGCTATCCCACCACGAAGATGCTTCGTGGGAAAGATGATAGGCTCCCCAAATAGCTCTGGTTTCCTCTGAGAAGTTTCTTATTGCAAAGTACTTCTCCATTTTGCTGAGCCAGTTCTCAGCTCCATCTCCTAATGTGGTGCCATCATATTTAGGTGGGCTTATCCTTTTTATATCATTAGTGAGTTCTACTGTGAACTTGGCCTTTTTGTTTTCTGGTTGGATAGGTGCATTTCCAACATTAATATCAACACCCAAATCGGGGTTGTCCTCAGGAGGTTTCTGATTGTTGTTACCAGCTTCATCATCCTCCTCATTTCCCATCACCTACTATTCAAGTACAGCTAAATGATCTCATCAATTTTTTGGGTTTGCCACCCCTCCTTCAGGTGGAGCATTATTCGCAACATTCCCCCTTGTTCTAACCATTTTCTGTTACAAGAAAATTCAGGTTTTTATCAGATTATGGACACAATAGGTCCAAGAGCTACAACCTTCAACTCTGATATCAAGATGTAACATCCTCATTTTTATACATTAGAACAAGTAATTTTTTTTTTTGATAAATGCTTCCTGGTTCTAAATACATAATTTAGAACTCACAAATCAAAAACAACCATTCTTATAACAGATAGCCATATGCAGCTGTAATGACTCGGAGTACTTCCGATCTATTCATTCCATGACTCGGTAATCTACCGATCTATTCATGAGTATTAAGAGTTGGCGTTTTCATTTAACACATCACTCTTGCGGTTCTCTTCCCTAATCTGGGATTCAGAATGCTCTGTCCAAGGAACCTATCTGAATAATTGTTACCATTATTCATCGGCATCTCATCCCTTAGACTAGGTGACTTAGGACAACGCAATTAGTAGCTTGCGATACTTTGGCCAAAGATTTGAAACATACTGCTTATGTCTCGTATTTCTTGATGGCATACTCATCAATCTGGAATACGTCCTTCACCCCATTCCTATGTTATGTAGAATGTCTTATACTGACTTCTGTCAGACTCTCCTGTCCCAAGTTATTCACTCAGGAACGAATTAGTAAGATGACAACGTATAGGGATGCTCCCGAGGACTAGGGATACACTGACATACTGGGTCAACCCTAGTTAATCCAGTGTGTCAAGATACCCTGAGACTCCTAGGGAAGCCTTATAATGTGAGCACATTCCTAATCAGTCCCAGAGTAGCTTGTTCGAGTTTAAGGTGTAAATCTTAACGATCAATGTAAAGGGTGTCATCAAAGGTCACCTGCATTTTTGTATCTTCGAGAAGATCCTAATCTTCTCGAAGGTACAACCCTACAGTTGACTTGTGCCGTTAACCTTTAAATCCACCTCAAAAAGATCTACTTATTAATAAGTGTTACATACGTTGAGTTAAAATTATACTATAAGACGCTCCCTTAAGGTTAGTCTTTCCCAATCCCTGGGTTCCTCACCTTAGAATTACCTTTCATAGTAAAACCCTTTACACCAGATAAGTTATAAATACTAGAGGTCCCTTCAAGGAGTTCATAGAATATACATAATTCTAAATCAACAAAATTGGACAATAACCCTCAACCTTCACATGAGATTTCTAACCAAACCCTTTGTAGGTTTATATCAGTTCTCATAACTGAATTTATATCTTACTTATTAGTATCGAGATATAGTGATTAAGAATCTAATTAAACGTTGTCTTGATTTAGATCAAGACTAGTAAGTAATAATTTATTCAGCTCGTTTAGCTTCCTGCTCAGGTTTATTTTAACCCTAGCTTCCAGAAAGATAGTGATCTAAATTCCAATTTAGCTTTAGATAGAACATACTGGAACTACTAAACAACCATAAGTATTCAGTCACATAATCTTGCAAGCTTACTTAGATAATCACAAAAGTCTCCACTTTATACAATAATAATAATACTCTCAAGATCATTCGAACCGAAGAAGGTCAAACCATCAAGATACGAATACAAACACATAAGTAACAAATATCTCTTTTCATTCCTTTCAAGCTAATCAAATACATTTTATGCATTCAACATACTTGATACAATACTCAATAGCAAAAGAACATCTTTCTGCTAGTAGTACATTCAGAGAATCAAGCTGTAATTCATCATAAAACCAAATTAAACAATCTGAACATCCTATCAGATCTGCGTGCTTTTACCACTTACGGAAACCATCTGCAAAAATTGTCAACATGGGTCAGTTCGATGAACTGAGCATGATAAGCACTAACTCTTAAAACAATTACAATCCACCAATTGTTTTCATTAAAAAACCTATTTAAATGAAATCATTTCACCTAACATGTAAACATATTTCAGACTATGCTCTTGTAATACAAACATGACTATAACGCGTAACTCATATTATAGTTACTAAATAGTCCTAGATACTTTTCAGATATTTCTTCATGAATGTAAGTGACCAAGGAGAACAATTGTATCCAAAACAACTATCCATCTGAATCCTAAGGATAGCAAACATCAGACAGATCATTACATTCAACATAATAAAATGAATATCATAACAATTCATGAATCCATCAGTATGTTAAAACAAATCCAACAGTTAGATAAAAATATATCAACATATAATTTACAATAGAAGAGAAAGATACCGAGACATTCAGATGTCCCTTCCAAACATGCTCATGACTGTACCATCCGCTTAAAAGTAATGCAATCACATTATACGCCTGTGACTAAGCCATTCGAGACCACAGGAAGAATTACAGTACGTCAAAATACACATATAAAAATTGCCTGTAACTTACTGAACAACACAGTAGCTCTCGTGACAATGCAGTGATGAATAATCCATCAAATAGACCCCACATAACCTTCCATATTATTCAACAAATGAGAAAATATCCAACGCCATCGCTTGTCAAAGTACAGTTAATAGCTCTTTACTTCAGTCAAGCACACGACTAGATAATCATGATAACAGAAGACGTAATCATGCACAAACACAAGAGCAATCCCACTGAGTCGAAACACTCAGAAACATACAGCTCAATCTAATCCCTACTAACACAGCAAGGACTTAAATCCAAGGACGAAATCAAAAGAACAACCTCTTTATCACAGTCAAATAAGAGGCTAGATAACATTAAAACAAATGATGTTCCATATGCATATAAAGTGACATTCATACTGAATCAAGCACAAACCTGCACAGCCTCATTCAACTGAAACAAATCCTTACGATAAAACAGCCATGACTTCTATTGGAATCCGTTTTCAAGAAAAATAATCACAACAAGGTCTTCCCAGAAGCCGAATCCCATATCAGTATTTTCCTCGAAGTATCATTCTAAGTCAAGCTACTATGGATACAACAGGGTCTCAACCAGAGTAAGGTTTGTAAAGAAAACCTTTCCGTTAATTTCCACAGAAGCGAACAGACAGGAACACAAGAATGCTAAAAAGGATTCAGAACGATATGCATACACAACAAGGGTTTTAATCGAGATTTGCACCAACTCACAACATATCGAGATCTCCAACAGTATCACATACAACTAGTGCTCATAACAAAGCTTCGATTAGAGTTAATTTCATGCGACAACAGTTCAAGAATCCCAATAAGGCTCACACCAAAACTTCTACAAAAGTCGTAACTCAAGATACACATCAAGGATTCCAACTGAACCAATATCTGTGATATTCACTGCTAAGCCACAGTAATCAAAACAAAGTGACAGAAATAGATATACCAGATACTTTTCCAGGGCTCCAACCGAGTCTAAACTAACAAGTATTCTCATTGCTAGCTTCTACAGAAGTCAAAATACTATCTACTCTAGGATTCCAATGGAATTCAATAACAAATAGTATTCACGGCGATACTTCTACAGAAACCAAAACATATTTTCATTTCAAGAAGTCCAATAGCAACAATAACATATATTACTCACGACAAATCTTATAAAAAGTCGGAATATAATGTACATTCAAGAAATCCAACAGTATCATTTTCAATAAGAGAAAACAACAAGGTATAGACTGAAGTCTGAATCAAACAAGAAAACAATTTATGGACTCCTACAAAGCCGAATTCATATATTTTCCTTGCAACATTTCTACAAAATCCATCCGGAATGCAAAACACAGCAAGATAATACATCCGTTCGAAACAAAATGCACACCCATCAAGGGTTCACTTGAAAAATTGAGCCAGTAAGAAGATACAGCAACTATTTCACACAAAGCTACCATAAAAACCAACTGATCCCAAAAATCATCTGAACAGAGTTGTTCTAATGAAATCATTTGAAAGAAAGCAAGATTTTTAAAGTTAGGGCCTAACATGCCTGGTAATGTTGCTTAAAAATCCGAAGAAGACCACTGAAAGAGCTCGAGCCTTCTCCTCTTTTTCCATGTTAGATTCAACAACAATAATTTGTTATTTCCATGCCTTATAAAATTTCCTTGACAGAGAAAAGAGCGAGTTACACTCATATTTACCATGCAACACCAAGTAGACTAGTGCGAAGAACTAGTGATCAAACAGAGAGAAAACCAGAGCGCATGAAAAACCAAACAAACTACCAGTTTTCCATTTTACATGTCTTCCCGAGAAATCTGAGCTCGAAGACCGAGTTCATTAATTATATTAACTCCAAAATTCCCTCTCAATCTCCATTTCCACCAACCGCCATAGTTGGCGATGGATAAAAACAATTCAAAGACCATTTCTAACTTTGGCGACTCTGTGACATCGGCTTTCACTAGCCATTGAAACCTCCGCTAATTCCTTGTCCTTCATACTTATCCATCCCATTTAATGCCATAGAAACTACCACCCATGGCTTGCACCCCTTCATAGGTCCCCTTCCTCCACTAACATTTTTTAGGTTAGAAGCATAGGTTAGGATTTAAGATGATACTTAGTCTAATCTCCTTAGCGCTAGGTTGCTAACTTAGAACATTTAGCTTATAGCTTAGGTCTAGGTTAGATTAACACTAATCTAACCCATAGGTTATAGTTTAGGTTTAGGTTATTAACCTTAATAAATCTAGTTTAGGTCTAACATTTAGAATGTTCAGAATAAGAACCTACAGACATACATTCATGAAAAGGATTCACTCCAGCACTGCCAATAGGCTAGTTGAATAAATGTATCTGAATTTATTACCTAGCCTACGATCAAGACCTTCCTGATATTACGATATCGGGAACCAATTCATTTAACACGATCAGCCTGAGTTAGACTCCGGAATAGCTTATTCAACGCATTCATACCTTGCAACCTGCGTAAGGTCTATAATTTTTTTGTTCATCCTGAATAAACTTAAAGCATCTCTTGGATCAATGCCATTGATCCAAGGCTGGGTCTTATAGATGGATAAATCCACAATTCATTCTAAGATCAGATTAAACTCAGGTGCAAAATGAAAGAGTTAAAAGAGTCCAATCATATTCCGACTCAGTTAAAGATCTTCAATTGCAAAGAAGATACTGTACATATCAAGCATGACTTCACAATCAAAGGAACATATCCTTTTATAGAAGAAATCATATATCAACACTTGAATGCTCAGGAGGAAGTAACATCAGTTCAGAGTGTTACAAATGATGTAAACAAGGAAATGTATACTGATAATATGCAAAGACTGAAGGAATATAGAATCTAAAAATACTATTGATTGAATTAGATATCGATCTAATTAAAAAAACTTTTAGTTAAATGTACCTAGTTTGGGTTGATGGAGACCCAGACTGTGTAGAGATAGATTGACAGTGACCTAGGAGAGTGGATCAAGATTGTCGGAGGAATATGTAGACTGTTCATGATCTAAATGTAATCTGGAAGCTGTAGAATTCTAGAGATGCTAGAGTACACCTGAAGAGGAGATATGAAGGATTCAAAACTAGGAAAATGATAGAAAATAAGGACTGAAGTGAAGGATTTAAGACTAGGACCCTAGTTGACAACGAGTGGGCTGTAAATCAGTTGATTTTACTATGGTAGAAGGACTAGATGAGAGTTTGGAAAACTAGGATAGAGATCAAGCACATGCAGGGGTTGAGGATGGATTTGGAAAAGAAAGTAAGGGATGATGGGGACAAGTTGATGGTGACCTGTTAAGGTTGATGAAGACTATGACAGAGATGGATAAAGCCAAAGAAATGCAAGTCAGATGAGAAACATGTGATATGCCAGTATGGATTTGTGGAAATATTTTGATGACAAAGCTATGAGTACTATTATTGATGTTCTAAACCTGTAAAATATTAGGTACATGAAATACCAGGATAATATGATAAATCTGATTAAATTAATGTAAAATGATGACAATATCACAAAAGTATGATCACGTTTAATGCATGTACACTGCAAGGAGGTCTGAGAGACCTGTAATGGCTTTTGGAATGTTTAGGAACAAAGGATTGTCCAAAATTTGCAAGAGAGATCTTGGATTTTCATGCATTTGCTGAAGAATAGAAATAAATCACTTAGCTTTATAGGGTTGATGATGACTGGGCTGGGTCACCACTGATCACGGGGGAAGTTTCCTTGACGGGAGTATTTTCCTAGTTTTGGCATGATTTCATGTCTTTTTGGAGTTGGTCGAATGCTTTAAAGCATTAGGCAAGAAGAGGTTGTTTAGGGATGAGATGTAGGTGAATTAGAAGTGGAGATAGGCTAGAAAAATTGTAGGGGAAAACATGGGTGTAGTTTTAGATTGAAATCATTCCAAAATAGAAAGTTAGTTAGGGCATGGTTAATTAATTTATGTTGATTAAATAGGATTAAGGGTGATGGGAATTTAATTAATTAATAGGAATTGATTAATTAAATTTAAATAGGGCATTTGATTAAATAAGGGGGTTGAATAAAATAAAATATGTGCACGCAGGCTATGAGGGTATAGATACTAAATTTAGGTGTCTATATTTTGCCCCTTTTTGTTGAATGGTTTGTGCTAGCAAGCCATGAGACAAAAAAAAAGGGTTGGCTGAGGATAAAGGATTAATGATAAGCTCCCCCTCAAATGTGGGATCAATGGTGTCAAAGGAAATTGATGACACATTTGAATAAAGGTTCTTGTTGAAGAGCGAGTGGGTGATGAAAATATGGGTGAAATCATAACCAAGGAAAGATTCCCCAAGAGAAAAGGATCGCAATATGAATTAAAAAATGGCGGTGACTCTAATATCACACCGGTAGAGGAAAATTATGGTCTCAATGAAGACGGGCTACAACATTCTACGGACTAGTGAGTGGGTTAAGATCACTGCAATATCGATGCACGCTAGGATGAACAACGGGTCATAGAAAATTCATCAAAGTATGCACAACTATATGTGAAAGGCTATTAAAAATTCTTCATACACGAGGAATAAATTTAATAGGTATGTATCCACAAGGGATGAGGATGAATGATATTGATCCCAATGGGGCACCAAAAAAATGGCCGAGAAGGAAAAGTAAAAAAGTGAGTGATGAAATAATATGCTCTGAAGGAGAAGTATGGCCAAGGAGGTGGAAATTAAATATGCCCTAAGTGGGGAAAGGTATGGCCTCAAAAGAGGACTTTGAGAGTAAAAAAAATAGAGTGAATGTTGAAATATAATTCCCCAAGGGGAGGATAAATATGGCATCAAAGGAGGAATTCGTGCTCATATTGGATAAACTTGTGAAAAAAATGCCCCAAGGGGGAGTAGATATGGCCTCAAAGGAAAAACAGGGAAATTAATGACGAAGTAAAATGCCCCGAGGGGAATAAATTATGGCCATTAATGTGGAATTTGAGATGAATTATTGAATTAAATTCCCGAAGGAAAGAGTAAACATAGCCACAATTGTGGACTTAGAACAAGACGTGAAGGACACAAAATCTTAAATCAAAATTCCCTAAAAGAGGAATATATATGGCCACAAAGATGGGCTTACAATGAGAGAGATTAGATAAGATTAGATAGAATGAAAATTAATGATGGATATCCATAGGTATGAATGAAACTACGTCATATTAAGGAGCGTGTGAGGAAAATATGTCTCCAACTACATTAGAGGTAAACAAGAAGGGGATCTATTTAATGTAAGGCACATGTGACCAAAATGAAAGTTAACAAATAACCAATGATAGTTAGTCATTTGAAATATCCTAAGGAAGCAATGGATGAGATGGTCGCATAAACATAATGTTGACATGAAAATAAGGGTTTGAGATCTAACTCATACAAAGGAAAGAGGGTTATCCAAAAGTGGTTTTCCCTAAAACTATGCCCCAGCTCTGGGAAGGGGAAAGAGAGAAAACTGACCAATGCGGGAAGTCTACTAGAAGAAAGTTGATCAATGTGAGAAGATTTCTTAGGATGTTGATAAAATCAAAGGTTGATCAATGTGGAAATCCTTCCAATTACATAAGGAGTAGCCATCCTTTGAGGGTACAGTCTACTTTTTACAATATATAGATGGCAAGAATAAATGATAGCTGTCCTTCAAGGGATTAATTTATTTCCTTTGTTTTGATTTTGATTTCATGATTTTGATTTTTTTTGCATGAAAATATGTCCCTCAAGGGATCAGTTTGTTTTTGATAACTTTGATTTTTGATTTAAGCATCCATGAATTTTTATTTTACATGGGGGAGAGCTTGAAGTAGCTAAGTAGATCACTTTAGAGGAGATAAAGATTTACAAGAAACACCCCTAGACCTCTTTGTATGGTTCCAATAGGCGAATAAGAGAGTGATGGATGTAATGATCATGAAGTTCTCACCAATGGGGAGAACCTATCCATAAGGAATATGCTACGAGAAGATCCGTGGTGCCCATATTTAAGGTCACATCAAGGAAGTGACGAAAGACCACATAATTCCAAATTATCACAGTGAGAGATGGAAGGGGCTAAGATGGATGAATGATCTAAAAAAGTACTAAGGGAACATTGGTAAATGTGCTGATAATATAATGGTTGTAAGTATAATGCATTAAGTGGTTCCACTTCTAGTTTACCATCGAGGGAGGCAAAACAATAGGCTCTCGACCCATACTTGTGTGTAATAATGTATGGTCTAATCCAATTAAGGGAAAAATTTCCACATTGGCTCCTTTCTAGAGTAGTGGAATTCTAGTTTTCTTTGAGGAAGAGGTCACCAACATTAAATTTACATTCCTTAAGGTGCTTATTGTAAGCACGTTTAATGCACTCTTGATAAACATTATGGTGTTCAAGAGCAAGAAGGTGACGTTCATCTAGTATCTCGAGTTGTGCTAGATGATCTTAACGTTATTCTTCATCATAGATGAAGTCACAAAGGGACATACACACAGATGGGATTTAAAATTCAAGAGGAAGGATGGATTTGGAACCATAAACAAGAGAAAAATACGTAGCCCTAGTGGAGGTATGAATGCTAGTACGATAAGCCCAAATGGTAAAGGGAAGTTGGAGATGCTAATTACGACGTGTTTGATCAACGGTTTTGGCAAGAATGTTTCGAAGGGTTTTATTGGTAGCTTTAGCTTGGCTGTTAGCATGATGATAATATGGGGAAGAGAAGTTGAGTTGGATGTTGAATGTGTTACAAATTTTCTTAAGATCGTTGTTTTTAAAGGAATTTCCATTATCCATGAAATTTTTTTGGGGAACACCAAAGTGTAAAATAATGTGTTGATAAATAAACTTAATGATTGGGCTAGATTTAGTTGAGGTGAGTGGGATTACCTCCACCCATTTAGTGAAATACTCAATTTCAGTGACGATAGAGTGATGTTCTTGTGAGGAATATGGATTAATAATACCAATGAGATTAAGGCCCCATTGTGAAAAGGGCCAAACATCCTAAGCCAACTACAGAGCTTGAATAGGAATATAAATGAGATTAGAATTTTGTTGACATTTTTCACATTTATTAACATATTCACAGTAGTTATGGTTGAGGGAAGGCCAATAATAGCTGAGACAAAGAATTCACTCAGCAACAACTAAGCTACTAAATTTTACACCACAAATACCATTGTGGACTTCTTGGATGGCCCAAGAGGCTTCATGGGATTTATGACATTGGAGAAGAACAATGTCAAATCCATGTTTATAGAGAATGCTGCCAAGGATCACAAAGAAGTGAACACATTGAAGAAAGGACCTCCCTTCATTTTTGGACATATCAGGAGGAATGATGGATTGAGATAGATAATAAAATATTTGGGAATACCAAAGGTTTGGTGAACTAAATTCAATAAGATTAACCTGAGGTAATTCATGGAAAGGCCGGTCATGGTGATGAATGACAACAAGAACCTTGGAATCATTTTTTATCCATGGGATGAGAGCCATGAGGGATGCCATTGTATCAAAAAAGTGATTAGTCAACTGAGGAACAACTTGTATGGTGTAGGAATCAAGAGCTTCCAGAATAAGATGAACAATTTCATGATATTTTTGAAGAGTATAATTTTTACATTGATACTCACCTATAACTTGTTTGATTATAAGCTCAGAATCCTTGTAGATGTCAAGAATTTGAACACCTAAAAATACGATGGTTTTAAGGCCTAATATGAGAGCCTCATATTCCACCATGTTGTTTGTACACTCAAAATTGAGTTTATATGCGATGGGAATAGGATTTTCCCAAGGAGGAATGAGGAAGAGGCCAACACATCCACCTTGTTGACATTTTGAGCCATAAAAGAAGAGAGTGAATTTAATAGTTCCATATTTGTGATGAAATTGATTAATATATTTGTTTGGAAATTTCTCATGAGGTAAATGTGTACTAGGAAGAGGGGCTTCAACAAATTTGTCGGCAATAGCTTGACCCTTAATGGATTTTTGAGAAAAAAATTCTAGGTCAAAATCAGTCATGAGCATGGGCCACTGAGTGATACGATCATTATGGTATGGATTAGAATGCAACGTTTTAAGGATACGTAAAGATAGTAATGACATACATCTTATGATTAAGAATGTAATGTTGAAGTTTATAAGTATCAAAGAAGTGAGTGTAACATAGCATTTTTAGTTTCCATGTAGCGAGTCTCATAGTCATGAAGGGTACGATTGATATAATAAACAACCTACTCATGGTTTTGGTCATCACAATGGGCTAACATGGATCCTAAGGCATGATTGATGGCAGAGATGTATAAATAAAATGGATCCCCTTGCGTGGAGGTGTGAGAATTGGTGGAGACAGAAGATATTGTTTAAGATCATCAAAATATTTTTGATAATTGTGATCCCAATAAAATTCAATGTCCTTGCGAAGGAGGTGATGAAAGGGTTGACAATGATCTGAGAGTTACGAGATGAAGCAATTGGTATATTGAAGGTAACCTTTAAGGCTACGAAGATATTTGATGTTGGAAGGGGGAGGAATTTCAATGATTACTTAATTTTTGCGGGGTCAACTTTGATGCCTCTAATAGAAATGATAAAGCCAAGGAGATTTCCAGTTAAGAATCCAAATACGCACTTAGATGGATTAAGATGAAGGTAAAAGTGAATGGGGATCTCAAAAAGGACCTCAAGAATAAAAATATGGTCGCTTTGATGCTTATATTTTCCAAAAATATTATCAATGTAGTCTTCTATGGTTTTATGGATGAGATCGTGGAAGATATAAGTCATGGTCCACTAATAAGTAGTACTGAAAATATTTAAACCAATGGGCATAATGCGATAGAAAAATGGTCCCCCAAGGGGTGATGAAGGATGTTTTGTGTTGATATTCTAGTGCGATGAGGATTTGATTGTAAATAGAGAAACATTCCATGAGAGAAAGCATATCATGACCTGTAGTAAGATCCACAAGCTGATCAATGTTCAGAAGTGGGAAGTCATCCTTAGGGAAAGCGAGATTAAGATCCCAAAAATTGGTGCATATGCGTATCTTTCATGATACTTTAGTGACAGGGATAATGTTTGAAAATAATTGGGGATAGTCAATGGGGATGATGAAATTAGATGACAAAAGGCACTGTAACTCCTCTTTAACAAGGAGAGAAAAATGAGGTTGCATACGGCGAAGCTTCTACTTTACTAGTTTAGCATTGGGATGAGTGATGATATTATGGATGACAATAGAGGGGTAAATACGTAGAATATATAAATATGACCATGTAAATGCTTGGTTGTGATGTGGTGAAATATTCTAGCTTGTGTGGATCAAGGGATTGGCCCACTTTGAGAATGTGAGGCTCCTATGGAATCTCGATATTGACATCAATGGTGGCTTTGTTAAGAAGAGTAAGTGAGTCAGATGGTAAGGTATTCTAAAGATAAGAGTATTCTGCCCCCATATGGGTAAGGATGGCATCATCGTCAGCACATTGAAGGATGTCAATGGTACAAGATGATTCTTCTATCATGTTTGGATGGAAAAGAGGAAGGGACCTAGTCTTGTTGTCACACTGATAGGTAATCAGACCCAAAGTTATGGTGGAGACTTAAAAAACATGTCATAGGTAATAGAAATGGTTTCGTGCTAATTCCATATCCTCAAGAGTTAATAAATATGGGGATGGACATGTTCATGTCCTTCGGGAGTCAGAGGAGATAGAAAGTAAAGAAGGTTTGTCCATATCTTTGAGCATGTCCAAGTATCCTTGAGGGTTAGGAAAACATGGAGAAGCTAGAGAAGGCATGCCCTCATATTCAAAAGTCAAAAAAGGAAAAGGATATGGAGGAGGTATATCCATGAGAATCTCAGATGGTGGAATGGGATCGGGGGACTTCTCCATATACCCTAACCTAATTTTTTTGTAAGGTATAAAAAATTAATCAAGAATAAGACCATGCAGTACATATTTATAATGACATAAGCTTATTACATTCCATGTGCAATGATGGAAATAGTTATAGGAAAAAATGGGTTTTTGAGAAAGATAAATCCACCAATATAAAGCTTGGCATTTGAAATATCATCAATGTGGGAAGAGGGGGTATCAAACCCACCATAAAAAAATATTAGTGCAAAAATGTGCTTGACAAAAAGGGACAACATCCACGATGTCTAGTTGGTACATAGGTACTTTATTGGGTCTACCGATGTAGTAGGGTGTTGGAAGGGTGTTGAGCATGAGAAGGTGATACTCCCCCATCATAAGTTTTTCCGTTATGTTATCCATGGAGTCCTTGTTAGGGATTTTGGATGAGGGAATGGTTGAAATAGTAGATGGTGCAAATGGATCATCCTTGGGAATGAGAACGCCATCTAGTCTATAAGTCATGTTACATCCTTGGAAGGGAGGAGCATCCCCAGGAAGTGTTAGGATTTTTCCCTCATGTTCATACTTAGGGGAAGATGAAGCGGTGATGGGACGTAATGCATAACGTAGATCCATGGTCATCCAAAGAGAACATTATATTGAAATTATCCTTCAATGATATAAAAGGTTTGATGTATGAGCTTCTCACCAACACGGATGGGAAGAACTACCATTCCCAAGGTTAGAGTAATGGCATCATTAAAGGTGTGAAGGACCATAGGTTTCTAAGTGAAAGATTCCTTTAGAATCTTAAATTGATCAAAATTATGTTAAGGGATGATATTAATGCTTTCCCCACTATTGATCATGGATTATTGAATTAATGTATAATTTATCCTAACCATAATAAATAATGGAAGGACATGTTCTTCCATTCGGATATCCAAAATTTTAGTTTCATTGAATGATATAGCAATAGAAGCAACAAGTGCTGCTATGAAGGATGTGAAGGGCTAAGCTTCATCACCAAATGTTAGAATGTGTTTCAATGCTTCAATAAGATCCTTTCTATGATTTAAAAAGATTTTGATGAGTTCGTAGTGTGACATTTTGACTGGGGCTTGATGAATTTTTCTAACTATGCTCTGTTCAATAGGCTTATGAGCCGCTAAAACAAAAATCTTTGGTTTCAATGATGTGGCCAAATCCTTAGGAGGAGGGATGGAGATGAAGGTCTTAGCTTTTGGCTCGAAGGTTGATTTGGGCTTATGTGAGCTGGATCAATTGGTTAGCTGAACTACATTGATGAACAAGGGAGGACCATCACTAGATGATTCATCTCCCAAAGGTGAAATAACAGATATCAGACTAGATGCAGAAGGAAGGGACTGACTTGGTCCAAGGAAATTTTTTCCCTATTTGATGAGTCTATGAATAATAACGTGGAGTTCTCTACAATGTTCAGTATCATGCCTAGGGGTGTGATGAAAGGCATACATAAGGTTAGGATTGAACCATAGAGGATTATTTCCTTTTGGATCAAGGGTCTTGACAGGGGAAGTGTGATTGTAGAGGTCTGCAATAAGTGTTGGAAGATTTTGGTATACATTCCAACTAAAGGACTAGAGGATTCCTTGTGATAAATTTTGGATGTTTGAGGTAAAACCCAAGTGTATTGATGATTTGATGATTTGGATTCAATTTTATAGTTGATTGGTGTTTTAGTGTAAGATGATCTTGGATTGGCGAGTTGAAACGTTCATGGTTTTAGAGAAGATTATTTTCAAGTTAGATGGTTTAACTCTAGGAGGGATCATACATTTTGTATATGGGGCACATTCTCAGAAGGAGTGTCAAAAACCTCAACTGGGGAGTCAGATAGTAATGTTATAGTTGGTTTGGGTATAGGAAATAGAATTTTCCTAAGATGATCCATATAAGATGGGGATTGAGGGGATTGTATAGAAGGAGGATTTGAGGTCATTGTAAGGTAAATTTATTTTAGACATTCCTCAAATGATGAATTTGGGATAAAGGAAGTAGGTGGTGTGGATGTGACCATAGTAGTTGATAAGGGTAAGAGAGCAGAAGGAGGAGCCGGTATAGGTTCACAGACGGTATGATAGGTAAGGGTGGAATAGATATAGGCAAGGTGGTTGAGCCTACTGAAATTGATGAATTAAATGATGAGACTGATGCAGAAGTCGATAAAGGACCAATGTTGCGTGTAGGAATAGGATAAAATCATTTCTTCAAAAATGCCTTTAAGGACATAAATGATATATTTTCTAACAGAGTTCTGGTAGTTGTAGATGTGGGAGTAGACTTCAAGATAGATGTACGTATAACAGATATAGGGATGATGTCAAAGTGAATACAGGTGTTCAATGATAAAGATGTGGATGGAACAAGCTCCTGATAATTAATGTTTAGGGTGTTTATAGCATGAGCGTTAATTGTTTGGGTTGTAGTAGAATTAGTAGCTTGGCTCATCGGTGTATGCTTTGGAAAAGTTTGTTTAAAAATGTCGAGTGGTTGATTAGGTGAAGTATTTGGATTTTTGACTTGAAGATCACCCTAATTAATGAGTCTTTAGACTAGATCTTTAAAAGTATGACATTTTTCTATGTCATGGCCTCAGATTTGGTGATACTTTCAACAATGGTCTTCACAATAGCATACAGGATTTAGTCTTGAATCATCAACTAGTTGGATAAGAGGAAGTGTGATAAGGTTTACTACCATTAATTTTTCAAATATTGTATTGTATGACTCCCTAAAAGGATTGAAGTTAGGCGCTAGTCGATTGACTCATTGTTGAGTCCATGTGCTAGATGTAGATGTAGGAGATGATTTAACAACCACGACATTGGTTGTTTCCTTTGATTTGTCATTTGGTGTGTTTGCTTTAGTAAATTCATGTTTGGTTTTATTTGATTTGAGTTTTAAATGGCCCTACTTGAGGGTGTGTGTTTCAAGTTTTTGGGCCATGGTGAAGGCCTCATCAAAGGTTTGAAATGATTGTATTTATAAATTCGAGCATATATGCTTTATACATGATTGTGAGAAGAGGTTGATGAGGTCAGCTTGTGGAAGAGGCAAGGATAATTGAATTTTAATGACATGCCATAATGCAATGAAATTTTTAATGGATTAATATTCAAATTTTTAGATGGCGTATAGATCAGTGATGGGTTTTTTTCACACAATGTTAATAAAAAAATGTTCTAGAAACAACTACGTGAGTTGGGAGAAAGAGAATATTGAATATTGAGGGATAGAATTATACAAATCCAATGTGGGACAAACTAAGGACATGGGTAAAGTATGGAGCATCAATTCTTGATCATGCATGATAATATAACATGCATGTTTAAATACATGAAGGTACTATTGTGAATCTTCTTTACTGTTAAAATTAGCAATTTTTTGGCAATTCCCAGTGTAGAGGATATGATTTAATTAGTATGTATGGGTGAATAGGTTCATTGAAAATTTTCTCATATGATAAGGATACCTTGGTTCCTATAGTATCATCTTTAATATTAGCTAACCTACTCACGAGGGAATGTATGAGATCATTTAAAAGAGTTTGTTGGGGGATGCTAGGTGGTGGCTGCATGTAAGAAGTGGTTAAATGAATTTGTTGATGAACTTGAGGATGTGTTGTTGTTTGAGGAATTTTTTGGGGGTAAACCATGGGATGTGGTTGGAAGGGTGGTTGTTGAAATAATTGTTTTTGGGTGATAGGAACATGGTAGGATTATTGGGATTTGGTAGGCTGTTGTAGAAAGTTCTGAGCCAAAATGTTGGTATGAGCAGGTTGAAGATTTCATTGAAAGGGGTTAGCTACTGCATAATGCAAAGGACCCATGAAATGGGTTAGGGAAGTATTGCTAGACATGTTGGATGTGATAAGATCATACTGTCTAGATAGGGGATATAATGTTTAGGTTTATTAACTAGGGTCACTAGTGGAATAATGACTGAAGAGGTGAGGGGAAGAGTAGTGTTGATCATTGTGTTGATTAGTGGAAGGTTATGGGGAATATACGTGACTATCTGGGTAGTCTGATGAGTTAAGGGATTGGTGGAAGAGGAAGCAAGGTGGGCTACATAAAGCTCATTAGCTATAAGCTAGGTAGCTTGGGGATTGTTTTGATAAGGATAAAGTTGTTGGAGTTTTGGTCCATCTGTGGGATTATGAGTTGATCTCCTAATGAGATAATCTTGGAGTGTAATTGGATTGGCATCGAGAAGCTCTTGGAACATAGTATCATTGAGAGGGACCTTAGGAAGTCCAACGGATTCTGATCGAATGGATGGTGGAGTAGCTGGTACAAACAAGATATATTGGTGGTATAAAAATAGGTTGGTCCCTCTTAAAATTATAGTGTGAACAAGGGGTTTAGGGTGAGAGACGTTGATAATAGGTTGAGTTCTCATGAAAGAGGCGATCAAGGGAATAGATGAGGTGACTATTCTAGACATCATTTCTTGAGATAAGGGATCATTTGAATAAAAGTTTTGTTTCATTTTCTTGGCTGCTAAACGAGTGACTATGGGAATGAAAATAGTTTTTCCCAAGAAATTAAAGTAGATAGTTCTTATTATGTTTGATTATTAAGAAAGCGTGAAAAAGAAATAGGGATGGATAATAAGATTGTTAGGATAAGGAAAACTACATATGGTTTAAGGTTTGTTATGGCTGGGGAATGTATGAGGCGGTTTATTGTTGAGTGTGAAATCTCAATAAAAAACAAGGTAAGGGGATGTTTTGATGTGTTAATTTGATTTGTGAGTTTTAAGCCCATGTGTGATGAATTGTGGGATGTAGAAGATTAAAACCCTATTTAAGTTATGTGGGAAAGCAGGATGCAAAAATAAATTTCTTTTTAAGACAAAAAGAAGTATGATATTGGATGAGGACACAAACATGAATGGGAAAAATACAATGAAAAATGAAGTAAAATAGGGAAAAAGTGAGGAATACATGGATAGTGTTTTTCCTATTTATATACACTTCTTGAGTGACGAGAGATCCAAGCCATAAACACAACACAAGAAAGCAATAAAGTGAAGCCTCACATTGTACTGTTAGTCGAAGATAGAAAAATCAAAGAAAAAATGCATGATGCAGCCTATAATTTACTGTGAATAACCTAGTTGTGCTAACACAACACTCAACCTAAGCTAAGCACACACCCAAAGTGCACAAAGGCACCAAATCCATCTTTAGAGTTACTTTTATAGAATGTTAACATGATGATACTTAAATATATTTGGATTCATAATTAGTAGTAAAAATACCACAATGCATAAACCAAATATAGATCTTAGATTGTATGGAATATGAACTAAACAATAACTATGATAAGATTAACCATATAAGAGCCACATTTAGTTATGTATAATGTCATTATCCAACCAATGTACTCTAGTACATTAAATACTATACAACACAAAAGATTCTTACACTATATCAATATCTCCATGAGTTATGTGCATGTAAAAACCAACAACACAAGTCTATAGTAATCCACCACCACCCTAAACTATGTAAATCAATACATATTTATAGGGGTGGGGACTTTTACTTCACCATCGATGCACTTCTCAAAATAGGTCACATGTTGATAATAGCCATGCGCCTTTACAATATCATGCACAAAATGCACATGGTCTAATAATATATGTCCTATAGTCAACCCCAAGTATAAATACTATTATTAGCTTAAACTATGCATGGCACTTATCTTCCGCTTGTTCCTAAAATACCATGGCATGTAGCACAAGTCTTCATCTCTTTGTGTGCTTCACATGTTATCTTCAAAAATAGTGCTTATCCACAAAAACAACTAATTCCTGAGCCAAAGTGTTCAGACACATGTTTCCTTTCCTATCTTCTCATGTCTTTAGATGTGCCTTGTTCCTGCGCATACATCCTTTTTGTGTCTACTCCTTAGAGTAACATTCTATCTTCTCAACATTACCCCATACTAAAGTACATTTCCATCTCAGAAATGGGAATTATTTATGATGTCTCCAACAATAAAGATTAAGTAATGAAAGAATAAATGAAAATAATGTACAAAAGAATGAAATTTACTCTACAAAACCCTCTTCTTTGAGTGGAAGGATTAAATATGGATATTTAGATTTGATTTCAGCCTCCAAGGCCTATCAGTCACGTAGTACATTCCTTGTTTTCTCTAGAATATATGTGGCTATGGCATCCAATTCTTCCTGTGTGATCTTATCTTTCTCATTTTGTAGCACTTGGACAATATTGGCCATACCAGACAACATTCCCTCCATAAGATCCATCTTTTATGCTATGATTTTCCCAAATTTCATCAATTTTATCCTTGTGCAGATTCTGGGCTGCTGTGAGGGCCTTGCACTTTGGTTTTACCAGTGCTAATATTATTGTAGGCTTAAGTGTTTCATCTTTCATTGCCTTCAAAACTTCATTATCCTCTACTATACTTATGATCCTTATTATGGCTTCTAGCACTGCACATAAATTGAGAGCTTGGTCGGCTTTCTTTAGCTCATCTTTCAAGGTTTGGAGAAAATCCTCGTAAGTTGAAATTTTTCTAACAATAGTGGACCTTACTATTGTTGCTCCTTTCTCAGAATATTTTTGTGTGGGCATTTCAATTGGTCCATCATCTAATACCAAATTTACCAAAGTGCGTAAATAATGCATAGTAGAAGGAAAATTTTCAAGAACCTGAGATTTTATATGAGGCCTTGTTTTAAGAATGTGATCACCATGCTCCTTATCTATGCTAACAAAGGACTAATTCATTTCCTACTCTCATTCCCTCTCTTCTTTTAAGTGCACTATCTCTGTAATATTATCCTGGTTATCTTCAAGAAGCACTTGAATGGTGGTGGACTTATCAATGTTACTTTGCACTACCTCAACATATACCTTGACCAAGGTATTGCTGACCCACTCATCAAAAATTACAGTGGGTTTTATCATCACATTCCTTCTCTGTGGTTCCTTGTTCACTTTCCGCAAGACATAAGACTCTTCACACACATAAAAATTTAGTTCATCCATATGAGTCTACATGGACCTAGATAATTACTTCTTAGTGCATGTAGTATCCATATTTGGATCGATCAACTCCAACCCATATAACGCTTTTAGGCCCATAGTGCTCTGAAAATGAGTGCAAATGATTTTTCTTGTGTCTTTATCATATCCCATATTAGGGACAACATATTCTTCACATGTCCTCTCTCTTTTTATCCTAGGCCCCTTAGGAACCTGGGCACCAAGGTTTGGAGTTGGCCCTTCTCCTTCCTAAGTAGTAATGGGTACCCTAGGTGGCTTGCCCACAGCTTCTTCTGCTTCTTTCACCCCTTCCTCATCATTTTTAATTTCTTCATCCCAGGGCTCTTTTGCATCCTCAAATTAAACTGGGGTTTCTAACATGCTCTCCCCTAACTCCTTCTCCTCTTTAAGCTTCAACTTTCTTCTCTTATTTTTCTCAAGTGTTTATTTTTGAGGGGAGAGTTGAGGTGACCTTCGTAAAGGTTGGGATGTCCTTGTGCCTTGAGTTTTGGTTCTTCTGAACACCCTCTTGATCTGGTGTTCCTCACAAAATATGATTATGTCAAAGTCTTCCTCATCTCCTTGCTATTGTGGAGTATCTTAACACTAAATTTTTTCTTTGTTAGTGGGCTGCCTCCGACCTCTATGATCCAATCCTCCACTATCCTCATTTATTTCCTCTTCCTCATCTTCCGCTAAGGTTGAGGAAACATTTGGAGGTGCCACATTTTCAACTATATGCTTGCCTTTAGGCAGGCATGGGAGCATGAACTCATTCTCTACATATTTTCCCTTTTCTATCCTAGGCCTAAGATGGAGATAGATAAGTGCAGCCCCAATATCCCCAATAGCCAAACTTACTGTTTTCATACCTATGAAATCAGAAATAAGCCTCTCAAGGTAGGAAGATTGAACTAGATAAACATAAATTTTTCTTAAGGTATGGTAGTCACAGTCTTCCTTTTTTGCGTTGTAGCTTAAATGGAGCACATCGGTAAACCTATGTATTCCTTCCTAGAAGAATCACACTATAAAGGCATATGGTATTTTGCAACATGGACTCCATGTCTCACCCTTCATTTCAAACTCTGTGATTTTTGTTTTGATATACCATAAATTTCATGGCTTTGCCCACTACTGAGGGTAACTCCTTTGGAATATGACATTCCTCTTCGAAGGCCACGTGAAGTCAGTCATACCATAACTCCACTCTTTGCTTGAATGGACCACTCATTGATCCTTCACATATATACTTTTCAAACCTCTCTGCAAGGGACTTACTTTCCACGAGGTATTTCCATATTTTTTTGTTTCACCCATTAGGCACCCCAATTTCTACAAACACAAGTGATAACAAGACAACGCCAAAAAATTTCTTCTCACCTTTGTGCACTTCCTAAATAATTGTATCTGCTATGTACCCTACTAATTTTTAAACTTATCCTTGTGAAATATTCTTAGTAATGTATATCCACATGGTGTTCACTTGTGACCACCTTTCCTAATCACTCAGTTTGGTGAATAAATGTGTGGCTGCCTGTATCACAAGGTACTTCCTCAACATATAGATATACATTCTGTGTAGTCTCTTCATATATCCCAACTCCTTGATAATATCCATGATAACTACCTTACTAGTTAGATCACTACTAACCTCTATCCCTATGCCATTCAATTTTGTCAATGTAGCAATTAATGGTGTTGTGATCCTCACCCACAAACCAACAAAGTACAAGAAGTCCTCATGGACTCTACTCATCAGCCACTAGTATAGATTCTCTGGCTTTCCAAATTCTAGAAGTTCATACAACTGGTACACCCCTACCTTATTCAATAAATTCTCTCCAGCATCATCATACACTAGAATGTTATCAACAATTCACTTGTTGGTATTTCTATTCAATAATGTGTCCAATTCCTCCTTGTTCTCAACGGTGTGATGTTTGTAATCACACACCTTGTACTTACGGATAATGGAATGCCAATCCCATCCAATAATTAATTCTTATGTATACTACATTTCCAAAATATTTCCCTTGGGAGCATCCTCAACCTAGCTTTATACCTTCTTTTTCCCTTTTGATCTTGCTCCAGATGCTTTCCTCAGTGCCATGATAAGATAAACTTGATCCTTTTTTTCTTTGTCAAGCAAGCTCCCATGCCATAGCTCAAAACTACATACCCTAGATCCTTCTCAATCTTGGTGCTTTATTTCTTCTCTTTGTGCACTTCTTCTTTGCTTAAACTCTTCTCAAATTAGGACATAAGCTAATTCTATGCACAAATCTACTCCCCTTTCCTAGTTTCACAACTCTTTGCACCTCAACACATTTCACTCAGTTTGGTCACAACTAAATCATTTGAATACTTATGATTGCAAAGGTAGAAATGAACCCGAATCGCATATTTATATAGAGTTGGGAAAATTTAACACATTTATTGCTCCTTTACCTACCACTGATCCTCTCATTAATTGACCATTTTCCCAATTTCCATGCGATATACCTATGCACCACAACTATAACCTTCTAGTGAGCCTTCCTACCTTTTAGCTATAGACCTCCTTCTGCACACTTCCATGTTCCGAAGTACCCCACCACTGTTCCTTACTCTAGTATTTTTTACGGCCACAACTTACCACACGTTATACTATGGATTCCTTCGTTTTCATCTATGGTCTTATTTAGGAGAAATTTTATTTCTAACAACACCTTTCCATACTATCTAAAATTTTAACAAGACAAATCACCCGTAACAATATAAAAGTATTTTCTTATGTGTACCCATGTTTGAATGACAACCACCCCACACCAAGGGTATGTGCAGTCCTCTATACATAAAAAAAACTTAGATTGTAATAATATTCTTTTGCGCAAACATGCTTATTACAAAAAACACTGAACTAAATTGACAAAGCATACCGATGAGGAAGGAACCACATTAAATGAAATACAGTAAGGGAAATCTATACTAAATGGAAATACTACCTTATTACAAACACCAAGAAGGATTATTTATAGTAGGGCTTCAACCCACTCCCATTGAAGTAACTAGATAACCATGTTCCATCAAATTCCTACAATGGGTAAGCATCCAATTCAAGTATGTGAGTGATAACATATGGTCCCAACCAATACACCTTAAGCTTTCCAGGCTGGCATAGAAACTTTTAATAATAAAGAAGCGCCATCTGCCCAATCTCAAGCTTCTTATCCTTTATGTGTCTATCATGTAATGCCTTCTGTTTGGAATTTTCTTATTTGTAACTCCAACATGATATGGCACGCCTCTCATCCAGTTGTATTAATTTATCAATTATTTTTTCTGATCATTTCTCATCAACTAAACTTCTCACACACGAAATATGCAAAGAAGGTAATATAAATTATATGGGAAGAACTACTTCTACGCCAAACACCAACTAAAAGGGTGTGACCTTATTCAACATTTTGTAGGTTGTTCTATTTTCCCAAAGTACAACAAAAACTTTATCATCCCAATCTTTCCTTCCAACATCACAATTCTGTGTCAAGGATTAGTTCAATATCTTATTGAAGGCCTTAACAGTTCCATTTTCTTGAGGGTTATAGGGTGTGGTGCACAACCATAAGTTCATCTAATAATATCATGATTTTCTCATTTAAGAAATGTGTTCACCTATCACTTGTCAAAATCAATAGAAATCCATACCTAGTAAGAATATTTTCCCATAAAAACCATGTTGTTGTAGCCATTATACAATCCTTTATAAGTGTTGCTTCTACCCATCATGTAAGATAATCTATACAAGTGATCATGTAGCGTGATCCAGTTCTATGGGCGTATGGGGAAATAGGACCCACAAATTTTATTGCCCAATTTTCAAATGATGTTACACTAGTAATAGGCCTTAAAGACATTTCATCTTTTTTCCTAGTTTTTCCAAGGCACTGACAGTGATCAAACACCTTAAAATACTCCTTGCAATCCTTGTACAAGTTTTCCCACCATAAACTAGTGAGTAGAATCTTGTGCACAGTGGTGTAACCTACATAATGTCCACCTGTAATAACACCATGAGATTCTTCCATGATTTATGTGCGATCATGCTCCAGTATACACCGATGCAATACTTCATCTCATCCTAGTTTGTATAGGTCACCGCCGATCAACATGAAAGGTGTGGCATGAATTTGAATTTGTTTCTTTTCCACAGCTTTAATTTCTTCTGGTGCCATACTTGTGTGTAAAAAGACAACAATATCCTCCAATTCTGAGGGTGCACAGTTTAACCTGTACAATTGTGCATCTGGCATTGTATCTTAAATTATTTGTGCATCCTCTCCTGATTGAATTCTTGATAAGTGTTCTAGACCAAAATTTGTTTTGCTTGGCTTTACCATGACTGTAAAATAAAACTCTTAGAATAATAGAATACATTGGGATATGCACCCCTGTAAAATGAGCTTATTTACCAAGTATTTCAATGCCATGTGATCTTTATATAACACAAAAGGTATTGCTAGCAAGTACTGTCTAAAATTATGGAGTGCATAAATCATTTAAAAGGCCTCATGCTTTGTAGTTGTATAATTCTGTTATGCAGGAGTCAACTTTCTATTAGAAAAACATATAGGATGATGTATAATACCTTCTCTAGGTTGAACTAATACTACACCAATGGCCATGGCAGAGGCATCCACATGTACATGAAAATGTTGGTTCCATGAGGAAAATCATAGAATAGGCAACATATTAAGCCTCTCCTTCAACACTTTAAATGTGCATTGCTATAGTTATCCCCAATAGAATTTCCCTTTTCCTTTTAAGAACTCCTCCAAGGGTGTGACAATCTTAGCATATCCTTAGATAATTTTTTGTAATACCTTGTGTGGCCCAAGAATCCGCACAAATCACTCTAACTAGTAGGTTCCTTTAGGCTTAAGATAACTACAAACTGGGTTGGACCTACTAAAAAACCCTCCTTGTAGATGATATGCCCTAGCAGAGTTCCAAAAGGTGTAGTGAATATGCACTTCCTAATGTTTAAAGAGATGCTTAACTTTCTGCACCTCTCAAACATTAATCACAAGTTATCACAATGTTCTTTGACAATCCCATATACAGTCCAATCATCCAAGTAAACATGTAAGAATTTGTGAATAAAATATTGGAATGCTTGAACCAAAATGCATGAAAAAATTGTAGGTGTGTTCTTCAGTCCAAAGGGAATCACTTTGTATGTAAAACTTCCCCATGTAGTGTTGAAAGTTGTCTTCTCTTGATCCTCCTTTACAATTCTTACCTGATGATTTCAAGAGAATCCATGTGTAAAAGAGAAAATTTCCCACCCTGCAATGCCTTATAATATTTCCTCTATGAAAGGTGTAGGAAAAGGATCAATCACACATGCAACATTTAGCTCCTTGTTCCACAAAAATCCTAGTCTAACCATCTTTCTTTATACTGATTACCAGTGGGATAACCCAATCTGATTCTTCTAGGGGCTTAATGATGCCAGATTTCAACATCTTGTCAATTTATTCTTTAAATTTTACACATAGGTTAGTGTTCATCCTGTAAGGTCTCTTTCTAATTGGGTGTGCAACTTCCTTTAAATTAATCTTCATCTCGCCCAAAGACTCGTGCACTCCCTTTAACTCATGGTATCCCCTAGGAAATAAATCCTGGAAATAATGTAGTAACCTCAGTTATCTTAATCACTTCATAATGAGACCAATATTCTCTAATCATGGCCTCCTTAGGTTTAGCATCCATCCCAATGTTCACTTTCTTGGTCTTCATAGGTTCATGATAGGCATGCGCCTTCTTATCCAAAATATATAAAACCTCGTGCATACCCTCTGAATGTTCTATGTCCAAATTTTCTACTTCTTAATCATCTACTATATAGACCATCTTTCCTTTCTCCTTCTCAAGGAAAGCACGCTCAAGTATTTTAGCATTTGTATCATCTACTTCATCAAAATGTGCTCCTAGGTCTACCTCACCAAATAAATCTTGAATGAGTTCTTCAGCCTTTGCACCGTCTCCCATAGTAAATTGCTCCATAACTCGTAATTCCTCTTTGACTAGAGGTTTAGTGGAGAAGTAGTCAAAAGTCTAGATCATTCCTGCAATCAAGTCTTTCCGATTTCTAGTCTCCCTATGCAGCTCTGCATAAACATACCAAGCACACGTAGCCTCGCAAGGTGAAATAAAGTTTTTGTACCAAAAAAAGGTGGTAAAGCTTCCTGCCCCTCTATCCATAGTTTCTCACACTGCTAAATGTGGTGTTGAATATGATGATTACCATGATATGTGTAGATTTGAGTAGGTGCATTACTCCTAAGAAATTGGTTTGTTATAGAAATTCTCACTTCGTTCCATTCTATGAGATTATCCATGTGAACCATCCACAAGTGCACTGCTATCCTGCGCAGGGTATACACTAACATATTTATTTTTTCCACTTGATCCTTCCACTATTCTTCCATGGAAAGAAGGAATACCTCAGGGTCTCCTTCTACAATATACCTGAGTATAGAGTTGTTTCCTAATCTCCTAACACAACGCGGCCTTCTTACACACACATATGCACTTCTTACTTCACACCTAATCATGTTGTAAGTTCTATGTACCCAATTTTCACATACAATTATTGTAGTATCACTAATGGACTATGCATCATACCACAAGAGGATTCCTTCCTTAGATGGATCAAGTACTTATGGATCTTGAATGACACGTAAATAAATTCTATTCAAGTCTTCCTCACTTAAAGGTTCAACACAAGGTAAAAATTTCCCATCTGTCAAAGGGATAGTAACTCGTTCTTATATACCCCTTGTTGAGCTATAGATCAAAATTATTTGCATAACACCAAGGTTTCCCAAGTAGATCTAGGAATTTTTCTACTTTTTCAATCCCTAAAACCTCAAATTTGCTAGTGAACTTTACCCTTTGTATAGTAATGGATGCATCATTTAAAAATCCTATTAGAGTGGCCTTAATTTGATTTTCCATAAATAGTACATTAGAGGATGGCTATAATGGAGGTATGCCCATCTACAACCATGCATCTAAAGTAATCACATTAACATCTACACTTGTGTCAATCAATATGTTGCTCAGAAGCCACCCATCCACAACAAGATTCAGAGTGATCTCCTTGTCGTAATCCAAGATATGAGGGGGAGATTAGTGTGTAGGATCTAGTGCTCATTCCCAATACCTATCTGCAAAGTGTTTCCCTTTAACCAATTCCCTAGTAATAAAATAATATTCTCCTTGCGCAACATCTTGCATACCTCTTTCAGATCATCAACATCTAACTAGACTGTCTCTGCTACCTTATTTTGTTCCAACTTCCACGAATGTTATTTTAAACATTGTATCTCACCCTGAAGATTTCTGAACACCTCCATGGTTTCTTGATAAACCTCCTTCTTATGCATAGGATTTGGCTATTTTTCATGTAAGATATCATCCCTAGTAATGGTAGGATTTTGTTGCAATGCTTCTCTAGCACATGTAGTAATTTTCTTAGGTACTACCTCAGGTTCCGGTTCCAAATTTGGAATCCATTGGTTTTTCATGTCCCATTGTATTATAACCATCCCTACACCCTTATTCTCCTTTTTATGTTTCTTTCTAAGATTATCATATAAGTCCAAGGACTCCTTATAGTTATGATTCTTTCCACAAAAATAACAAGTAATATTTTGAGGACATTCACACCTATAGTGGTCAAGAGATCTATACGTATAACATGTTCCAAAAGGAAACTCACCTCATCCACCACCACAGCTTGGCCCCTAAATCCACCACTGTATCCTCGACCTCTACCATGACCTCCTTCAAACTTCCCTTCATTTTTATCATAGCGCCCTTGAGTATGATTATGTTTATGGTTCTCATTATTACCTTTAGAATTATCCAATAATCCTATCTATCGTACATCAATATAAATGGCATCATGGATATGATCAATCAACTTGCATTTTTTTGGTATAGTGAGCCATGGAATGAAAAATATTACAGTAGCAAGATACGTTCTTCCTAATCGTGTGTTGTAGTAATGGGAAAGATCTTACATCATGGTCCAAATTACGTATCTCATAGTCTAGGAATAATAAATGTACTGACCAACGGGGACAACTATCTTTAGTGTACCCCTTTACTTCAAAATCTATGCACTAAAATCCCGTGTGCATTTCATGTGCTGAATTGGCTAATAGTTTCTCCAACTGATTTTTCATAGATGCAATTTGAGCTTCCAAGAATGGGCTCACTCTAGTGTCTATACTTCCGATTTCCTTAGCGTGAAACAGTGCTCCAAGTGCTTTGCACGGATCTGTATATGTCTTATGTGACAATGCCCTCCTATAAGGTGTGATCAAGCCTCTGAAAAACCACTGTGCATGTTGGCTTACATGGATATCATACAAAAGTTTAGACCAAATCATTTTGAAAAGGGAATCATATTCCCAAACCCTCTCAATAGTGCCCTATTTAATATTCTTGAGCACGTTTATACTCTTCTACTCAAACTCAGGGATATAAAATTCCTTAAGGAAAGCATCCCATAACACTATATAATCTACACAAGTTTGATCAGGGTCAAACTTCCTATACCAATTGTGCACGCATCCCTATAACATAGCTACAAATTGAATTGCCTTGTGCTCAGAATCTGTGATCCCTTTTGCATGCCACAATATCTCACACATGTACACATGCTTAGCAACATCTTCTATTCCCCTATACTATGGAAGATGAAGTGAGATATCCATGCAAATATTCTGGGGTTTGTGAGGACCATACCCACCGGATCCAGAACCTCCGATGCTACCTCTACCTCCAGACCAACCAAAACCACCAAAACTAGAGCCACATATGCCCCTTGATCCTCCACCTATAACAGGAAGTGAACCAGAGGATGTACTTCCCTGTGTCCCAAACATGGTACTAAAATGAACTCCTATAGTTTGTGAAGTGATACTATTCCTAGAGGCGAGTCCAAAATTCTGTGCGCATGAGTTCTATGCTGACGATGTGCCTGAAAAGGTACCCCCAAATAATAAGGAAGATTTCTACCAAGCCATATATGTACTTGCTATTTGTTTCACTCCTGTTATTTTACTACCCAAACTAGCTTACTAACTACTGGTTGTACTAGAAACTAGAAAACCAAGCGTAAGGGCTAGGTTGCTAGGTAGATTCAGATGCGTACCCATAGCCCATACCATCTCTACTGGCATGCTTGTTGGTGGTGAATCACAGTACCCCTGAATGTCTGCAACTCGATGGGTTGAGACTCTCAGTGCGATTGTATAACATGGAGCTTTTCCCAAGTGTGGGACCTTGCGAAATCGGAAAAGCTCTCCTGATGAAGGCCAGTTCCTATTCCTCTGTTTAGATGCATAAGTAAAAAATGTAGAGGGTTTACTCAAAACCTAAACTAACTTTCCAAGGAGACAGGGTAAGAAAATGCATAAAATAAAACCTAAACTACAAAGGTGATGCACCGAGGAATGAAGAACACCCGTCTTGCCAATAAACACAGACCATTAAAATGCAATGCAAGATCATGCACAGATAGCTAGATTCAAAGTGAAAGATCAGGAGGATGCAAATGAACACAGAGAGGGTTGAGAATCATCCACAGACATGTATTAATTTTCTCCAAAGATTGATACAATACACCACAAAATTCTAAGAGGTAAAGTTGCATTACAGTTTTTAATGGGAGGTTTAAACTCCACAAATTCACCTCCCAAAGAGAAGAAGGGAGGGGCAAAACAAAAATTTCCAATGTTTAGAAAGAAGCCCCTCCTTAAAATTTATATGAATAATGAGAGAGGGAAGAGAGAGGAAATCGAAAACAGCCCCAACCACCTCCAGACTGCACCTAACTCATCTCATTATGGTGGTAGGTGAGAACCCTAGCAAACTTAAAAAGTGGCGAACTATATTTTTCATTTTTAAGAACTTTTTCCCACCTAATTAAAGATATCCAGTCATAGTTGGATAGAGGACCTTGCAATCTTTCCAAAAAGTCCAACCTTGTGTGAATCTGAGCTCCCAGTCAAAAGTTATGGCCATCTAAATATTTGTGCCAGGGTTTGCTTCCTGTCAGCGCTCAGAATGGTGCGCCTCCTGAAGGTGCGCCATAGGCGCATCCATATTCATGTCGACATACCCTTACATGTGCCAAGGTGAAAATTCTATCATGTCAACATTTTGTGTCATGCACCCTTTACGTGCGCCAAGGCACAACTTCTGCCATGTCGACACTCTCCTACCTGCACCAAGGGCACATCCATTTTTGTGTCGACACCTTCTATAGTGCACCTCTTACCTGCACGTTGGGTGTAAATTTTTACGTGTCGACACCTTCTGTTGTGCACCTCTTACCTATGCCAAGGGTGCATCCATTTTCATGTCGACATCCATTTTCATGCGCCCTTTACCTGCGCCATGGGTGCATCCTTTTTCATGTCGACATCCATTTTCATGTGCCCTTTACTTGCACCTTGGTGCATCCTTTTTCATGTCGACATCCATTTTCATGCACCCTTTACCTATTCCTTGGTGCATCCTTTTTCATGTCGACATCCTTTTTCATTCACCCTTTAGGTTGGCAACGCAATAAATGTCAGGGATTTGAGCTTCTTTGATTTCTATATTCTTTTGCTTGTCTATATCTACCCAGGGGGAAGACATTTACAACAATGCTCTCATAAGAGGCTGATGAGGGTTATATTTTGTGTTTTCCCAAATGGGGGAGTTCCAAATAATCTGGCTCCATGCCCCTTGCATGAGCTCTAAATCCTTCACAAGCCATCTCTCTCCTCAATTCCATCCATTATGTAATCTTGTGTTGCTTCCCTAACTCCCTCTTGTGTGACTCATTGTACTTATGTCACCTTTATTCTCTTTCCATATCTTCTACTAGGTCTGTCATCCTTCACCAAACATACTCCTTAGTGTGTGGTGGGGTTAGCTAGCCATCATCTTCTCTTCCAAATTTAGGGTTACCATCAAAATTTTGATCACTAGTGGAATTCCTTATAGATAGGTTCCCCTAGGATAATGTAAAAAATAGAACTCAACTACCTCCAGGAAAGAATACTTTGAAATTGAGCACTCTAAAATATAGCTATTCAGAATACCATGAAACCAAGTGTCCACAATGCACATCTAAATAAAATCAGCATCATAGAGGTCCTAAAATTCTTCCTACATCCAGAAAAATGTGTGAAACCTCTAATTCATTTTAGATACATAAACAACCAGCCACTTGTAAAAATCTATTAGAAAGATAGCAAAGAAAATTTCATATAAGTTTTTCTACACCCATGTACGTGCGTCAAACTCAAATCCAGTGATGAATCTACGAGTGTATTCTTATTCCAGGTCTATTATCCACTCCTCAACACTTTATAAAGTCAAGTGATATATCTTCATCATGAAACATCTTGAAAATAGCTGAAAAATGGGTCCTGAGAATGGAACCAATGATATATCCTAGAATTTACTGTGAATAACCCATGCGCACTGGCACATCACTTAGCCTAAGCTAAACGCTCACCCAAAAAGTGCAAAGGAAATAGGTCCCTCTTTAGAATTTCTTGTACAAAATTTTAGTATGATGATACTTAAACATATTTAGATTCATAATTAGTAGTAAACAACTCACAGTGCATAAACCAAATCTAGATCTTAGATTGTATGGAAGATGAACTAAATAATAACTATGATAAGATTAACCATAAAAGAGCTAAATTTAGTTATGTCTAATGCCATTATCAAATCAATGTACTCCATTACATTAAATACTATAAAACACAGAAAATTCTTATACTTACACTATATACATATCTTCATGAGTTATGTGTGCATCAAAACCAGTAGCAAAACTCTACAATAATTCACCACCACCCTAAACTACACAAATCAATACATATTTATAGGGGTGGGGACTTTCCCTTCACCACCCATGCACTTCTCAAAATAGGTCACACACTGATAATAGCCATGTGCCTTTACAATAGTATGCACAACATTTAAGTGCTCTAACAGTAGATGTCCTATAGTCAACTCCAAGTTAAAATTCTATTATTAGCTTAAACTATGCATGGATCTTATCTTCTAGTTATTCCTAAAATAACATGGCATGTAGTGCAATTCTTCATCTTTATGTGTGCTCCACAAGTTATCTCCAAAAATAGTCCTTATCCACAAAAATGGCTGAGTCCTGAGTGAAAGTGTTTTGGCGCGTGTTTCCTTTCCTATCTTCCCACACCTTCAGATGCACCTTGTTCCTGCATGCATATCCTTTGTGTGTCTTCTCCTTAGAGCAACATTCTATCTACTAAACAATGCAAGAAATAACCTAAAGGTCGATCCCATTGGGCATGCTAAGGGTGTTGTAGTATTTTCTCATTCATAATCAAAGTAATAGTCTAGTACTACATAAAGTACACAACTCAAAAATGTTGGAGGGTTTATGTTACCTCAGATGTACGATGATACAAGTGCAAGATGGATGATGGATCCTTACTGCTGTAAATTAGATGAATCATGTAAATAAGAATGGAAACAATTTTGATTAGATCATTTGGGCGGGGGTTACTCGATAAATCAAACCCAAGAAGTGTTAACTTCCTCAGATGATATCAACCCCCATTTTAAAAAAAACTGATGTAAATAAGAAAATGTATACTGATAATATGAAGAGACTGAAGGAATATAGAATCTAAAAAGACTATTGATTGATTTAGATATTGATCTGATTAAAACAAATAAAATTTATATGTACCTATTCTAATTCGATGGTGACCCAAACTGTGTAGAGGCAGATCGACAGCAACCTGGGAGACTAGATAAGGAATTTGGGAGGAATATGTAGACTACATAGGATATTGATGTATTCTGGAAGCTACAGAAGTCTGGAGATGATGGAATAAACCTACAGAGGAGATTTGAAGAATCCAAAACTAGGAAAATGATAGAGAACAAGGATTAAAGAGAAGGATTCAAGACTATGACCCTAGCCGATAATGAATGGGGTGAAAACCAGTTGATTTTGTTGTGGCAGAAGGACTGGATGCGAGTTTAGAAAACTAGGACAAAGATTAAGCACCTGCAGGGGTTGAGGGTGGTTTTGGAACAAAAATCAAGGGATGTTGGGGCTGAGTCGACATCGACCTATCAGGGTTAACATTGACAATGATAGAGATGGATAAAGTCGAGGAAAGGCAAGCCAGATGAACAACCTATGATTTGCAAGTATGGATTTGTAGAAATAAGTTGATGACAAAGCTACGAGTACTAGTATTGATGTTATAAACATGTAAAATATTATATACATGAAATACCAGGATAATATGATAAATCTTGTTAAAGCAATGTAGAATGATGACAATATCACAAAAGGCCGATCAAAATTGATGTATGCATACTGCAAGGAGGTTTGAGAGACCTATAATGGCTTCTAGAATGTTCATGCATGAAGGATTTTCCACAGGTTGTAAAATAGATGCTGAATTTGCACACATTCGATGGAGAATAAAAATAAATAAGTTATATTTATAGGGTTGACAATGTCTAGGTTAGGTCGTTGCCGATTACACGGGAAGTTTTCTCAATGGAAGGATTTTCCTACTTTTGGCATGATTTCTTGTATTTTTGGAGTAGGCCAAATGCTTTAAAGCATTAGGCGAGAAGAGGTTATTTAGGGATGAGATGTAGGTGAGTTGATAGTGGAGATATCTTAGAAAAATCATAGGGAAAATCATTGGTGTATCTTTAGAATGAAAGCATTCCAAAATAGAAATTTAGTTAGGGCATGGTTAATTAATTAATTAATTAAATATGATTAAAGATGATGGGAATTTAATTAATTAATAAGAATTGATTAATTAAATTTAAAGAAGTCATTTGATTAAATAATGGGTATGAATAAAATAAAATATGCACACACAGGCGATGAGGGTATAGATACCAAACTTAGGTGTCTACAAGATAAGTTTAAGTAAGATTGGATGAGACAAGTTAGATAAAGATAATAAAATATGTGCAACACATAAGAAATTAGTAAGCTATAAATATGTGTCTTTAGGAGACGATAAAATTGACACATAAATGGGCTTATGATGAAGATATGGTGCCCTTAAGAGAGACACAAGTATGGCCACTATTCGTGCCATTTTTGAGCTTGCACCATTTTGCCCTAAATTTTTCCTTCATTATGCGTGCTCTAAAACATTTTTCTCTCAAATTGGTAGTCTACAATTTTTGCCTCCAGTCAAATGCCTTGAAATGCTCACAAACTTGTTGTTTTGCCCCAATTTGAAAGAAATCTACATGTGTGCCCTAATTTTTCCAAAATTTGCAAGATCTACCATTTTTCCTTTTTGCCTGATCGTGGAAGTTTAAAATTGATTGATTTGCACTTATATGCCATTGAAAATCCAATTCCATGATCAAAAATACTTTGAAAACATGTTTCAGTTGGTTCAATTTCAAGAAATTTGTCGTCCTTAGCGAAAAAATTGAATTCTAAGGCATCCCTGGCATTTTCTGTGTTTTGATAGTCAGACAGGCGTCATTTGCTCATCAATTTCTTCTTTAGCATTCATCAACAATGTGGATTGTTCTAATTGGCCAAGGAACGGTGGAAAATTATTTTAACTTATCACTTTTTACTTTTTTGGCAAAAGAGCGAATTTGGTCACATGGCTCCGCTTTACTCTGATTGGTTCTAATGTTGCTTACGTGGCATGTTTTGATTGGAGGAGGAGCAGCGGGTCATTTTGAGAACTTGTTTTTTTAGCTACTTTGGCTAAAAATTTCAAATTTCCCCATGGCCCCGCTCAAGTGACACTGGCAATCTACTTGAATTCAAGTGGCGAAAGAAAATTTCTAAATTTTTCCCAAAAATGATGATGTGTCCTCTTTTGATTGGATGAGAAGTAGCGGGTATTTTTGTGCCTTAAGGAATTTTGGAAAAAGAGTTAAAGTGCAAAGAAAATGCCTAGGGCCCACAATGAATCAGAATGGAACACGTGGTGGCTTCAGAGCCAGGGACAGAATCGGAGGTGTGGGTCCGTGGGGATAATTTGGAAAATTTTCCTTTTTCCAAAAAAGGTGGAAATGTGTAGAATCAGTCTTCGATTCCAATGGGGCCCACTTTGGGACATGTGTCAGGCCTGTTTTCATGAGGCGGAGGTGTAGGGAAAAATATCAAAAGTTTTCCAATTTTTCCCAAAAATTTTAAAAGGTAAAATGAAGCTCTTAGGTCCGCATCCAATGGAATGGTGCCACATGGCCGCTCAAAATGAAAGGGTCAAAAAGTTAAAAATGTGAAACTCGTGCCCGTGTCGAATCAAATCCCGCCACGTAGCCGTTTCTTTAAAAAAAATGCAAAATGGAAAAAGGTGCCTCCAAATCCCGTCTCCAATGGTTTTTAACCATGTGGAGGGCATAGATTAAAATTTGAATGTCAAATCAATGGTAGCTATGTATCATTTTTTACTCTGCCGCCATTTTTTCCCTATAATGCTCCAAGAAGTTTGGAGATGCATTTTTTGCATCAATTTCCTTCAAATTTTTGACAAATTCATGTCGTTTGTGCCTACAAGGACCAATGCAATCGGTTTTGAGGATCAATTTGAAGATCAGAGATGTTTTTGAAATGAATTTTTTCCCTAACCCGTCCAAAAACATGAAATATCAGATCCAAAAGTTACAGAGTCAAATTTTCGAAGGATAAGGAAGAAATAATGAAAGAAAGGGGGTCTGCATGCTTTGAAGATGAAAAACGTGCCTCCACAATGGATAATGATGTGAATTTTGCAACGATTCATCTCTTTTTGAGAAAACTGGCAACTTTTTGGATGTGTTCTGTTAAACATCCCTGTCTACGAATCATGAGGAATTTTTGTAACAAATTTGATCCTTTGGAATATTCTTTTCTTGGGAAATAAGGCTCGAAGGAGATTGAATGCTATATATTGCATGAATTTGTCATGTAAAGGGTTGGAAGAGTTTAAAAAAGCCTAGAAAACTAAAAATTTCATTGGAAAATCTGGGAAGAAGCCCATTCTCTGAGTGACCACTTGAGAAACTCATATAACTCTCTCTGTATTGGATTTCAAATCATGTTAAGTTGCTTACATATGTATAGCCATTATCAAGCTCTAAGATTATTTTTCAAAGCATTCCCTTGCTAATAAATCTGATCATTTTTTAGTTATTTTGTGTTGTCTTTGGGAAAAATCTGTGAATGCTTTTCAAATTTGTGTTTCTTGTTTCTTGTTACAGTCTTGTGTTTAAAATCTCTCTTGATCATACATGGTCTCATTTCTTTTGATAGTTTAGTGGCATTTGCAATCTCACATTCAGAAGAGCTTTCATCTGATAAAGAGATAAAAAAATTTAAAATCACTTTACCTTCCTTGATTTCAAAGATTGTTTGTAAACCTTTGGGTACACCTTAGGTCATGATTAAATATGTATAGCCATATGTATAGCCATTAACAAGCTCTAATATTATTTTTCAAAACATTCCCCTGCTAATAAATCTGATTAAATATGTATAGCCATTAACCTTTGGGTACACCTTACATATGTATAGCCATTAACAAGCTCTAAGATTATTTTTCAAAACATTCTCCTGCTAATAAATCTGATCATTTTTCAGTTATTCTGTGTTGTCTTTGGGAAAAATCTGTGAATGCTTACATTTCAGAATGCATTTCAAATTTGTGTTTCTTGTTTCTTCTTACAGTCTTGTGTTTAAAATCTCTCTAGATCATACATGGTCTCATTTCTTGTGATAGTTTAGTGGCATTTACAATCTCACATTCAGAAGAGCTTTCATCTGATAAAGAGATAAACAAATTTAAAATCACTTTACCTTCCTTGATTTCAGATATTGTTTGTAAACCTTTGGGTACACCTTAGGTCATGATTAAATAGTGAATGCTAAATGCTTCATTGGTTCATTCTAACTCAATATTTTTTGATAGATGATCAAGGATTGTGTGGAAAAGTGTAAATCTTGGCCTCTATTTGATGCACATATCTTGGTTAAAGGGATGATTAACCATTTTGATACTTTTTGTTGTTAAGCTTCTCCATATTTTGCTGAAATCCTCAAAGATTCTAGCAGACCTTGGTTTATCTTATCTAAACTCCCACCCAAAATCATTCAAAACAACTAATCCTAACCTATTTTGTCCTGTATACCCACAAAAGATCAAAATCCAGTTGCTAAAGTATGCAGAACAGATCAGGATTTCAAAATGTCTTCATTTCCCCGTTTCTTGCATTGAAAGTATCTCCATAATCTAGAAGTGATAACTTGTGAAAGTTAGATTTGGAGTGTTGATCATATTTTCCTAAGGCCCTTTTCATAATATTTGCATAAATTAAGGGATATCTTCATCTCCTTCACCATTTGAGGGTTACAAAATAGGTTCTCTTACCTTGGTTGAAAGGCACAACCTAAAACAGTTAGGAAAAGATCAAGTCCTATTTGAGTGCTATCCATCTCTCCACAAATCTGAGTGCTAGTTAAATCATATCCCCAACTACAAAATGAAACACACCATGATCCATCTGTCTTCAAGATTCATGTCATATATTTGATGCTGCTTAGACTGAAAAGGAGAACAAATTTGGGTACCAATAGCCACAAAGGTGGAATTTAGGTAAAACCATGGTTCCCCTAAGTGAAGTATAGATATGGCCACAAAGGTGGACTTAGAATGAAAAGATGGTGGATAGATTGGTTAGCTATAGTAAAATGAATGAAATCGGATGAGATGGGTTAGATAAGATAGGAAAATGATGTCCCCCATTGTTAAGGGAACCATTTGATGGATGTGGATAGGATGTATGGATGACGAAGAAAATGCAAGAGGATAAATAATAAGGGGAAGATACTCCCCCAACGATGGATGTCGAAGGTGATTGGATGGGATCATTTGAATAAATATCGATGATAACTTTGAATTTGGGTTGGATGGATGATCGAGGATCATGGGGGTGATTTGGCAAGGCAAACCGTATTAATGAACAAGGGATGACCCTACTTAGGAGGAGTAACATGAGAAAAAGGAATGACTATAGGAGTTGAGTGGGAAGGCCCAGATAACTAGTTGGATGAGGATGTAGAAATAGGGAGTGGATTAGTTGTGGATAAAATGATAGATGGAGAAGGATGGTCCCTTTGTATGATAAAATATTCTCTCTCAGTAAGATCATAGATGATAGTTTGAAGGGACATAAAATTCTCAGTTTCATGAACTAGGGTACGATGATAAGTGATAATGTGATTTGGATCAAACCACGATGGTTTTTTACCACGAGGATCAAAATACCTAATAGGAGGAAGCATGGTGGAAGATACTCAAACTACATGTAGAAGAGTATCTACGTAGGACCCGATCAAAGTGTTAGGAGGAATGTATCTCTTGCGAGTTTTGATATGATATTTTGACTTGGATTTAGGGGAAGTAGTGGATGTATATTAGATGGCTAAATTAGATGTCTTAGAAGATGAATCAAATTTGTGAGGAGCATTAGATTGTTTGGATTTGGATTGATTGTTAGGAGATGTCTTAGATGAGGGGAATAACCCTAAGATAGACAGGGGTGCTCCTAGGATGGATTTTGTTACATTAGAATGGTGAGGAGAGGTAAGATCTAAATTCTTATGAGGATGCAAGAGGGATTTTTGGGGATGCATGTCTAGATTCTTAGTTTTTGATCGGGGAGGTTTACCCTTGGTAGGGATAACAATAATATAAACTAGAGGGTCTAAAGTTTGTATGGTTGGTATTGGTAATTTTTTTTTGATAATGTCTAAAGAAGATGTGGAAGTTTCCGATTGTGAGGATGAGATGGGAGGATCATTTTAAGTCAAGGTGATTTGGAGTGCTTTCAAAAACTCTTCAAACGATGGAAAAGATGTAGGAGGAGAAGATGAATTCGATGTAGTCACGATAGTTGATGGGATTGGTGTTGGTAGTAACGTAGTGTTGAGAAGATAAAGTGTGATACTCAGTAGAAGGAAAACATGAGGTTAGCACATGAGAATGAGGTGTAGTGAAAGGCACGGAAGGATAGGAAAGGACACACATGTGAAAGAAAAGGACTAGTTTGGGACTTAGCTATTTTCACATGTACAGGCTATTTTGGAGATAGCATGTAGAGCACACAAACCAGATAAAGACTTATGCAACACACATTGGCTATTTTTGGAAGAGTGGCTACTAAGCACTTTGCATGGGTTCAAACTAATATTAGAATTGCTACTACCAATTAACTAGAAGAGGTTTATTGTTAGCACACTTGCATGCGTGGCTATTACTGTAAAGGCGCATGGCTATTTTCAGTATGCAACCTATTTTGGGAGTTATACAAGTGGTGAAGGGAAAGTCCCTACCCTTATAAATATGTAGTGATCTGCATAGTATAGGAGGATGAGGTGATAATTTAATTGTTATGAGATTATGTTGCTAGATCTGATGTGTGCATGAGCTATTGGTATTACTTGTTATAATAAGCTTTTGTGCATATATTATGTTTAATATAATGGATTGTAGTGACTGAATCAAAGTATTAATCATGATTATAATTGGTTCTTGCATGATTGACTTTATTATGGATATTATTTAAAATTGTTACTCTATAGATCTAGATCTGTACATGCTCTATAGAATGTTATATTAATTATGGATCTAAATGCATTAATTCTTCATCATGCTAACATCCTTCAACAACAACCCTAAAGAGGGGCCTAGTACCTTTACGCACTTCGGGTGAGTGCTCAGTCTAGGCTGAGTGATGTGCCAACGTGCCTAGGTTTTTACTGGTAAATTATAGGTTGTATCATTGGTTCCATTGTCGGGACCTCTTTTTCAGTTGTTTTTATGATGGTTTGTGATGAAGAAATATTGGTTGACCCTAGCAAGTGTCGAGGAGTGGATACATTATCTAGAAGAAGAATACGCACATAGGTTTAGCATCGGATCTAAGTTTAATGCATGTTCATGGGTGGAACAGAATCTGTATGATATTTTGTATGAGAGATTCTTAATTATTTTTCTAGTGGAACTATACGACTGGTTGGTTTCCTATGTGTCTAAAATGGATTGCAGGTATCATGCACTTGTTTGGATGTAGGAAGAAATTCAAGCCCTCTATGATGCTACTCTTCTTTGGACTTGCACTGTGGATATCTGGTTTCATTGTGTTCTGAAAAACTATATTTTGGAGTACTCAATTTCCACTTATTCTTGCCCATAGGTAGCAGAATTCTAATTTTTATGATATCCCAGGGGAACTTACTTGCAAGGAATTCTAGTGGCGATCAAAATCCTGATGGTAACCCTGAACTTGGAAAGAAAACTAATGGCTAACTAAACCCCACCACGTGCGGGGGAAAGGAGTAGGTTTGATGAAATATGGAAGACCTAGTGATAGAAAGGAAGAGAGAGGAAAGGAGGCTTAAGTATAATGAGGCATGTGAGAGGGGGATAGAGAAGTAGCGGGATGTTCCAGAGTGAATGGCATTGTGGAGAGAGATGGATCATGAAGGATTTGAAGTTCATGTAGAAGATGTGGAACCAAAGCATCAGGAACTCCCCCATTTAGGAAAACATGATAGGGAACCCCCCTCAGCCTCACATAGAAGTGCACCAGTAGAGATGACTTGGGCCATGGGCGTGCATCAAAATCTACTTGGAAACCTTGCCCTTATGCTTGGTCTTCCAATATCTAGTATGAAAAATAGTCAGTAAGATAATTTAGGTAGTGGGAGAGTAGGAGTAAGTCATATAGAAAGTACATCGATGGCAGGGAAAACATCTTCATTTTTTTTGGAGGTACCTTTTTAGGTGTATCATCCACATAGAATTCAAGAGCACAAAATTTTGGACTCACTTCTGAGAGTAATAACACTTTGCATACTATAGGGGTGCAGTTCAGTACTATTGTTTGGACATAGGGAAGTACATCCTCTGGTCCATCTCTGGCTACAAGTGGAGGATCATGAGGTATAGTTGGTTCTAGTTCTGGTTGATTTGGTGGTTTTAGAGGCAAAGGAAACACATGAGGTTCTAGATTAGGTGGGAAAGGTTTGCACCAAGCCCAGAATATTTACAGGGAGATGTCTCTTTATCTTCTAGAGTATAGAGGCGTAGAAGATGTTGCTGAACACGTGCACATGTGTGAAATATTGTGCCACGCAAAAGGAATCATGGCTTCTGAGTGCAATGCAAGTCAATTTTAACTACATTATAAGGGCGCGCACATAGCTGGTACAAATTTTTTGACCTTGATTAGACTTGCGTAGACTATGCATCCTTAAAAAATGATTTCCTTAAATATTTTCACATCCCTGAGTTCGAGTAGAAGACTATAAGCATGCTCAAGGATATTAAGCAAGGCACTACTAAGAGTGTCAAAGAGTATGATTCCCATTTCAAAATGATTTTATCTAAGCTCTCTTATGATATTCATGTAAGCCAACATGCACAATGGGTCATTGGAGGTTTACGTACACCTTTTAGAATGGCACTATCACATAAGACATATAATGATATGTGTGAAGTACTTGAAGTATATTTATGTGTTGAGGCATTCATAAGTATAGACACTGAGGTGAGTGCATTTTTGGAAGCACAAATCATAACCATGGTGAAGTAGTTAGAGAAGATATTGACAAATTCAACACATGAGACATGTACGGGGATTTGGTGTATAGATTGTGAGGTGGAAGGTCACACCAAGGATAGTTTTACCCATAGATTAGTATGCTCATTGTTGCTAGATTGTGAGATATGTCATTTAAACCATGATGTCATCCACTACCCATTGTTACAACACGTAATAAGGAAGAACATCTCTTGCTACTATAAAATTTATAGGTCCACAACTCATGACACAAAATACTATCGGCTGATTGGTTAGATCCATGATGCTATAAATATTGGTGTATGATAGAAAAGAGTGTAGGATAAATCTAAAGGAAAGAAAAACCATCACGATCAGGACCACAATCAAGTGTGTTATGATCAATTTGAAGGGAGTTTTGAAGGAGTTTGTGGCATAGGTCAAGGATACCATGGTGGATTCAGAAGACGAGGCCATGGTGGTGGACGAGGTGAGTTTCCTTGTAGAATATGTTATACATGAAGAACTCTTGACCACTACAGGCACGAATGTCCTCAAAATATTGCATGTTCTTTCTGTGGAAATAATCATAGTTATGAGGAATTCCTAGACCTATATGATCATCTTAGTAATCAAAATAAACAAGAAAAAAAGGTGTAGGGATGGTTAGGATACAATGCATTGTGGAAAATCAATGGATTCCCAAGTTGGAACCAAAATCTGAGGCATTTCCTGTAAAGATCACTACCCACACTGAAGCAACGCGCATCATAGAAGCATTATAGTAGAAGTCCTACCATCACTAAGGAGGAGGTTCTACATGCAGGGTACCCAGATCCTATCCATCAGAAGGAGGTTTATTAGGAAACCATGGAGGTACTCAAAAAATATTCAGGGTGAAATACAGTCTTTAAAGGAGAAATCACGGAAGATGGAGTAAAAGAAAGCATCATAGATGGCCCAATCTGATATGGATGACTTGAAAGAGGTGTGCAAGATGTTGCACCAGGAGAATATCATTCCACTGTTAGGGAATTGGTTAAAGGGAAACACTCCATGTGTAAGTATTGATACTGGGTGGTAGATCTGGCATGTAAATATTCCCCCTCAAAGCTTAGACTTTGACAAGCAAATCACTCTGAATTATTTTGTTGATGGGTTCCTTTTGAGTAATATACTAATTGATATAGGTGTGGAATTCAATGTTCTTACTTTAGATACATTGGTAAAAATGAGGAGACCTTCATTGCAACCATCTTTGAATGTACTGTTCATGGTTAATCAGACTAAGGCCACTCCCATCAAAGTTTTGAAAGATTCATCCATTACCATAAAGGGGGCCAAGTTCACTGGGGATTTTGAAGTTTTAACACTTCCATAGGTGGATAGTTTCCCAGCTCTACTTGGGTGTCCTTAGTGCTATGAAAATAATGTTGATCTTCGGTTCAACAAGGGTTATATCAGTTTTGAAAACAAGAAGGAAAGAGTTATTATCCCTTTAACAAATGACAAATATGCACCCTATGTTGAGCCTTTGAGTGAGGAAGACCTGAATAGGATTTATGTACACGTGATCTGGTACATAGAGGTGCTTGAGCCATCTAAAGAAGGAATCCTTTAGTGGGAAGATGCACAGTTTATTAGTGATACTACAAGTGTTGCTTGTGATAATTGGGCTCATAGTACTTATGAGTTGGTAGGACGTGAAGTAAAGAGAACATTTGTGTGGGATAACAGACCTTGTTTTATAAGGAGAATAAGTAACAACTCGGTACCTCGTTACACTAGAGAAGGAGATCCTATGGTGTTTCTACGTGTCATGGAGGAACATTGGATATACTAGTTGGAGAGACAGAATATGCTATCATATACCCTGCGCGGGATAATAACGCACTAGTTGGTGGTTCAAAATGATAATCTTGTAGGGTGGAATGAAATTAGGATTTCTCTTTCTACTAGGTTCTTTAGAAATAATGCACCTACTCAAATATGTACTTATCATGGTAATCAACCTGTTCAGCACCACATTCAGTAGTGTGAGAGAATATAGACGAAGGGGCAGGAAGATTTACCACCTTCACTCTGGATGCACAAAATTTATTCCACTTTACAAGGTTGTGCGCGTGTTTGGTATGTATATGCGGAACTCCATAAAGAAACTGGAAATTGGAAGGATTTAACTACAGGAATGATCCAGACATTTGAATTTTTCTCTACTAAACCTATGGTAGAAGAGAAATTAAAGGTTATAAAGCACTTAACTATGGGAGATAGTGCCAAGGTGGAAGAACTCATTCAGGAATTATTTGATGAAGAATACTTAGGGGTGAATTTTTCTGAAGAAACAAAGATAAATACCACACTACTTAGGTACACATGCCTTGAGAAGGAAAAAGGAAAGATGGTATACTTAGTGGATGATGAAGAAGTAGAAAATCTGGATCTAGACCATTCAACAGATAGGCATGAGGTTTTGGAAAGTGCAAATAAGACCACACATGTCTATCATGAACCTATGAAAAAAAAGAAAGTGAATATTGGATCAAATTTTGAGCCTAAGGAGGCCATAATTGGGGACTATTGGTCTGACTCTGAAGTGGCAAAAATCATCGAGTTACTACAAGATTATCAGGACTTATTTTCTCATGGATACCATGAACTCAGAGGCATGCATGAATCATTGGGAAAAATGAATATAAAGCTTAAGGAGGGTGCACACCTGGTAAGAAAGATACCCTAAAGGATGAACCCCAACTTGTGTGAAAAGGTCAAAGAAGAAATTGAAAAAATGTTGAACTTTGGAATCATCAAGCCCCTAGACGAGTCAGAATGGGTTAGCCACATGGTGATCAGTATAAAAAAAGATGGTCAGATTAGGATCTGTGTGGACTACATGGAGCTAAATGCTACATGTGTGACTGATCCCTTTCCTATGCCATTCACCAAGGAAATACTAGAAGGCGTTGTAGGGCACAAGATCTATTTGTTTATAGATGGATTCTCTGGGTATCATCAGGTTAGGAATGCACATGAGGATCAGGAAAAGACTACTTTTGCTACTGAATGAGGCATATTTTCCTATACTGTGATGCCTTTTGGTCTAAAAAATGTGCATGTTGTCTTTTAGCGCATAGTTTTTCAAGCGTTCAAAGATTTTATTCACAACTTCTTGCAGGTTTATTTAGATGATTGGACAGTGTATGTAATTATTAAGGATCATTGTGACAATTTACACCTAATATTTGAAATATATTGACAGTTAGAAATCTCCTTGAACATCAAGAAATGAGTATTTTCTACACCATTTGGAATACTGTTAGGGCACATCATCTCCAAAGAAGGTTTGTTGGTTGATCCAGCTAAGGTTGCAGTCATTATCGGCTTGGAAGAGCCTACCAGTCAAAGTGAGGTGTGCAGATTCTTGGGTCACACTGGGTATTATAGAAAATTTATAAAGGGGTATGCTAAGGTTGCCACACCTTTAGAGGAGTTACTAAAAGGAAAAGGGATGTTCTACTGGGGAGAACCACAACAACGCGCATTCGAGACATTGAAGGAGAAACTTACTACAATGCCTATTTTGTGCTTTATTTTGTGGGACCAACCATTTCATGTACATGTGGAAGCCTCTGGCACGACCATTGACATGGTTTTGGCTCAGCATGGAGAAGGTATTATAAATAATCCTATCTATTTTATTAGTAAAAAGTTGACTCCTACAGAGAAAATTATACAACTACAGAGCGAGAAGCTTTGTCGATGATCTATGCACTACATAAATTTAGACAGTACCTGATAGAAACACCATGTGTATTTTATACCAATCACATGTCATTGGAATATTTGTTAAACAATCCCATTTTAGAGGGGCACATATACAGATGGATACTCTTATTCCAAGAATTATTTCACAGTTGTGGTAAAACTAGGGAAAAGTAATTCTAGACCGGATCATTTATCCAAAATACTATCAGGAGAAGAAGTGTAGGAAATTGAAGATACCATGCCTGATGCATAGTTATATAGGTTATAACGTGTGCCATCAGAGTTAGAAGACATTGATTTCTTTCTATGAAAAGGTATGGCACCAAAAGGGATGAAATCCTTAGAGAAGAAATAACTTTCCATTTACATGACACTATTTATGTTGATTAGCGGTGACATGTACAAGTTATGCCGAGATGAAGTATTACACCACTGTGTGCTAGAACATGAGCGCACAGGTATCCTGGAGGAGGCTCATGGTGGTATTACAGGTGGGCATTATCTAGGTGACACCACTGCGTGCAAGATCCTACTCATTGGATTATGGTGGGAGACCCTATATAAATATTGTAAGGGGGATATTGTAAGGATTGTGATCACTATCAACACCTTGGAAAACTAGGTCAAAGAGATGAAATGCCTCTAAGACCTATTACTAGTGCAGAACCATTTGAAAAATGGGGTATATATGTTGTGGGTCCTATTTCACTAGCCACACGTAGGATTGGATTACACTATATCATTACTTGCACATACTATCTGACAAGGTAGGTAGAAGCAACACCTAAAAAGGATTGTACAACATCTACTATAGCTAGGTTTCTATGGGAAAATATTATTATATTGTATAGATGCCCATTGAGTTTGACTAGTGATCAGGGCACACATTTTCTAAATGATACAGTCAAAATTCTATTGGATGAATTCATGATTGCACACCTTAAGAATACACCATATCATCCTCAGAAAAATGGGATTGCTGAGGCTTTCAACAAAATTTTGAGCTAGACATTGACAAAAATTTGTGATGTTGGAAGAAAGGATGGGGATGATAAAGTTTTTGCAGTACTTTGGGTGTATAGAACAACATACAAGTAGTTGAACAAGGCCACACCCTTTCAATTGGTGTTTTACATAGAAGTAGTTCTTCCTCTGGAATTCATGCTACCTTATTTGTGTATTACGCACGTTGGAGGTCTAGATGATGAGCAAGCATTAGAAGAACGCATTGACAAGATGATTAAGCTAGATGAATGACAAGAAATAACACACTAGAGTCATAAGTAAGAAAAATCTAGGTAGAAAGCATGGTATGATAGGCACATTAGGGACAAAAAGCTTGAGATTGGACAGATGGTGCTTCTTTATGATTCTATGTTTCTGCATCATCCAGGAAAACTTAAATTACATTTTTAGGACCATATGTTATCACTCACATACTTGCAATAGGATCTTGTCAGTTAGAAACACTTGATGGAATATGGTTACCTAGTTACTTCAATGGGATTAGGTTGAAGCCCTACTATAAATAAGTCTTCTCAGTGTTTGTAATAAGGCAGTGTTGCCATTTAGATTAGGTTTTCAAATATGTATTCCCTTAATGTATTTCCTTCTTTATCACTATGCTTTGTCAATTTCAGTTAGTGTTTTGTGAAATAAGCATGTTTACGTGCCAGAAGCTAATTACCATTTGTAGTATTTTTATGCGCAGATGACTGCACATACCATTTGTGTGTGTGGTTATTGAAAAATGGGTACACATAAAGGAACAACCTGCTACATGTGTTATTCAATTTTGAAGAGTTGGTGAACAGAGAATATTGCTTCTAAATAAGGACCATAGATGGATATAAATGATGTAACAATATAAAACAAGGTAAGCACTGGCCATGGAGACTACTAGGAGAAGGTGCAGTGATGAGGGACTTAGGTGCATCGAAGCGCACTGAAGAGAAGTCTGTATCTAGAAGGTAAGAAGGTGTGCTAAAAGGTTATAGCTGAGGCATGAAGATGTACCACATAGAAAAATGTGAAAAGGGTCAATTAATGAATATTGTTGGTAGGTGAAGGACTAATAAATGCACTATCTTTTTCAAAATATATATAATGAAGGGATGCGAGTTTATTTTTACCGTTGTAAATAGTAAAAAATTGAATGAGCTAAGTGCAAAGCAAGTTGAGTGAATCATATTGAGGTGCAGAGAGTGTGAAACCAAATGTGAGGAGTAGATTTGTGCATAGGAGAAGCTTACATCCCCATTGGTGAATGGTTTGAGTGAAGAAAAGAATTGTGAAAGAGCTATGGCATACAATTTCAACTAGGGCATGTGGATTCGAGCTAGGGTTTTGAACTAGCTCATTACAAAAGGTAGAAGGAAAGTTTTTGCACACTACAGAGGATAAAAAGCTGTGATTTATATATGTCACCAAAGAAAGAACCTGCTGTAGGAGCCAAAGGGAAGAAGAAAGTGGAAGCAGAGGATGTTACAGAGTAAATAATTATTCTTTTTATAGTAATTCTTTACATTCATCCATTATTTATTCTTTATTCATTCCATATAAAAATTCAACCATTGTCGGGGCAGTAATGTAGTTTAGTGTGGAGTAATGTTGAGCAGACAAAGTGTGATACTTAGTAGAAGGCACACAAGAGGTTCACGTGTGAGAACGGGGTGTAGAAGGATAGGAAAGGACACGTGTGTGAAAGAAAAATAATGGTACAAGAATTAGCCATTTTTACATGTATGGGCTATATTTTGAGATAACGTGCAGAGCACATAAACCAAATAAAGACTTGTGTGACACGCATCAGCTATTTTTGGAAAAGCAGCTACTAAATGCTTTGTATGGGTTCAAACTAATAATAGAATTACTACTACCAGTTAACTAGAAGAGATCTATTGTTAATGTACTTGCATGTGTGGCTATTATTGTAAAGGAGCATGGATATTTTTAGCATGCAACCTATTTTTGAGTTATGCAAATGGTGAAGGGCAAGTCCCCACCCTTATAAATATGTAGTGATCTACATAGTATAGGAGGATGATGTGAGAGTTGAATTTTTGTGAGATTATGCTACTAAATATGATGTGCGCATGAGATGTTGGTATTACTTGTTATAATAATCTTCTATTTATTTATTATGTTTAATATAATGGAGTGAAATGGATGAATCAGAGTATTAATCATGAGTATTATTGGTTCTTGCATGATTTACATCATTATGGGTATTATTTAAATTTGTTACTTTAGATCTAGATCTGGACATGCTCTTTATAATGTTATATTAATTATGGATCTGAATGCATTAAGTCTTCATTATAATGACATCCTACAACAACAACCCTAAAGAGGGGCCTAGTACCTTTGCACACTTTAAGTGAGTTCTCATTCTAGGCTAAGTGATGTGCCAATGCACCTAGGTTTTTACTGGTAAATTATAGGCTACATCATGAAGAAAGGGGAATTGGGATTGAATCTATGGATGGTATAACAGTTAAGGGTGGAACAAATGTAGGGGAGGTAGTGGTTAAATATGATGAAGTAGATATGAAAAATGGTGAAGTATATGTAGGTGTAGGACCAAGAGGTGTTTGTATGATGTTAGTAATGAGGTCTATGCGAGATGTGGATTATGTAGGTTTTGGATTTGTTGATATGGAGACAATTGGTTTGGTAGAGGAAATGAAAACACCCTTTGTGCTCATCTTAGGTGGAGGTGTTTGTGTCATATATCTTTTAAGGGGTATCATTGATATGTTTGTAAAGAAAGAATATGTGATTGTTGTGGTAGCTGATATAGATGTGGAAATAGTAAATTTATGTGGATTAAGTGTAGAAGATTGAGGTAAAATATGTGATGTGGCCATAGGAAAGGATGTAGGAATGTGTGATGAATATGTCAAGGTAGGCATAAGTGAGTTGAGGCAGGATTGTCTATCTGGAGATCTCACTGATTTATAAGTTGTTAAACATGATCTTTAAAAGAATAACACTTTTCAATGGTTTGACCTATGGCTTGATGATATCTACAGTAGTGACCCTCATGATAACAAGTGGATTTGGGGTGTGACTTGTCAATAGGTCAGATGGGAGGAAGTATGAGGAGGTGATTTTTCATCAACTTATCAAAGATTGAACTATAATATTCCCCCAATGAGGTATAATTAGAAGATGTTATAAATGTTTCATGTGAAGGCAACACATAAGAGGTAGATGGTTGTGGTTATATAACCTGAGAAGTGAATGGATAAGGATGCTGATAGATTTGAGGGTATGTTGAAGGGAAAGTTTGATAAGATGGGATATAATTAAGAGTTTGAGATTGAGTTGGTTGGGAAAATGTTTGGTGTTTGTAAATATGAACATGATGAGATTTGATGGTTTGTGATAATGATTGTTGTTAAGAAATAGGAATGTGAGGTGATTGTTGAGATTGAATGGAATTTTGTGAGATATAGATATGTGATTATTGAGGGATATGATGAGTGATAAAGTAAGTGTTAGGATATTGAGATGGTTGGATATGCATTCAAGTGATAATATTGGATGAAGTAGGGATAATGTTGATATGGGGTGATGGGGGTGGAATGGGATTCAATGATTGAATGGGTGGGTAGGATTGAGAGATTGTGGGAGATATGTGAAATATGAAGTCATACATGAGGCTAGAAGGAGACCTGAGAGTTTCTAAAGGATTAGGAGATGATGGTGTAACCAGCCAAGGGGAAATATATTGATGAGGGATAATAGAATCAGTTTCAAAAGGAGGGTCTATTTGAATACCATGGTCTTTACAAGGTTGAGAGATCCAATGTGGAATATCAAGATCATTGGAGGAGGAAATATCATTGGATGTATTATAGTGTTGCATTATTTCATCTTGAGAAGGGGTATTAATAGACATGAAATGAGAAAATATTTGTTTATGAATTTTGTTAACAAACTAATCAAGCAACAAAGTTTTTATTATCATGATTGATTTAGAAGATGTGGAACATAAAAAAGTGGATAATGAGGGTACCTAAGAGATGACCATCTAAGGATGGTTTCAGGTAGTTATGACTATGGAGTTCTCGATATACCTGAAGGTACGTGAGGCCCAAGTCTGTTTGGGATTTATAACAAGGACAAAAAACCACAATGGCTTTCCTATTGGGTGATCAAATCCCAATTAGGCCCACTTGGTATGGAAGCTTTTGATGTGTAAACTGATTTGTGAGTTTTGGTTATGTGTGATAGAATGTGAGATGTAACCAATTAAACCCCTACTTATCTAGATGAACGAGCAATGGTGAAAAAGGTTCGTTTTAAGATAAGTTCAAATGTGAAAGATAAATGAGGAAAAACACACAAGAAAGGGAAAATGTGATGCAAAAAGGAGAAAATAAAACAAAAAGAAGAATACCTATAGAAATTTTTTCCTTTTTATCTGATCTTCAAAGTGAATGAAGAGTGATTCAAGCAAGTCCAAAAGCCAACACAAATAAGCAAAAGAAAATGCCTCTATCGCAATGTTAGTGTAAATTAGAAAAATGAAAGAAGAATGCAAGAGACTCACCTAAAAGGGTTGTCACACTGGGTGTGCTAATAATTTTGATCAAAATTTCTCGTTCCTATTCATATTAGTGAACTATACACTAAAGAAATAAAAAAACTCCAAAATGTGAGGGTTTAAGGTACCTCAAATACGTGATGGATGTAAAATGATGGGAGAAAATTAGATGACCTCTCTGCAAATCTAATGAACCTACAAAACAAAGTAAAATAAGAGGGAAATGGATTAGATGATAGATGGGGGGGTTTATTGATGAATTTGAATTTAAGAAGTGTTAAGTTCCTTAGCGGATGTCAACCCCCGTGTTTGATAAGATAGGATAAAAGTAATGATTATAAAAAGGAGGGTATGTAGAATTTGACGAACACAGAAACTAAAAAATGTAGAAATGTAAGGCACATATAGATCTGATCTAAATTAACATAAAATAAATCTACCTAGAAGTGTCAACAAAGACCAAGGATGTAGAGGTCTAATTGACAGTGACCAAAAGCAGATAGATGGAAAAACAACTATAAGTGTAGATCTAGATATTCCAAGTGTAGACCTGAGGATGTTGGGGCTCTGTTCTGATTGATAAGAACATGTAGAGAAGTTATGATGTTGAAATAAATATAAGGGTGTGAAGAGATAGGGATCCAAGTTGTGGAAACTACAAATAGAGGTCTGGTCGATGACAACTGGGTAGGAGCGATGACAACTAGGGGGACCGATATGATGGATATGAGAAGAAAAATGATGTCAGGGGGATTTGATAACTGGGTCAATACTGGAAAAAACTAACAGGGATCTTAGGAGATAGAGAATAGAGGTATAAAGGCAAATGGATACAGGATCAACAACAATTTGATAGGGTCAACGATGAACTAAGATAGATAGAGTTAAGCCGAGAGTGGATGGACTAAAAAATTAATTTACAAGTATGAGGGATGAAAAGGACTACTAAAAAAAGGTTTTTGGAGATGATCTGGTCCTACAAAATGTTATATGCAAATAATAAAATGATAATATGATAATAACTTAATAAAACAACTCAAAATGATGACAATCTCATGAAGGATGTTCATGAGTGATGTAAGACAAGTTGAAAGGAGCTCTAAGTGGTCTGTAACTGTTGCAGGAATGCTCAAGCACAAGAAAAACATTTCCAGTCACAAGAAATCTCAGATATTTTCATGCATGCCTCAGGAAGAGAGGGGAATGTAATTTTGGCTGAATCACTACTGACTTCAAGTAACCATTCCTAAGAGTAGTGACTGATTGATTTGTTCAAGATATCATAATTTTGGGGATTGGGATAATTGCTTTAAAGCATGTAGGCACGTAAGGGTTTTCTAAGGAAGTGTTCTAAGTAGGTAAGAGATAAAGATGGATAGAATAAAAGCTATCAAAAGTGTAGGGTTGTAAAATTAGGTGGTTAAGGTTAAAATCATCCTTAAAAGAAAGCTAATTAAGGTTAATTAGCTCATTGAGATTAATTAATGAATATTAATTAATAATTAAGGGTGATGGGATAATGGATGGGAATTTAAATAAAAGAAATGAATTGAAAATGGTCTAGATAGGACCATGGTGAAAGATGCACATGTGGGCAATCAAGGATAACAATATACAATTTTGGTATCTACACTAAGACCTTATGTTTCACACATTCCCCATGTTGTTAGCAGTACCCACATTCGACTAGTACAATGCCATCCCACAACATTCATTATTTTCATTCAACTAACTTGCACAATTATTCCTAAATATTTCTTGATTAATATTGTGTGTAATATCACAATCATAGACCTCTATGCCATTATAAAGTATGATGACAAATCAATCACAATTTTTTTTGCATGATGGCATGGTATCAACCAACTATCATTTTCCCTTCCACAGAATTAATTAATAATTTTCTCATGGTCTTGTGTGAAGCACATCTCCTCCACTCTTCAAAATCAATAATTTCAAACCTTCAAAGAGGCATTTACTATGGCTCACAAACTTGAACTTCATGCCATTCTGATAAAAAAAACTTAAGGTTGAATTCACTAAATCCTCAATGCACGGTAATAAATCTAATAATTATGCTAACAACATCATGGTTAAATATTATTCCACATCCACTTCTCATATGGAGCCTCCACAATGTGCTTTTAGACTACTTCCTAACTACACCCCTCTTGAGGAATCATATAACATGATATTTTACAAGTTAATGATGGTCCATCTCATCTGTATTCCTCCCATCTAACCCTTTGATGAACCATGACCCAAACCCACACGATATCATGAGGAACATTGCTTCAAATATCATCAAGTTCGTGACCATGACATTGAGAATTTTCTCTCTTTTAAATAATTTATCCAAAAAATTATAGACTCTGGTGACCTCCAAGTGGATAATCCTAATGTTCCACCTAATCCTCCCCTTGACATCTTCAAATAACCCTTTCCTAATCATCCACCCAACAATCAAACTCCATCCTCCACATCACTACCATCTAATGCCCATATAATTAATGCTAAAGATTAAAATAAAACACCATCACCTACACCCATTTCATCATTACCTAGTACATCCACCCCTATTTCATAATCTTCCCCTACAATGACAACTACATCAATTTCTGACACTCTAATCAAATCACAACTTCAATCACACCCACACAAAAGATTCCTACACCTACACAATCTACCACCCCTTTAGATCTTGTCAAGTGCATCATACAGAAGCCACTTCCACCTTTGATATCTACAATTCAATCCACATTACCAAGTTCTATTAGTATATATTCCTAGTTTAAATTATGATGATTCCTTCTAAAGGTAAATCCTTGCAATCATAGTCTAAGAATCTTGGCATGCCCCTCCAAAAAATCCCTCACGCACCCACATAAAAATTTAGAACTCCCTTCTCTCAAGAATAACCCTCCTAAGAAATCTAGTGCCAAATCATCACTCTTAGGAGCATTAATGTCCATCTTAGGGATATTCCCTTCATCCAAGTCCCCCATTATTAACAAATCAAAACAAACCATCCCTTCTTATAAATTAGATTCCTCTTTAAAACCATCTTCCACCCAATTGTGAAATCAAAATCCACACCATCCAAGTCCACACCAATCAAAACTAAAACCAAAATACAACTGTATTCCTCCTCTTTCAAGTGAAAGATAGAGTCAAATACTCCCATATAACCACCTCAAATAAGCCCATCCCTCTTACATTCATCCACTATCCTTAAAACTACTTCACCTAAAACTTCTTCTTCAACCACCCTTTTTGGATCTTACAAAGAAATATTTCGATGTCTACTTCAAGAATCTATGATCACCCTTCCACCTATCAAATTTTTCAATCCACATGGCCCAATAACTTCATGGTTTTACTCTAATCTTATTTTTGCATACCATCGTGCACCTGGAAATGATACCGAACATTGCAAATCCCTTAAAACTATCATTCATAATCTTATCAATGAGGATGACCTTCTTATTAAAAGGGACCACATTCCTCCATCTATCGAATCAATTTCCTCATCCTAACCCTCATTTACCAAGACATATATATCTCCACATTCATCTAAGAATTACATTTGTGTCCCTCCTCCAACCTCGATCTCTACCAAAGAAAGTCCTCCTCTCTTCATTAATATTGCTCGTGTCACAATCCATTCTCATCCCCATGACTTCCAACCACCTACTCAATCAAAATACAATGTGTTTGTCACTACTCCTTCCAAGGAGTCTACTCAACCCCCTTCTTCATCAAATCATAAGGTGTCTATCTTAGTTTCCCCTCGTCCTGTAGTTATTGAACAAAGTGTTATGAAATAAATTCATCAAGCCCCAGTTAAGATGTCACTTTTATGAGCTTATAAAAAGCTATCCGGACCATAAGGAATCCCTCATTGAAGTTCTTAAGTGCATCCCCACTCCTAAAAATGAGGCTAAGCCCTTTGCATCTCTTGTTGGATCGCTTGTTGCTTCAACTTCCATAATATTTGATGATACTAAGATTCCTGACATCACACCCGAAGAACATGACCTTCCCCTCTTCATCACTATGTGTATCAAAGGAAAATTCATTCATCATTCTATGATTGACAATAGAGATAACATAAACATAATCTCATGTCACAACTTTAATCATCTCAAGATCCCTAATTCCATTGTCTCCCAATCACCCATGGTTCTTCACATATTTAATGATGTTATTGCCCCCTCTTTGGGCACAATTATTCTTCATATCCATGTTGGTGAAAAAATCCTCCATGAGATATTCTATACCATAGAATGGGAGTTTCCATACAATATCCGACTTGTACGACCATGGATTCATGCCATGCATTTTGTTCCTTCCACCCTTCATCAATGCATCAAGTATGAACACAAGGGGAAAGTATTAACTCTCCCTATAGACATTCATCTATTAAAAGCATATCACATGAATTACCGTAATAATGATGTGATCATTCCAAAATAATATTCTTTTGAAGCATCTAATAGCTCATCCGTATTTGCATCCAAAATTCCTAACGATGGCTCCTTAGATAAAGTGATGGATTATATTTTTTTAGGGAATATCATCTTCTCATGCTTAATGCTCTTCCCTTACCTAATAGATGCAGTAGAATTTACAAAGCTCCAATGTCTCAACCTAATGTTGGGGAGATCATTTATTTTGGTCCATCTCATCTTCACACTAATCTCATCTATGGTGGCCTTAGTCACCCTTCTTCACACATTGACACTCAACCAGACACCAAACCATATACTAACATCTTTGAATTTCTATACATGAAATCCTTTTCCAACACCTATCTTCATTGCTTCACCTATAAATGATTTGGAATGGGCATTATGAACAAGGCACACATGACCTCATCATTGATCAATCTCAAAAACCCCATGACAAATTTAGGTTGGGCTATAAAGAACAATCCACTTACCCTCTCCTACCATATTTATCTCTCATGGACATTGATCCTCCATCTTATCCATCCCACAAGGTTATGGATATAGATGAAACCATGTCTATTACCTCTAGATTTTTTTAATATCCACTATTACCTTGATACCCATTACTTATCAGTATGACAGTGAAGCTAGGTCCCTCCCTCTTCAATTTCTAGACATGGTAGAGAGATATTCCCCTACCATTGACATTATTCAATGCATTGATAGTGATTCCATCCTTTCATACATGGGGGTAAAAGATTCCTATCTTCATAAGACCTTACCACTAGACACATCAACTCTTCTTAATGAATCTACTATCAACATCAACATAGGGTCTCCACAACAACACCACATTCTCAAAGTAGGTTAATCTCTTGATACTCAAGAGGTTGAATCTTTCACTACTTTTCTATTTAGACATAGCCAAGACTTCACATGATTTTACAATGATATGTTGTTCCTTGATCCTTCAATCTTTTTCCACAACATTGTTATCTTTCCTAATGCCAAAATGGTTAACGAGAAGCTTTTCCACATACACCCTCGAGTTTACCTCATTGTTAAAGAGGAGATGCAAAAAATCCTTTCCACTAATTCATCATCCCTATTAACTATCCAAAATTATTATTTAACATTATACTCATTTCCAAGGCTTCTGATTAGCTCCATATCTGCACTGACTTTCAATATTTAAACGCCACTTTCCCTAAAGATGAATTTACCCTTCCTATGATTGATCAACTCATAGACCTTACTATGGGCCATGAGATTCTTTCTCTTATAGATGGATTCTCTGGGTATAATCAAATAATCATCGCACTAAAATACCAACATAATACCTCTTTCATCACTCCTTGGGGGAAAATATGCTATCATGTCATGCCCTTTGGTTTGAAAATTTTTGAAGCCACCTATCAAAGAGCCATGACTTATATCTTTCATGATCTCATCAATAAGACTATAGAGGACTACATTGATGATATTTTGGGTAAATATAATCATCTTTGTGACCACATTTCTATCCTTGAGGTCCTTTTTGAGAACCTTATCCATTGCTTCCTTCTTATGAATCTAACCAAGTGTGTGTTTGGAAAATGACCTGAAAACTCCTTAGATTTATTATTTTTATAAGGGGTATTGAAGTTGACCTTACAAAAATCAAGGCCATCCTAGAGATGCCCCCTCCAAATTTAAATAAGCTTCGTAGTCTTACAGGTTGAATCAAATTAGTCTACCATTTCATCTCACAATTTTCTAACCATTACCAAACCTTTCATAACCTTCTTCATAAATACATTGAAATCAAATGGGATGATAACTACCCAAAATAATTTGAGGATCTCAAATAGTATATCCTATCTCCACTTATGCTTATACCTCCATGTGAGGGGGAGCCTTTCTATCTTTATGTTTCTACCTCTTATCATGCTCTAGGAGCCATGTTGGCACATCACATTGAGTGAGGTAGGGAGTAGGTCATCTACTATATCATTCACACCCTTCATGATTATGAGACTCGCTACAATGTAACTAAAAATATGTGTTGCACTCTTTTCTTTGCTACTTCCAATATTCACCATTATATTCTCAACCATAAGACTATGTAATCACTATCTTTCATCATCTCAAGACCATGCATTCTAATCCTTATTATAGTGATCACATCACTTGATGGATCATGCTCATGATAGAGTTTGACCTCAATTTTATCTCTCATAAATCAATTAAAGGTGAGGCTATCACGGATCAATTAGGTGATGCCCCTCATTCTGATAATCACCTTCCTCATAAGAAATTTCCAAATGAATCTATCAATAAATTTGAACATGAATTTTCCCTCTAAAAATGACGCTCTTATTTGATGGATCTAAGTGTCGACAAGGGGGAGGCACTGGTGTCATTATCATTCCTCCTTGGGACACTCCTATTCCTATTGACTACAATATTAATTTTGAATGCACAAAAAATATGGATGAATATGAAGCTCTCATGTTAGGACTTCAAATGAATGTCTTACTTTGCATCCAAATCATTGATATCTATAGGGATTCTCATTTCATCATTAATCAAGTCAAATTCATCTATTAATTTAAAAATAAAATCCTTTAAAATTATAATGATATTGTCGACTTCCTTTTTGGAGAATTTGATTTCTACACCATCCAAACCATCCCTCAATCATCTAACCACTTTATAGACACTATGGATTCTCTTACATCTCTTATCCCTTGGTCTACATAAGAATATAATCTCTCTTTCATCATTCATCACATTGAAAAACTAGATCATCTTAGTGAGTTACCTGGTATTAACCTCATCAAATCTAATCCTCGTGATCTTTGTTATTCTCAAATTTTTGACTATCTTTCTCAATCAATCATCCCATCTAACCTAATAAAAATGGTAGGAGGTATTTTATTGAACATGATTATTGTTATGTCATCCTTTGTGGCATCCTCTACAAGCGTGGCTTCGATGGTTTTTTCCTTTGTTATCTTAAATCTCATGAATTTTCTTGAGCTATCCAAGAATTCCATGATGATATATGTGGTGGAAATTTTAGTGGTTTATTTTTCACCAAGTACATCCTTCAGATGGGTTATTATTGGACCTCCCTTAATAAACATTCTTGTGAATACGTTAAGAAATGCATCAAATGTCAGCGGTATTCTAATATAATCTACATTCCTAGCTAGGCCTTACAATCAGCTCAGGACATTTGGACTTTGTCACAAAGTGGTCTTGAACTCATCGACCTCATCAATCTATGTTCTTCCCAAAATCACCATTATAGCATCACTTCTACTAAGTACTTCAACAAATGGGTGGAATAAATTCCACTCACATTGACCAAAGCTAGTCAGATCATTAATTTCATCTATCAACATATGATTTTCCACTTTGTCATCCCTCAAAAAATCATGATGGACAAAAAAAGTTCCTTAAGAAAAGATCTCAACAAGCTTTGCGACTCTTTTAATATTAATCTTAGCTTCTCTTCTCCATACTATCCTCAAGCTAATGACCAATTTGAATCCACTAATAAAATTCTTCGCAACATCCTCGCCAAGACTATTCATAAATCATGTTGTAATTGGCATCTTCACATTTCCTTCACTCTTTGGGCTCATTGAACTAACATATGCACCTCTATGGGTGATAATAGTCTCTCTCGTCTAGGTCTCTAAGGCTGTTCTTCATCTTGAATTCAAAATCCCTTATTTGCATATTTATTTTCAAGACTTCATTTCTAATGAATATTATCACCAAGAGTGTCTAACACATCTCGAGTTGTTAGATGAACATCACCTTCTCACTCTTGAACATCATCATGTATATCAAGAGTGCATCAAATGTGCATACAAAAAACACCTTAGGTAACACAACTTTAACATTGGTGACCTTGTCCTTAAAGAAAATCAAAATGTCACTACTCTAGAAATGAGTCAACGTGAAACGTTTTCTCCCAACTCTATTAGACCTTATATTATCATGTATAGGTATGAGTTTGGATCCTATCATTTGTCTTCCCTTCATGGTAAACCGGAAATGGAACCTCTTAATGCATTACACTTACGGCCATTCTATTGTTAACATACCTACCAACATAAACTTATTTATCTTAGTAGTCATCGATCCATCATTAGCCATTTCCATCTTTCATCATAATGATTTGGAATTATGTGGTCTACCATCACTTTCCTATATATAAACATGAATATGGGCACCATGGATATGCTCATAACATATCCCTTATGGATATGTTCTTCCTTCTTGGTGAGAAATTTGCTATCATTACATCTAATTCATTCTTATTTATCTACTAAAACCACACTAAGGGTCTATAGGTGTCACTTGTACATTCTTTGTCCCCTCCTAAGTGGTTTACCTAGCTATCCCCAACCCTTCCATCAAAATTCAAAATCCCAGATGCTCGTTTCAAAAGATATCATATCAAAAAAGATACTAATCCCTTGAAGGAAAATTCTTTATAAAATCCAAAATTTCAAAAATTATAGACTGATCCCTCGAAGGAAAACTATCATGCATATCTTGTCTTGTCATTTACAAATCCAAAAAAATCTAAAATTCAAAGACAAAAATAAAAATGTAGACCACTCCCTTGAAGGATGGTTACCATCTCATATCATGGTAGTGAAGGCTTCTCATATTGATAAACCTTACATATACTCCAAAGAAACAAAATAAATTTTCAAAAGAAAGCATAGTAAGAAAGCTTCTTACATTGATCAACTTTCTCATCCATAACAAGCTTTCTGCATTGATCAGTTTGAATCATCTTTCTCAAGTTGGGGAAAATACCTAGGAACACCAACATATAAATAACCTATATTCTTGTGTACCAGTGTCATCCAAACCCCTTACTTCATGATGAAATTATGTTTGGGTTACTAATTATCGATGGTTATGTGTTAACACCTATTATTGGTTGAAATTGCATTGCCTTGATTGGCTCCCTTTCTTGTTTACTTCCAATTCGATTCAAAGTATTGTTTCTTTGTTCACTCCTTAATATGATTGAGTTTCATCTGGCTAATTTTTATCACCTTCTATTGAAGTTACATCCTTTCTCTCTCATCAATTATGTTCTTCCTAATTTAACCATTTTATCCATTTGTATGCATATAATATCAAGTATAATGTCATCCACAGTTAACATATTTATAAATACACCATGTCATTTATCCATTATTTCATCACTTCTAACACCTATATATCCATGCCAAATCACATTTATTTAACATATAAATATCTCTATCACATCACATCACATCCATATCATATTATAAATCACAATCCAATTTATAACCATACAAGCATCTACATCTAATCCATAATCCATAAAAAAATACATCTAATCTGCAACATCATAATCATAATCATAATCATCCCATCTAAAGATAACATAACACCATCAAAAAAATTAATTAAAAACATGAAATATTATGAATTCAAACAAAAATCACACAAACACACACACCTCATCATAAGTCCAAGTACATATATACATCAAGTCACAAGCCACTAAAGGTCATGTTTCAAACTAGATACATCATCAAAATTAGTGAACTCTAAATCCAAGAGCCTCAAATCTTTCCCCCTTGGGACAGGCTCCTGAACTAGTCTTTAGGCCTCATTACCTCCATCATGGCTTACATCTCACTATGGATGTGTCACACTTTCCATAATCCCATATGTAGATGGTCGTGCTACACCTCCTAATCCCCACTTCTTAGCTAGATATGTGGCATATCTTTGTGTCTATGGCATCCTAGGTGTCACAATACACTCTTAATATCATGCCTCAGCTTCCAATTCTCTATATAGATGTAGGGGCATAGTACCTAGAGGTTCCATCTTTCCATCTCTTTATGATGTCATTGGTGCATGACTCCATGACTCCACTACTAGTATGAGTGTGAGATCTAAAAATATAGCTCTATAGGCCTCTCGTTACCTCTTTTATCAATCTCTCTATTGAATGGTCTACTCCCTCTCATGGTGTAGGACAATGGCCTTTTGTATGTCATGTCCCTCTGTAGGTGGTCTATATCATGCTCTACATGAGACCAAGCTATCTCTGTATCATCCTCATCACCTCTAGGTGCCACATCCTCCTTAGGTGGAACCTCCTCCTCCTCATCAATTCCCTTGGCCCCCTCTACCACCATCTGAGTTGCCCATGTGGTATCCATCCAATATACAAATCTATATCCAGCCCCTACAACATCATCATTATCCCATGGTGCCCCTCCTCCTCTAATGGGTATTTTATATCAGGATTCAGAAGATCCCTCTTAGAATCATCTTGCCTATATCTAATAGGCTATTTATGCACTATCTGTACCATGCCAAACTGCTACCTAACCCTATTAAACTAGATGACCTCCATCATCATGGGCCTCTACCTTATACCCATATAGTCTATCTCATCCCCATCATCTACACATCTACCATAGGCCATGTAGGATAGTCATGGTATAGCAACCATCTAACCTACTCCACATCAAACTCTTCCAATCTCTTCACATACCACTCTGATCCCCTCTCTCTCCTATCACTATGAGCCTGGTCAGCTCACCATATCAAAAATCCTATGACTAGCTCAATGTAGTCACTTGTCACTAATGGTATCCCTAGTGGCCTTATCACCACTATATACTCTTAAGTCCAACAATGGAAAAGGAACTCCCCATCTAATCCTATCCCCATCCTCTTAGTGTACATGCATAGCTCATGATATATCTATCCCAATAGTACTGTACCAAAAGAAAATAATGTCTTGTGATCAATAATATCTACCACTACTCTTACTAGCATCCATGGGAATCTAACACACCCTGAATCTGGTAGTGCATATATCAAAATCACCATCATCACTAAGCATATCAAGCAAATCCTAGCTACACCTTGCTCATATTGAGTCTCTATGTGAAATTACCCTAATGAGAAAGTAATATGTGGGGCATCGACTCCAAATAGCCATGTCAAATCCCCCAATCTTCTATCTACTATGATGGGATGTACGGGCTCCCCCTATATAGGTTGCCTAAGGATGTAGTATACATCCTTAAGTGTGATGGTTATCTCACCTGTCCTGAACCAAAATGTGCCTGGCTGCACATCCCATCTATCTACCAATGTAATCATAAGCCCAAAATCTTTTGGAATATGTTGGTAATGATAGAATCCACCCAATCTAACTACAACTAAGTGATCCCACTCATCATCTGTAACATCTCCCCTGATATGATCATATAATGCTAGTACTCTATCTTGTAGGTATAATGTCTCTCGATCTTGTAAAACCGATAAAAAAGCAAACATTATATTCCCCATCATCTAAAAATATAAGATCAAACATTCAATCCATGGTTGAAACCAACCTAGGTTAGGTCGACACCTCTAAGCATGGGTCGATGCCCTTTAAGGTCTGGTTTACGACTAACGCATCTAGTTTATGGTGACTGCCCCTTACGCCAATCCTAAAATATAAAATGCTTTAAGATAGGCTAACGTTTAGGAACTTACCATCCTATGGGTCCTTTAGTGCTTCCTTACTACTCCTCTAGCCTCCATCTCTCTTAAAATCCCACTTTCTCTTTTTTCTCTGGGATCTTGATCATCACTTCAAACCATACAAATGAACCTAATTGACTAACTCAATGGTTTATATAGCCCACCAAATTCGGTCATTGTTGACCTCCTTGGGTTGCCATCACTTCCTCCTTGGTCACTGCTGATCCTTCCCAGTCCCCATCGACTCAACCCTATCTTTTTAATTAATCTTACTTTTTGTTCTTTTTGATCAATTCTTCCATTCAAATTATCTTTTCTTCCACTTTTGAATTGTTTGGCCATTATATCACATCTTTATTTGTCTCCCTAGGCTTCATTATCTATCTCATCTTTAATTTGCATCCTCTCGCCTTTGTGGCCATCCTTGTGTTCCCTCTTAGGGTACCTTTATTTTACCACTTTTTTGTCCCACCCTAGATGCATATTTTTGATTCCTCCTATTAAAGGACACCACATTCACTTTTTCACCCCTATATTTTTTTACGACCCTAGTCTAGACTATTTTTTCATTTATTTGCACATATTTGATGTATGCCTTTGACCTATTGGTTCCATGACTTAGACATCCATTTTAGAGGATTCCTATTGGATTCCATCCATTTTTAGTGGTTTTTACCAACTCACTGGTCCATAGGACATTACCATCATCTCCATTGAGGCTATACTTTATTCCCTATTGAAGTGATTCTTAAATAACCTCCATTTTTTATTTAGTTTTTAGTTTTTTATCTTCATTTGGGATATCTTATCTCATCATTTTATTTTTATCATCTTTTCCTTATTCATTTATCTGTTTCAAAATTTTGATCGAATTTCTTCATGTCTTCGACCCCTATTTTGATAGGGAACTATACGTACCCAAAAATGTAGGGTACTGTACCAATGAAACAATGTTACACATGCCCCAATGATGATATAGGTCACCTCGCAAGGCGTTAAGAATCCAAGAAAGATCACCAAGTGTATGTTAGCATCCCAAGCACCTTGTCTAATATTTGTGTTCTTCACTTTAACCTCTGCCTTTCTTTTTCTATCTTTTTGACCTTTAGTGACGAAATTGCTACCCTGCCAGGGTGGCAGTCTTGTAACCACCGCTTTGCTTAGGGTGGCAGTCCTTTACAGGTTCTCCAGCACATTATTTTAATCACGACTTGCATAATTTTTCAACATTTACAAGCTTTTCTCAACCACCTTAGCTCGTATTTATGTTTTATGTTCCCTGGAATAGTGTTTCTTCATTGTTTAATGGTAAAAGAGTTCTAATAGGAATCACCTTTGGGTGAATGTGAAATCTATAAATAGCCAGCTTTTTTTCAAGCGAATGGCCCCTCAACTTCTCATTTCCATTGTTTAGTCTTTCAATTTCTTTCTTAGAATTCATTTTGTTTTCATGTTTGCATCCATGCTAGTTTTTCCTTTGCTGTTAGAAGCCATTCGATCTTCTTGCTTCAGTCTTGTTCATTGTTGTTCATACAAATTAGTTTAGAGAAGAGTAGTGTTATTTGTAGATTGAATCCATTAGAGTGGCAGGTTGTGTTCTTCATAGAAGGTAGATTCTAGAATATCTTGATAAACTTGATTTGTATTCCCACAATAAACCCTGCTAGGAATTACATACACCAAGCTCTGTCACTTGCGCTATCCCTCTTCTACTCACATTATATTCGGTCTATATCCAAACCTGTCATTGTTCAAATACCTTCTTCTGTTCATGCTATAATATACACACTCTTCTAGATACACGTGAACACAAAGGAATGAGGAGATCATTCTGAGGGGACAAAGTCATACACTACTGGATTCGCCACTGTTTTGTAAATTCTAGGTTTTATCTGTCAAAGTTCTAGTTAAAACATATCAAATAGAGTAGTGAATTATTTCATTTCAGTTAAATTTCACTTTCGATATTGTCGGGGAAGCTATGGGGATTGATAGTTTCTCAGAAACTATGATTCATTCCTCACTTCTAAGGTAGGATCGAGAGTCTTTTAATTAAGTTAATAAGCTATTTAGTTATTTAGGATAAACTCACAATTGCACAGGAAAGTAGTACACTGCGCTACCTTGCTTGTTTTAATTTTTTTATTAGATTAGTTGTCATTTTCTGAATATATTAGATTAATTTCTCTTTTACTTCTATTAAAAATTCTATCAAAAATACAAAAAATAGAGGAATATATATATGTTGTAGATATATCTTGCATAATTAGTTTATTTCATTTCAGTTAGGTTTATATTGATCTTGTATGACAATCACGGGACCTAGGGAGTCCAGGTAATATGTTTTTGAGCCAATCGTGCCTTAGCCAAATCTTGTTGTAGCATTAACTGACATAGACCAAAATATCAAAATTCAGGTCTTCTGAACAACAACAGACCTACAAGAAGTCAGCACACAGCTAAGAGGATTAAACATAGAAGATGACAAAGCACACACGTTCTAGTCAAATCAACCAAATTATAGACTACCTTGATAGATATCTATATGACTGTAGATGGACCTGAAAGAGAGCAAACATTTGGTTATGATCCACTAGTCCCATAGCCAGATGCAGGAGACCTCCTCATTGATATAGACACTAGCTTGCGTATCCAAGTTGCCAGAACACCTGCTAGGTACTCCAATAAAATCGTGCAACTTCTAGTTCTAAACGTAGAGGCTAAAAAGGCATACGATTACTGGATACTTGGAATCAGGGATTGACTCCTCATATGACCATAGGAGGTCCACAACAACCATGAGCTTACGGTTATGATCCATAGGTACCACAACCCAACGGGCCTACAAATCAATCAAGTATTGACACCAGCTTTCGAATGCTAGTGTTTAGGTCCTCTCCACTTCCACCAAACATTATCACACAACTATCATTATTAAACATAACAGCTAATCAAGATAAATATTTTTGGACTAGACCAGAGAATCATCCATAAATAACCAAAATATCCACTACACATTTACCCATTCCATTTTCATGACCTTGTCAAGAGATATATACAAAGCATCTATAGGTCATCTTCCACGTATCCCACAACCCATAGATCGGATCACAGTAGAGCTCGATATTGATTGGAACCTTCGAGAAGCTATCCTCACCGAACGATCTATCACACTAGTTCAGGTTAGGAGGCTGTTCTTTTCCTTAGATTCACATATCCCATTATTGCATGTTGAAGACATAATATTACCTAACTAGTTTATCTGTACCCCACGTGTATTCCATCCCCACTGGCTGTCTCGGCATGATATCAAGAGGTTGGGTGCAAGGAAGAGTTACTTGTAGATTTTCATTCTCGTTGGTCACTTTTACATCATAAAAAAATGGTGAACCTAACGTGAAAGGAACAATTGCCTCACTTTCACACTCTTCTTTTTTAGTTTTATCTACCTTCGTTTCTTCCCATTATTCTGCGGGTATTTATATACCCCCAAAATATGTCAGGATATGATGCATATGGCAGACCTCTCCTAGGTGTTAAAGCATACTGCGATCAATTAAATAGACAACCATCACCCTCGCTCTCAACATGTGGTGACAAATATTCAACTAACCAATTTTCAACACAAGCTCCACCTCAAAGGACTAGATATAGTTCTTCTATCCAAATAGAGGAGTTGGATCAGCTCACTCAAACACAACAACCAGAGCCTTTAGGCTCAAAAAAATGATGCTCACTGGAGAATCCAGTTCATCTCCTTAGGTGTTTCTTAGACCACAAATTAGTAGACAGTCAGATCCATATTTGTTTTTAGATGATGAATACTTAGCACCTTATGTTAGGAATGAACAACGCTCTCAAAATATGTACCCACCTATAGGAGGTTTATAAACACAACCTGAGGTCTCGTTCCAAGAAAACACCCCCATTCCTCCACCTATAGGAAATGTCCTTGGTGAAACTTGGCAGGGCATGGATCAATTCATAGTAGTGTACCATATTCCTATACAACCTCAAGTCATACAACAACCGCCACTAAGGAAAAATACCATGTCTTTACCAAACGAGGTCATCTCAGCGTTAATTGAGAAGGTTAGAGGGTTGGAACTTGCTCAAGTAAATCAAAATTCATAGTTCATGCAAGCAGGAACTTCCAATCCTCCACATTAACCCATCCAAGTAGGCCTCCTCATAGGAACAGGCATGTTGGGCATGCCTCCTCAGTATTTACAACAAACGCCAACTAGAACCACGTTTTCTAACACCGCTCCAGTTGAGAATATAAAACCTCCCAGCTTAGTACAAAACAACCCATTCCTGAGTAATTCTCCTCTATACTTAAACATGTATTCCAAATCACCACAGGGAGATATGTTCTCTTCTCCCAGCATGTTCTCTCAAACACAAGGATTTCCTTATGCCCCTACAAATACATATGCTATGCCATATCAACAACCCATTCCACCTCCACCCCCTCAGCAAGCACCATCAATGGTCAAAACCTATGCGATAGGGACTTATTTAGAATATTTGAAAGAACCTTTAGAATTCACTATATGAATCATCATGCTTCCAAGACCTCTCCCCGATCTACCCAAGTATAAAGGGGAGGGAGACCCAAATGCACATATTAATGCCTATGCCACAACCATTCAAGAATTTATCCCTTGGGATGGATTTGTTGCTAAAATATTCCCCAAAAATTTAGAGGGTATCACCCTTGATTGGTATTACAAAATACTTGAAGCCTCAATACATTCATTTAAACAACTTGTTTCAGAGTTCATAAAGGTTTTCGACATGAACAAATTGTTGAGAATAGGAATTAGGGAATTCTTGCATATTAAACAAGAACACAATGAATTTGTTGATCATTTCATCCAAAGATGGTGTACAGTCCTCTATTATTCAGCAAGCACTTCAAACATGGATCAGATGGAACTATGTGATTTATTCCTTCATTCTCTCAGCAGAGAGATAAAGGAAGAAGTCCAGAAGTTACCACTAAGAACTTATGATGAAGTTCTCGAGAGTGCTCTCCGAATAGATCAAGTTGCAATAGATAGCGGTCACAAGACATATGGAACAAATGGGAGGTTAATCATCCCCAACCAAAACACTACAACCTATCCTACTACCACAAACGCCAATCAAGGACCTAAAATCCTTAACAAAAACCACGGAGTGACAACAGATGGAGTGACTGACCAAACTAAAAGAGAAAACGTTGTAAATGTTCCACCACTAGTTAACAATCAAAGAAACAACAATTTTACACCAACAATCAATGCGGTGGATTTTAAGTGTCCCCAATAACAACAACGGTAGATCCAGACATAGGGTATAAGTCAAAAATCAACTGGATATCAAAACCAAAACCAAAGGAAACAAACGTAAAACTTTAATCCTAATAGTCAACAGTTTAATCAAAGTTTTGGACCACAACACGTGCCAAACCAACAACCTAGGAGTTATAATCCCAACTCGTATTGTGGTTTCCAAAAAATTCGAGGCCATGACACTAGGACTTGCCGCGATTACAATAAGTTCATTCAACGTTTTCTAGAAGAACAAAGATAACTCTTCATAGATATGTTCTTAACAGATTCTATGACACCTATGTCAAATACTTTGACAGGGGCAGTTTCCCCTCAAAACACACCTCTTAAGATCTTCGATGATCCACTTCCAAATCACAATAACAATAATAAATTAAATCCAAATGGGATGAACAAAGGAGTAACGACAAGAAATAATTATTATGAAGCCTCAACTTCACTAAATCCGCCTGTCACACCACAATTAGGAAATCAGCCACAAACCAAGATAGTTGGTCTAGTGGAGTTAGATATTGAGCTGCACGTAGAAGCCATAACAAGAACATGATAATATTCTTCTCAACCAAATTCAATCTATCCACTAGAGCCAGATAACATTCAAAAAACGTTAGTAAAACCCATGGGTGCTTATGATTTAATTAATGACTTAACAAAGACCTTCTCTCACATCTCCTTTTTGGACTTGTTGAAAAACTCTCCTGCCCATAGAACTGCTCTTTTAGAAGCACTAGGTTTAGGTCATTTAATTAACATCACTCCACCTCCTAAAACACAAGTAAACCATATAGACTTCGATATCCACCCTCCAGGGCAGCTAGATAGGGATACCGAGTTTATATTCGACATAAACAAAATGCCAACAGATGCTGAAATTACACATAGAGGTGATCCAACCTTGCATTTACAGGTGTGGGTTTATAATAATTATGTTAAACATGCAATGGTTGATGATGGGGCAGAAATTAACATTGTCCCCTTCTCTTTCCTTCAAAATATAGGATATGGAGAAACAAATTGTTCCACAACAAGAAATATGCTAAGAGGTTATGATAGCCTTAAGGCTACTTCAATTGGAACTATAATATTACAGTCACCTTAGGACCCAAGACAATCCTCACCGAGTTTTATATCATAGATTGGGAAACCAACTATAATATTATCCTCGTTTGACCATGGATACATCGCATGAAAGCAATCCCTTCTACGTTATTCTAGGAAATAAGATTCTTACACCTAGGAAAGATATTCATAGAAAAAGGTGATCCAAAACCATTTGAAATACACCTAGCAGACCTGAAGAAAATACCAGGCATTCACTCTGAGTTTGAACTCCCAATAAACCAACTTAACAAACCAATCGACTCAAAACCAGAAGAAAAATTAATACCTACAACAGAACTAGAAATTACGAACCTAGTCAATGGCATCCTAGCCCTCAAGGATGAAGCTAACGTTGTAGAAATAGTGTCATTAGGAACTACTGTAAAAATTGTCAAATTACTAGAACAATTTCTACCAATTTTTCTACCATTTGATTCCACAGGTATGGGATGTACCCTAGGATTTTTTTCTCTTCCAGCAGAGGAACTTTGCATGGTAGAAGTAACTGAAACAGAAGAAACAAATGCAAAGAATGTCCCAGCATCTATTTTTCCTAGTAAATATTGGACTCTCTAATTCAATGGAGCTAGATGTTGCTATGGAGTCGGGGCAGGTGTGCTCTTTACTTCCCCTGAGGGAAATATCCTACCTTTTGCTTTTAAGTTAAACTTTGAATGTACAAACAATGGCGTTGAGTACGAAGCCCTCCTCCTTGGCCTCATCATAGCCAAAAGGATCGGTGTTAATGACATTAGAGTGTTAGGAGACTTGCAATTATTTTCAGACCAACTATCTGAAGTATATGAGACTAGAGCTGAGCACTTACAGCTCTATAAAACGGTGGTATTAGATCTAAGCAAAGGATTCAACTTCATATCCATTGAGGTAATCCCACAAGAACAGAACCTTCTCACAGATTCAACAACAACCTCAGCTTCACATTTTACCCCAAGTAATGAGTTGGAAGATACAAGTTTCAAGGTATCACTTCGTACTGAACCATTGGTGAAGAACATATCAACGAATCCTCTTCTAACATATGTAGTTGTTAATGAGTCTTCTATCTTACATAATGTTGACAGTGATAAAGTCACTCTTGAATATCTAAATGCCTATGCAGAGCTACACCTTGCTCACCATATAGTTGATCTTTCCCTAATACCACACTCCTCCTCCTACTTTGGAAATCCCACAGTAGAGCCTCCTCCACAGAAGAATCTCGATATCTATGAGATAGAAAATGGAGAAAGCTTGGAACTACCTCCAGCCCCACCTAAATTTGAAGAAGGTAACGCTTCTTTGATAGAAGAAACCATTTACATAAACATTGGAACAGAGGAAGAACTAAGAATTTTGAAGTTAGGATCCTTGTTAACTCTAGAAGAAATAGAAATACACACCCAAATCCTTAAAAACATCAAAAGGCTTTTGCATTTAATTATAAAGAAATGAAGGGTATTACACCACAAGTTGTAGTACATAATCTCGTCACTAAACTAGATGTGAAGCCAATTAAACAGAAGTCAAGACCAATGAAGCCAAAAGTGGCTCTCAAGGTAAAAGAGGAAGTAGTAAAACTTGTCCAAGTAGGATTCCAAGCCCATTGACTATTCACAATGGGTGTCTAATATCATTCCCATCCTAAAAAATAATGGGAAGATATGCTTTTGTATAGATTTTTGGGATATTAACAAAGCTTGTCTCAAGGATGATTTTTTATTACCATCCATTGATGTTATCGTTGATGCAATAGTTGGATTTGAACTACTATCCCTCATGGATGGATTCTTAGGGTACAATCAGATTAAAATATCTGAATAAGATCAAGCGAAAACCACATTTATAACTCCCTGGGGAACTTATTGTTATGTTGTCATGCCATTTTGTCTTAAGAACGCCGACGCTACGTATCAGTAGGCAATGCCTTATATATTCCATGATCTTATCCATAAAATTGTGGAATCATATGTGGATGACTTGTTGGCCAAGGCCAAGAAATGATTTGATCATCTGGAAGTGCTTTGTATCATCCTCTCATGACTAATTGAGTATGGTGTCACATTAAACCCAGAGAAGTGCATGTTCGGTGTAACAGGAGACAAACTTATAGGATACGTTATATCTTCACGAGGGATTGATGTTGATCCGGCCAAAATATGAGCTATTCTTGAAATGATCCCACCTTCGGATGAGTCTTGAATTAGATCATTTCTTGGGAAACTCGGTGCAATCCAAAGGTTCATCCTAGATTTAAGTTTTTCCATACATCCAATCAACAATCTACTCAAGAAATATTATAGCGTCGATTGGACTAAAGATTGCAACAAGGCCTTTGAAGCAATTAAGCACTTCTTGTTGTCACCAACCATGCTAATGCCTCCCAAGCCAGACTGTCCTTTGATCCTATACTCACGAGCCACTCATGTCTCGCTGGCCTACATGCTGGCTCAAGAAGACGATGATAAATGAGAACACGCGATCTATTTCATTAGCTAAACATTGCTCGATTATGAAACACGTTACACATAGGCAGAGAGAGAATTCCTTGCCATAATTTTTGTAACAAAACGTTTGAGACATTACATGTTAAACTAGGAAACAAGGGTCATTGTAAAGACAAGCCATTTATGAACATTTCTCACACAAGGATCTTTATCTAAAAAGGCTGGTCATTTCATAACCCCAATGGGAAAATTTGAGTTAACATTCATAAACCAAAAATCTGTTAAAGGAAAAATCATTACAGACTTGTTAGCTGACAATCCACTAGATGGAGGCGAGTTGGTAGATCTAGACTTTCCTGATGAATGTGTATACTTTGTCGAAACCATACCCCCCATTTCTACATGTCCCTGGTATACTGATATCATCAATTTTATCATGGACCATACATACCCAGAAAGTGCCATGTCATAACAAAGAAGGTGGTTACACATTATTACCACTAAATATGTTGTTTTAGACCAAGTACTCTATCATAGAGCCTTCGACGGAATTCTTCTAAGATGTGTCAACATAGAATAATCCAAGAGGATTCTTCATGAATCCCACAGTGGGATATGTGGGGGCCACTTCGGTGGTCATGCTACCACTCGTAAAATACATCAGATGGGCTATTTTTGGCCCACTCTCGAACATGTCGCATGAGATTCACATGCGACATAATTCTCCCATGAGATTCACATGCCACCACAATCCATACAACCAATAGCGACTCCATGGCCCTTCTCCATGTGGGGTCTAGACTTGATAGAGAAATTCTCTCCCTCATCAACCGATGGCCATAATTTTATAATTACAGCCATGGAATATATCTATAGGTATGGTGTCCCATAAGTCATTATCTCAGATAATGGCACATCCTTTAAGAATGAAGAGGTTCGTGAGTTATGTAGCAAGTTCAAGATAAACCATCACACATCCTCTCTTTACTACCCTCAAGCCAATGGGTAGGCTGAAGTGAAAAACAAAATGTTAAAATCTATTCTCCTTAAAATAGTCAAGGAGAACAAACGAGATTGGCATTTAAAACTATATCTAGCCTTGTGGGCCCACTAAACCTCAATAAGAACACCAATAGGAGCAACTCCTTTCTCGCTGGTATTTGGAGCAGAAGTATTTCTCCCACTTGAGGTTGAAATACCCAATCTCCACATCTCATTACAAGGGATTCTGGATGAAGAAGCTTACAGGGATGCATGCCTCTCTCAACTAGAAAGCCTTGAAGAGGCCAGGGTAAATGCTGAACAATGGCATAGAGCCTATGCTGACCAGATGTGCCGGTAATATAACAAAAATTCTATGAGAAAGAAATATATGAAGGAGATCTAGTTCTAATACTAGACAGCCGGATCAATAAGAAAACTGGCAAAGGAAGAAAGTTCTGGCCCAAATGGTTGGGCCCATACCAAGTCATGAAGGACTACGGAAATGGTGCGTATCTCTTGTGCACACTAGAAGGTGAGGAATTTGGTGAAACTATCAATTCATTGCACCTTAAGTGGTTTTATGCATAAAACATCAAAGTCATTGCTAGTACATTATAGCTACCTACATTGCATTAGTCTTTTAGTTACTTCATTATGTCCATTTTGTAAAAATGATAGTCCAAGAGCTTACTCTGAAAACAATTTGTTACAAATTTATGAGGATATTGGCAAAGATATTCATATCACATCTCTTCAAACATCATCAAATATTTTCAAATCTTCTCATCAATTTCGACAAACAAACATTGACGGAAACCATACCAAGACTTGCATACTTGGCTTTGCTCTTTCTTTCTACTAGGTGAATTTGTCCTTGCCCACGGTCTGTTCTGGAAGCTTCTTGGTGTCACATCTATCCCTCTTAAAATATCTTGGAACGAAAGGATATCCCAAATTCATAGATTAGAAATGTCAAAATCAAATGAAATCAAAATCACCAAGCAAACAAAATATTTTATTTTACACACTTCTTTGCCCCATCAACCTTTAGTGATAAGCCCACATCTCTTACTGGTGATGTGAGGTTGGGAAAGGAAATAAGTGCCCTTACTCGCCTGTATCTTGCCTTTAGTGACAAACCCATGCTTCTTACTAATGGCGTGAGGCAGGGTGTGGGGGGTCCAGTCACAAAAACTAACAAATCTTGGTATGCTAAAAACACAAGTCAAATTCTGTTAAGAGAAAGAAAATATCCAAACATCCAAATTCCAAAGAGATCAAATCCTCAAAACTAGATTTTGTCAAGTAAGGTTGCCATTTATGAATCTAAGTCTATATAAACTGAAAAGTAAGTGGCCTTCTAAGCTTGGTAGTATTTCGGAGTAGGGTGGATGTGTAGGTCCAAATTTGGTTCTTGTTCTTGGTTTTTCTATCTCTGAATCATTCCATTCAATCAAACTCATACAACTTGTGCCAAAGTTCCTAATTCTTAGTGTTAATTTGCCCTCACTGTCTTACTAGTTGCGTGGATTTGGGATTGGGGAAAGTTCATCTCTTTATCACTATGCATTCATCAAGTTTTTCCAATATAATAAAGAATTACAAACATTTCCCAAAGAGATGTCAAAACTTCAAAGTACTACCATATGTTAGTATGATCTCATATCAGGACTGCAAAAACATATAGAGTAAAACATTCTATTTACTATCATTTTTTGTTCATTGCATACATTCTGGAAGCATGAAAAGAAAATATTCTAAAAACATCTAAAAAGACATTTAGAAAATGAGTCACAAAATTCAAGATACCAAGATTCTAGATCAAAGATATATATATATATATATATATATATAAGGATATATATATATATATATATATGATATCAGGTTTCGTATACAATGCCATCATGCACTAGGCATGGTCAAAATGCTTAATGAGCCTGAAAAGTACAAAAATACTCATATAAACAACCTAACAAGGTCACTACAAAAAATAGCCAAGTGGCCTCTCAATCCCTATGGGATCCCCCATAAGGCACACGATCACGTCTAGGACTCCTTCTACGCTAGTGCTCTGAGTGCACAATGAGGGCTCACGGTACTAGAATAGTAGTTGTAGTCTCACTATGAGAACGGATCCTCCTCATCAGGCACTCTACAGTCCTAAACCTGGCTACCTCGGCATGGAGGGAATTCATGATCTTAGTTGCATGCCAGACATGGGCAAAAAAACCGGTATGCCTACCGGCTGCTGAAGGCTCCCCTACATCCATGGATAGTTGATCCAAAAATAATCAGATTATTACTACCTGATCTCGGACCCTTATAGGCTTTAATTATTTGCCAATAATTTACTCCTTTTAAGTAATCAATTTAAAAATTAATGCAAGACAATAAGACAATTACACAAAGATTGATTATGGAGTTTGGAAATTGCCTACATCTCCGGGTTCATGGTTGAACCATTCCACTAGTCAAAACTTGTAAGTTACAATAGTACTTTCACAAGAGAACCTAATGAAATTTTACTTGCCTATCAGTACACTAGTTCTTCGAAAAACTTCCGATGATCAGTCAAATTGTTCTTCACCTTCCTGATGCACAATTTCCTTCAGCTTCGATTGACCTTCCCAATGCTATCTATGCGACGCTAGCACTCCAGTTGACAATCCAGGATTCGCAAGTAATTGGTGTGGCTCAATGGGCCTATTGGGTAGTTTATAATTTACTCCCAATTACAAATATTTCGTCTACTATTGCCTAAAATAATAGGCCAATAAACAATATTTGTTGACACATCTCACAAATAAAAGCTTAACAAATAATAAGCTTGTTGGACTAATGTGTGTGTTCCCACAATAAGCTTAACAACTATTAAGCTTAGGTCATGTGTTTGTGTGTTACAAAGCAAATGGGTTCCCTATTTATACAAAAATAGGGCCCTTAAAAAATGCATTCCATATAATCCTTAGGCTAAAAATACCATAGCCCGTAGCATAGCTGATGGGATTACATATAATCCTAAGGCTATTTTTAAACCTTAGCTGTACATGAAAAATGGAATCAAATACCCATATTGGTGGATGCATTTTTAATGGGATAAAATCCCAATTGGAGTGGTGGGATAATAGTTTAGGCTTTATTAAGCCTTTCCACGCACATGTATAGTGGTCAATGGACCATTAGAGGCATAACCGCCCCCATCTCCATGTGGATTAATACCATGCATACCATTAAACCTGCTCCCCACCACCACTTCACTCCTCCTCCATGTGGAAGTTTGATGATAACCATGTGTGGCATTTGGAAAGTGGACTTACCAAGTAAATATAATTTTGACCCATGTAATGTGGTATGGAAATAATTAACTCGGTCAATAGTAGATATTCCACTTTTCGTCTCTCGATAGGCAAATCGAGTGAATTCGATGAATCAAATGAATCCCTTTGCCTTTTCACCACATGCCATAGTACCACTGGTCCAATATTGACTAGTAGACCAGAGTTGACTTTCCCGTTGTCTTAACTTTGACCGGACATATCTAGAGCTCTCGATGTCTGTTTGCCACGTTCTCATAGTCATTGGAAAGCTCGCGATATGATCTTCTGCACTGACACCATTTAAGGGTGTTTAGGGAAACTTTAAAAATGATCCCCTGATCACACCTCCCCACTGAGAAAAGGCTTTTTGTCCCAAAAAGCTTCCAAACTGTCCTGAATCTGAAAAACTCTGCTGCCACCTCAGAAGTGCTGCTGTAGTAGACCCTTGGGTCTTCTCCTCCAACCTTCTCACTTCGAAAATGTGTGGTCTCTAAGATCCTGGTACTTGTGGGTTATGGGCCCATGACTCTTCCCTTGTACCACTCTGATATCCGAAGAAGACCTCCATGCCTCCACTTTATGGTGCTAAGTTTCTGAATGAAACCTCAACACTCCTTTTGTGCGGTGCTAAGCTTCTCTATATCTAATGACAACGAAGGATCTTCAAGCTTTTACTCTATAACACAGCTCCTGGCTCCGAGTTGATTCCATAGAATCCAAACTAGTTTGAAGGAACTCCATGTTACGTAGAACTTTGATTGATCTGATGTCAATGACGGAAAATGCCTTGTACCTTTACAAACCTCAACGCCTCTGATGCATGATGCTAAGCCTCTTTCAAAACCTTGAGCCTCTGATACATGATGCTAAGTCTGTTACAGACCTCAACGTCTCCGATGCATGATGCTAAGCCTCTTGCAAGACCTCGAGCCTCCAATACATGATGCTAAGTCTGTTGATCAACTACCATTCATATGTGTGGTCACAATGCCTTGACACCGAATGACGTTTCGAGCTAATCCTTTGAGAGCTCTTCTTGTTGACATACTAATACCAAGTACCATTCTGCTGCACGGTCATAATGCCTCTACACAGAATGAAGTTCCGACCCGACGTCAATGCCAACGGTGATTTAGCTACCATTCTACTGCATGATCATAATGCCTCTACACAGAATGAAGTTCCGAGCTGATCTTTTGAGAACTCTATTGTCTGTACAAATGGTAGATCAATCTCCAAGCTTTATATGAGTTATTTCCTATATCCAAGCTGTAACAGATACTCACAAGCTTATTAGGAGATATGTTTGGAGCATTAATAAAATTTTCTAAGTAAGAAAATCCACTGAGTATTGTAAAGCTTTCCCTCAGCATTTTCTCACAAAATCTGATCTCCAAACTTAATACTGCATACGATTCATCAATCTGAATTATGTAATATATAATTGAAAAATTGTTGACTTACCCATTTTAAAGGACTTCCACTTTCAGGTATTACCTGGTCCTGGGTTGACTTGTCAACTGGTGGTGCAGTAGAAACTTCTTTTGCCTTTGCAATAGGCCTCCATTCCATCTTTGGCTTGCCATTACTCTGATGGCAAGATGGATGTAGTTTCCAGTAATTTTCCACCCGATGCTCATTCCTCTGGCAGTGAGCACAAAAATTCCTCTTAATCTCCTTCTTATGGGACGAGGAACTCTTTCTGCCATTTCTCAACTCTGCATGACGAGATTGGTCTTTTTGGTTTTCCTTCTTCCTGATGATTGTTACATCAGACTTCTTGAGCTAATGTCCTTTTCTTTGAGCAGGTGTAGCCAGTCATAGGATTCTGGAATCCTCAAAAAATACCATGGAAATCAATTCCAGATCTTCTGAATGATCATTACCATACTTCTTAAGATAGACAAGTGGATCTATAGAATTTTTACTGTGCTTTCCATTGATGATAAGCCACAATTGGAAGTTTTCATCTTAATTATAACCTTTTGGACTGATATTGATCTTACCACATCTTGCCTATGCACGACGGAGCACAACTTTCCTGATGAGAATAATTCTCGACAAGACTGCAATGAAGCAAACACTATGCTTTCGGAAGGACTTGTCTAACTTCAGCGTATCTTGTAGCATTCTGAGAAGTTGCATTTGAAGCTCTTTAGTGGTAACCCATACCTGCATTGACAAGTGAATGATCCTCGACCTGTCAGCTGGGTTTGTAATGCCTTGGCCATTTTTCCCAAGGCTTCTTCCATGAAATCCCATTTTGTGTAGTAAGATGGATGCAATGCCTCTTGTATGATTTCCAAGCTTGCATATACCATAAGAGCTTTGTTTTGCTGAGGCTTAAGAGTATGACATAGTTGATCGAATGAGGGAGATGTCTCAAAGATCAACAACTTTCAGTGGAGTCATCTGCCATGGCCTAATAGACATCTGAATTTGAAGGTAAGTCCTAAAGCTCAGAGTCACCACACTGCACACCTTGCCAACATTTTATCCTTAGGTTTGCAGTTTTGATATCACAACGAGAATAATCCTCTTCCAAGTGTTCATTAGATGCCTTGTTTACAGTTGTGTGTGAGTTGAGCATCCTGAGATCTTAAAGATGATATTGATATAGAAGTGGGTGAGAAAAGAATTGAGCTTCAGATGTGTAGAAATATGTTACTATAGTGGACTAGGTACCCTGGTCACACAAATTGAAACTAACTGCATCACACATGAAGCAATGCACGGAAATTAATCAAATTGTGGGTCGTCATGCCCTGAAAATACCAAGCTTGGGGGTGATCCAGAAAATAATCAGATTATTACTACATGATCTCAGACCCTTGTAGGCTTTAATTATTTGTCGATAATTTACTCCTTTTAAGTAATCAATTTAAAAATAATGCAAGACAATATTGACAATTGCACACAGATTGATTACGGAGTTCGGCAATTGCCTACGTCTCCGGGTTTGTGGTCGAACCATTCCACTAGTCAAAACTTGTAAGTTACAATAGTACTTTCACAAGAAAACCTAATGGAAACTATTTAACTTGCTTAGAAGAATAACCAGATTCTTCGGACGACAAGGGTCCGAAAATTAGTCAACCTGTTCTTCCACCTTCCTGGCATGCACAATCTCCTTCGGCTTCGATCGGCCTTCCCGACGCTATCAATGCGAAGCTAGCACACTCCGGTCGACAATCCAGGATTTGCAAGTAATTGGTGTGGCGCTATGGGCCGACTAGGTAGTTTGAATATCTCCTAGCCACAAATATTTAATTTATTATTGCCTAACAAATAATAGGTCAATAATAATGCCTAAAATAATTTAGTTCTTCACACAACTCACAATTTCTCATTCGCCTTAACAAGCTAATGAGCTTGTCTTCTACCTTTTGTGTGTGTTCCCACAACAAGCTTAACAAATAATAAGCTTGAGGTTGTGTGTGTCTGTGTTTTACAATAGCAAATGGGTTCCCTATTTATACAAAATTAGGGCCCTATATAAAAATGCACTCCATATTATCCTTAGGCTATTATTAGCCTTAGCCCGTAGCATATTTAGATGGGATTTAATCCCATATGGAGCGGTCAACGATTTATGTGGGTTTAATCCTTAGCCATGAGGTGGCATTAGAAATCTTCAAAGGTTTTTAAACCTTTGACCCATACCTTACCTCACGTGGATTCCTCCACGCATGGGCTTAGGCCCCTCCACCGCTCCACATTTGATTGCATGGGTGGGATACGTGGCTGCTTTAGGCTTTAATAAGCCTGGGTTGCACGCAAATGGGTATAGGCTGGTCAATGTTGACCGCTTCACGTGCATGCTTGAATTGGTAAATGCGGTCTATTGACTCTACGTTGTTTATACGTGGTCCCACTCAATGAATATAATTTGATCCATTCGATGATGTGTAATTCAAACGAGATGACCCCACTTGTTGAGTTGCGATTAGAAGATTGAACTCGTGGTGGCTTGTGGACTCACCACGTTGGTGATGACCAATTAGTCCACACGGCGGCCGGGCTCCCCTCCGTTATAAAAGTTGAGCCTCTTACTCCCACACATAATTTTTATGACCATCAAAGACCGGTGATCAAAAACCAACAAACAACTCCCCTTTGCCTTTTGCCACGTGTCGCAGTGCAATTGGTCCAATGTTGACCAGTTTACCATAGTTGACTTTCCTGTTGATTGAACTTTGACCGAACATATCTAGAGCTCCCGATGTCCATTTGTCGCGTTCTCATAGTCGTTGGAAAGCTCTCGAGATGATCTTCTGCACTGACACCATTTAGGGATGTTTAGGGAAATTTTAAAAAATGATCCCCTGATCACACCTCCCCACTGAGAAAAGCTTTTTGTCCCAAAAAGCTTCCATACTGTCCTAAATCTGAAAAACTCTGCTGCCACCTCGGAAGTGCTGCTGTAGTAGACTCTTGGGTCTTCTCCTCCAACCTTCTCTCTTCGACAACTCTGTTCCGATCTTGGGACATGTGGGTTATGGGCCCATGACGCTTCCGCCGCGCCATTCTGATATCCGAAGAAGACCTCCACGCCTCCGCTTTTTGGTGCTAAGTTTCTAAATGAAACCTCAATGCTCCTTCTGTGCGGTGCTAAGCTTCTTGATATCTAACAACAAGGATCTTCTTTGACTCTATAACACAGCTCCTGGCTCCGAGTTGATTCCGTAGAATCCGAACTGGTTTGAAGGAACTCCATGTTACGTAGAGCTTTGATTGATCCGATGTCGGTGATGGACAATGCCTTGTCCCTTTACAGACCTCGATGCCTCCGATGCATGATGCTAAGCCTATTTCAAGACCTCGAGCCTCTGATGCACGATGCTAAGTCTGTTACAGACCTCAACGCCTCCGATGCATGATGCTAAGCCTCCTTCAAGACTTCGAGTCTCCAATGCATGATGCTAAGTCTCTGTAGACCTCAATACCTCCGATACATGATGCTAAGCCTTTTTCAAGACCTCGAGCCTCCGATGCACGATGCTAAGTCTATTACAGACCTCAACGCCTCCGATGCATGATGCTAAGCCTTTTTCAAGACTTCGAGCCTCCAAAGCATGATGCTAAGTCTGTTGATCAGCTACCATTCGATTATGTGGTCGCAATGCCTTGACACCGAATGATGTTCTGAGCTGATCCTTTGAGAGCTCCTCTTGTTGACATACTAATATCAGGTACCATTCTACTGCACTGTCACAATGCCTCTACACAGAATGAAGTTCCGACTTGACGTCAATGCCAATGATGAGTCAGCTACCGTTCTACTGCACAGTCACAATGCCTCTACACAGAATGAAGTTCCGAGTTGATATTTGTGAACTCTACTGTCTGAAAAAATGGCAGATCAATCTCCAAGCTTTATATGAGTTATTTCCTATATCCAAGCTATAACAGGTACTCACAAGCTGATTAGGAGATATGTTTGGAGCATTAATCAAATTTTCTAAGTAAGAAAATCCACTGAGTATTGTAAACCTTTCTGTCAACATTTTCTCACAATATCTGATCTCCAAACTTAATACTGCATACAATCCATCAATCTGAATTATGCAATATATAATTGAAAAACTGTTGACTTACCCATTTTAAAGGACTTTCACTTTCAGGTATTACCTGGTCCTGGGTTGAATTGTCAACTGGTGGTGGAGTAGAAACTTCTTCTGCCTTTGTAATAGGCCTCCATTCCATCTTTGGCTTGCCATTACTCTGATGGCAAGATGGATGTAGTTTCCAGCAATTTTCCACCCGATGCCCATTCCTCTGGCAATGAGCACAAAAACTCCTCTTAATCTCCTTCTTCTGGGATGAGGAACTCTTTCTGCCATTTCTCGACTCTTCATGACGAGATTGGTCTTTCTGATTTTCCGTGTTCCTGACGAACGACATCAACTTCTTCATCAATGTCCTTCTCTTCCAGCATCTGGCCACTGAATGATTATGCAATCCACAAAAAAGTACATGGAAAGGAATTCCACATCTTCTGAAAATCATAACCATACTTCTTAAGCTGAAAAAGTGGATTAGAAGTTTTACTGTGCTTATGATTATGGTAAGAAACTGGAGGTGGAATCTCATTACCTCTTTGTTGATTTCTCTTACCACATCCTGCCTATGACGATGAAGCACAACTTTCCTGCTCAGAATCTTCTTGCAAGATTAGTGGGGTAATCCCTTTGCTTTCAGAAGCTTGTCTCTCGTCAGTGTTCTTGGAGCATTCTCCAATTTCTATTCCCGCACTAGGATAACCCAAACCTACAAAACGAGGATGCTCCTCGACCTGTATTGGGTTACCAATGCCTTGGCCATTTTTACCAAGGCCTCTTCCATCAAATCCCATTTTATCTAGTAACTTGGATCTAATGCCTCTAGTATGCTTTTCAAACAAACCAAAGACTTTATTACTTGAATCCAAAACTGAATGGGAGGAAGAAGAAGATTCCAGTGGTGAACAACTTACAGTGTAGTCATCTGTCATGGCCTCTGCATCTGAATTTGAAGGTATTTCCTTCCTATGATCACCACACTGCAACCTTGCCAAGAGCTCATCCTTGGTTTGCAGTTCTAATTTCAAATGAGCATTCTCCTCTTCCAAGGAGTAATGCATTAATCGCAGGAGAGAATTATCTTCCTAGATCTGGTGATTATAAGCTTCAAACTCATCGAGCTTCTCCTGTTTAGACATCTTTCCCATAGTGCACTTGTACCCTGTTCACACAAATTGAAACAACTGCACCAACTTGAAGCAATCACTCTATTAATCAAATTTACCAGCTCTAATACCAAACTTGATCCAAAAATAATCAGATTATTACTACCTGATCTCGGACCCTTATAGGCTTTAATTATTTGCCGATAATTTACTCCTTTTAAGTAATCAATTTAAAAATCAATGCAAGACAATAAGACAATTGCACAAAGATTGATTACGGAGTTCGGAAATTGCCTACGTCTCCGGGTTCATGGTCAAACTGTTCCACTAGTCAAAACTTGTAAGCTACAATAGTACTTTCACAAGAGAACCTAATGGAATTTTACACGAGTTCTTCGAAAAACTTCTGATGATTATTCAAATTGTTCTTCACCTTCCTGATGCACAATCTCCTTCGGCTTCGATCGGCCTTCCCGACGCTATATATGGGACGATAGCACTCCAGTCAACAATCCAGGATTTGCAAGTAATTGGTGTGGCTCAATGGGCCTATTGGGTAGTTTATAATTTACTCCCAATCACAAATATTTTGTCTACTATTGCCTAAAATAATAGGCCAATAAACAATATTTGTTGACACATCTCACAAATAAAAGCTTAACAAATAATAATCTTGTTGGACTAATGTGTGTGTTCCCACAATAAGCTTAACAAATAATAAGCTTAGGTTGTGTGTTTGTGTGTTACAAAGCAAATGGGTTCCCTATTTATACAAAAATAGGGCCCTTAAAAAAATGCATTCCATATAATCCTTAGGCTAAAAATACCATAGCCCGTAGCATAGTTGATGGGATTACATATAATCCTAAGGCTATTTTTAAACCTTAGCCGTACATGAAAAATGGGATCAAATACCCATATTGGCGGATGCATTTTTAATGGGATAAAATCCCAATTGGAGCGGTGGGATAATAGTTTAGGTTTTATTAATCCTTTCCACACACATGTATAGTGGTCAATGGACCAATAGAGGCATAACCGCCCCCATCTCCATGTGGATTAATACCACACATACCATTAAACCTGATCCCCACCACTGCTTCACTCCTCTTCCACGTGGAATTTTGGCGATAACCATGTGTGGCATTTGGAAAGTGGACTTACCAAGTAAATATAATTTCAACCCATGTAATGTGGTATGGAAATAATTAACTCGGTCAATAGTATATATTCCACTTGTCATCTCCCGATAGGCAAATCGAGTGAATTTGATGAGTCAAACGACTCCCTTTGCCTTTTCACCACGTGCCATAGTGACATTGGTCCAATATTGACCAGTAGACCAGAGTTGACTTTCTCGCTGTCTAAACTTTGACTGGACATATCTAGAGCTCCCGATGTCCATTTACCACATTCTCATAGTCGTTGGAAAGCTCTCGAGATGATATTCTACACTGAAACCATTTAGGGGTGTTTATGGAAGTGTTAAAAATTATCCCCTAATCAATAGCTCAACACGAGTCTTCTCTGTGGGGAGCAACAGGGTGTCAGTACATACCCGGTGAATCAAGTCTCACCACTCATCAACATTCTCTGCAAGGAAAGGAGAAAACAAATTAGAAAATAATCAAAAGGTGAAACCAAGGATGAAAAAAAAGAGAGATAGCAACTAAGGTAATTTTAGCTAAAACAAATATCAAAAGAAGAGTGATAACTCACTCAAATCTCTGGGCCTCCAAGAAGGATCTCTAGGATCCGCATCTACCACAGATGTCACTGCTGATTGGTGTCCCCCTCCTATGTCTGGGGCAACATGGCACCCTGCCACAGATTCAACCTCTCCACCTAGGTCCTGAGATAGTAACTCCTCTGTGACTAGAGTCACCCTCTCCACGCTCTGCTCTACCCTCTTGGCCTGTAGGATCTCCTGAGTGTCATGCCACTCGGGATCGCTATCCTCTCCCCCACCCAACTCACTAATCTTCATGTCCTCGGTCTCCTCCTCCATCTCTCCCTCTGTGAACTCCTCAAACTCAGAGTCTATATCAATGAGATCATCATTGTTATGGGTAGGACCAAAGGCAATCCAAAGTAAAGGTGCCTAAGGAGCATCGGCTCTCTCTTGAGCACGTACCACCCTCTTGGCTATAATAGGGACGCTATGAGTAACAACAGTCCAACCCTGGCCTCTCAGACCTCCCCTAGCCTCCCGAACTGATCTAAACACTGGCACCACTGGGGGAAGCATATCAATATAAGAAAGGCTGAACTGCTGAGGCACTTAATCAAAGGCATGCATCTATACCTTCCCCATCCTATCCACAAGCTACCCTATAATAGAGCAGGAAAGTAGGGTACGTACCTCCTCACCCCATAACCCTGCCATGGCCTGATAAGGTGTGGCCTCCATATCCGTAGTGGTCAATAAATCCACCTATTGATGTGATGCATTAAGCACCGTCATCCCTGTCCATCTAGCTACCCTGACAGCCCCGAGATCTACTGCCTGTATGCCCCTCCCATAAGGGATAATTCTTTTTTTTCATATTCATATAAATGGCTATAATCTTTGAAATATTCTTCTTTTATTTCTTCTATATGCTCATAGACCCAGCTCATAACTACGGTCGGATGGCTCAGCGACTGTCCCTGTAATCAAACCACCCTGTATAATTTGTGATAGGTGGTCCCAAGTATATCAGCTCCCTAGGCATAAATTCAACCATGTGCCTCAATCTGTGTGATGATGGGGCCCCAGAAGTAGAGCAAAGTATCCCCTCCCTTGTCCCAGACCAATCTCAAAGCAAGGATGCCTATAATGGCTTGGTAGATTAGATGGATGGGAAAGCCAGGAATAGAATGGAACTTCACCCCCTTCTTCAAACTAGTGGAGACAACTACGTCTCCCATATAGGTGGCCCACTAAGTCACCTGAGCTCTAGATACTGCTGTATCAAATGAAAGTATCCTCCCAATAATCAGGACTCACAAAATATGGTATACATCCTCTAGGGTGATGGTCCACTCACCCCTAACACCTAGAAATCAAAAGGTGTTCCGATCTGCATCCTAGTAAGAAAATAAGTCACATAGTATGTGACTAGAAGGTGCAACGTGGGGGACCCGTGCGATCCTCAGAATACCTGCCCTCTGGAGAGTATCCTACTCAGCCTGAGAGAGTGCATCTAACACTGTTAGAAGCCAATCACGCTCCCTCTCTCGGCTCCATCTAATGTACTCTTCCTTCTTCTGCAAAACACCCGAAAACACGCAAAAGAAGCAATTTAGTGTCAAAATTGCATTGGAAAAATCATTAAAGCAAGTAGGAACACTAAAAATGCAAAAATAAATTCAAAATAGTGTTGTTTTAACACTCTGTAGAGGACCGCCGCCCTGAGTAGGGTGGCGGTTCCATAACCGCCACCTTGAAAGGTGGAGGTCCTGTAACCACTGCCCTGCTCAGGGCGGCAGTCTTGTCCCGCAACTACAAATGGGTCACATGCCCTAAAATGCTCAAAAACACAAAAATTGACCATTTTAGCTAAAATGAAAGCCTACCCATTAGGCGTCCCCCCTAAGAGACACATTTAAAAATAACATTTCTAAAAATAACCCCCCCCACAACAAAGATTTCATCATTTTAACATTTTGGGTGGAAAACATTAAATCGAGAAGAACTAACCTGAGATCTCGCAGGTCGAGGTTCTGCTCACAGAGGCATGATCGTTATCTCGATATGAACATTTTGACTATAATCTCATCAAAAACCATCACCGTGGGTCCCAGAGCTCAAAAAATATCAAATCGACACACATAAATGAATAGGAAAATAAGCCCGTTATATATATATATGGTGTTTTGACTCATTTTGAATGCCCCTTTCATAGGTTTAGAGCACCGACAGAGGTAAGTTCTTATCCCCACGTAAATGGTTAGTCCTCATTTCATACTAATTGAGTCCTCTTTCCATTTTACAGGTAGTGAGAACTTGGATGGTGACATTTCAACACATGGGCGTGTCAGGTATAATTTCTAACTTCCAATTTTGGTACCGCCATACTCGGACCCACCGGTTTATGCCTCTTCATAGTTAAAACAATTATGTAAGGGGGCAATATGTACGTACCCAAAATTGTAGGGTACTGTACTACTGGAATGATGTTACACATGCCCCAATGATGATACAGGTCACCTCACAAGGTGTTCAAAATCCAAGAAATCTCACCAAGTGTATGTTAGCATCCCAAGCACCTTGTCTAAGCTTTTTGTACTTCACTTTATCCTCTGGCTTTCTTTTTCTAGCTTTTTAACCTTCAGTGACGAAACTGCCACCCAGCTCAGGGCAGCGGTCCTTTACACGTTCTCCAGCACGTTCTTTTGATTGTGAATTGCATAATTTTTCAACACTTACTAGCTTTTCTCAACCACCTTAGCTCGTATTAATGTTTTATGTTCACTGGAATAGTGTTTCTTCATTGTTTAATGGTAAAAGAGTTCTAATAGGAATCACCTTTGGGTGAATGTGAAATCTATAAATAGCCAGCTTGTTTTCAAGCAAATGGCCCCTCAACTTCTCATTTCCATTGTTTAGTCTTTCAAGTTCTTTCTTAGAATTCATTTTGTTTTCATGTTTGCATCCATGCTAGTTTTTCCTTTGCTATTAGAAGCCATTCAATCTTCTTGCTTCAGTCTTGTTCATTGTTGTTCATACAAATTAGTTTAGAGTAGAGTAGTGTCATTTGTAGATTGAATCCATTAGAGTTGTAGGTTGTGTTCTTCACAAAAGGTAGATTCTAGAATCTCTCGGTACACTTGTGTTGTATTCCCGCAATAAATCGCGCTAGGAATTGCATACACCAAGCTCTTTCACTTGTGTTGTCCCTCTCCTACTCACATTATATTCAATCTATATCTAAAGCTTCCATTGTTAAAATAGCTTCTTTTTTTTATGCTAGCATATACACGCTCTTCTGGATTCACATGAACATGAAGGAATGAGGAGATCATTCCGAGGGGACAAAGTCATACACTACTGGATTCGCCACTATTCTATAAATTCCAAGTTTTATCTATCAAATTTCTAGTTAAAACATATCAAATAGAGTAGTGAATTATTTCATTTCAGTTAAATTTCACTTTTGATATTACCAAGGAAGCTGTGGGGATTGATAGTTTCTCAGAAACTATGATTCATTCCTCACTTTTGAGGTAGGATCAAGAGTCTTTTAATTAAGTTAATCAGCTATTTAGTTATTTAGGATAAACCCACAACTGCACAGGAAAGTAGCTACACCGCGCTACCTTGCTTGTTTTAATTTTGTTATTAAATTAGTTGTCATTTTCTGAATATATTAGATTAATTTCTCTTTTACTTCTATTAAAAATTCTATCAAAAATACAAAAAATAGAGGAATATATATATATATATATATATATATATATATATATATATATATATATATATCTTACATAATTAGTTTATTTTGTTTCAGTTAGGTTTATATTGATCTTGTATGACAATCACGGGACCTAGGGAGCCCAGGGAATACGTTTTTGAGCCAATCGTGCCTCAATCAAATCTTGTTGTAGCATTAACTGACATAGACCAAAATCTTAGAATTCAGGTCTTCTAAACAACAACAAACCTACAAGAAGTCAACACATAGCTAAGAGGATTAAACATAGAAGACAACAAAGCACACACATTCTGGTAAAATCAACCAAATTATAGACTACCTTGATAGATATCCATATGATTGTAGAAGGACCTGAAAGAGAGAAAACATTCGGTTGTGATCCACTAGTCCCACAGCCAGATGTAGGAGACCTCCTCATTGATATAGACACTAGCTTATGTATCCAAGTTACCAGAACACTTGTTAGGTACTCTGAGAAAATCATGCAACTTCTAGTTCTAAATGTAGAGGCCGAAAAGGAATATGATTACTAGATACTCAGAATCAGGGATTGACTCGTCATATGACCATAGGAGGTCCACAGCAACCACGAACTTACGGTTGTGATCCACAGGTCCCACAACCCAATGGGCCTATTAATCAATCAAGTATTAACACCAGTTTGCAAATGTTAGTGTTTAGGTCCTCTCCACTTCCACCAGACATTATCACACAACTATCATTATTAAACATAGCAACTAATCAAGCTAAATATTTCTAGACTAGACTAGAGAATCGTCCATAAAGAACCAAAAGATCCACTACACATTTATCCATTCCATTTTCATGACCTTATCAGGAGATATATACAAAGCATCCATAGGTCATCTTCCACGTATCCCACAACCCATAGGTTGGATCATGACAGAGCTCGATATTGATTGGAGCCTTCAAGCAGCTATCCTTATGAAACAATCTATCACACTGATTCAGGTTAGGAGAGCCTTCTTTGCCTTATATTTGTAAATCCCATTATTGCGTGTTGAAGACATAAGATTACCTAACTAGTTTATCTGCACCCCACGTATATTCCATCCCCACCAGATGTCTCGGCATGACCTCGAGAGGTCAGGTGCGAGAAAGAGTTACTTGTAGATTCCCATGCTTTCTGGTCACTTTTCCATCGTACAAGAACACCTCATCATTTATATTTCCATCTCTTTTCATTTTTGTCTCATGGCTTGCCCAACACAAACCATTAAAAAGGGGGAAAGTGTAGACACCAAATTTTGGTATCACTACCCATCACCTTGTTTTTGCTCGCTGTTGCCTTTCCTACATGCATTCCTCTCTTCCCTTTTGAATTCCCTTCTTCCCTCCTAAATTCAATTTATCCCACCTATCGCTATTTCCCATCATTATTCATCCATTAATCATCCCTAATCATGTTTAGTTACTTCTAAACACACATTTAATTTAATTTTTCTTCTTAAATCCTCCATTTTATCCTGTCTAGGAAATCATTTAATGATTTCACCTCTCCATGGAATTTTAAAAATAATTCCCACCCTTCATCTACCTATTTACTCATCGTAAGAAACCCTGATTCTTCATAATCCCTCAAAAGCCCAATCCCACCTCTTATGATCTCTTTGTCTCAAGCTCACTACCTTCCCATCACACAAACAAATGGATCCTTGTAATCGGCGGTTATCCATCCTAGTCGTCGTCAACCCTATAGAGCCACCCCTACCCCTTTGTTTCTCAAGATGAAATTTTGGAGTCTTTAAGCCTTCTTACGATCTTGATTTCATTTTTGTGTTTCCTTACAACTATTACCACTCTGTTAGAGTCATCTTTGAGGATCTTGTGCCCACTCTTGGATATTTGAAGTCTTCCTTCATCATTTCATGTTTGGATCTTTCTTTACAAGTATCATCATTAAATCTTATGTAGGTCTAGCTATCATAAGGATCTCTCTCGTTAAGTCATTCCCAGGCCCTCATTTCTTATCCGCAGGTCTTCGTTTCAGTCTATCTATTTTTTCCAAGCCTTGATTAGCCCTTGTTACAATCGACACTATTTGGTTATCGTCAAACCAGTCTCAATTTTGGTCCTTTTCTTCCATTCAGATCCCCAATCATCATCTTTCTGTTTCCACAGTCTCTTACCCCTCAGATACTGTCATTCTACATTTTCTGTCATCTTAGTTTTTTTCTTCTAATCCCCAGTCACCACTGAATCAACTCGATCACAATCAAATGGATTTTTATTTATTTCATTCATCATAAACTCTCATAATTTTCTTACAGCCTTTCAAATAGATCCAAATCTAGATTGTTCTACACTATTTTACCTTCAACTCATATCCACTTCCAGATCCAAATTATCTTCACATCCATCTATAAGAGGTCTTGTAGGCCTATTTTTTGACATTTTCTTATCATTCCACTTTGGTCATCATCAACCGTGCTCTGTAGTCTTAGATCACCATCAACCTACCCAAGCTTGATTTAATTTTCATGCATTTAGATAAGATCTATATTTCTATCTTATATCTATAATTTTAGTTTCTGTTTCATTTCATAATATGCATTTCTTGCTACATCTATATTATCAATATCTGATTTGATTTATCTTTATCAAAATGTGGGTTGACATCCATCCTAGGAAGTTTTAACTTCTTGGGATTGACTTCGTCAGGAAACCCACCCATCTATCTATTAATCTATTTTTCTGTTGAGTTTCTCTTTATTTGTAGATCATCTAACTCACTGCGGAGAAGGATATCTCATTTTACACCCATACACATCTTCATCCCGTCTCAAGGTACCTTAAACCCTCGCATATTTTTAGTTACTTATTTTATTTAGTCTTAGTCCACTAATCTGAGCAGGAGCGTAGGAATTTGGTCAACAATAAGGCTTCACTTTATTTGTAAAATGGGTTAGATATTGGTGTACTTTGAATGTAATGATACAAATTTTGGAAATACAAAAGAAGAAACCAACTCATCTCTTTTATTGTTTTTCCAATCTTATTTTCTTGATATAGTTTGTACATTATTTAATTTATAAATAATTTGAATCTTTGTATTATTTTTCATGGAGTAATATCTTATGAACCTTGATTCAATCTGCATCTTATGTGCTATATAATTTCCATTTAAGAAAGCATTTGTGTTCCTTAATATCATTGACATGTAATAATATGATAAGATTTGTAGTCTTCTTATTTGAAAGTGTTGTTTCTTCTTTCCTTCATTTGTACATTCAGATGGTAATCTTGTAAAACCAATGATGATATGTATATCCTTAATTGATTAGCTAGTTGTAATTTTGTTTCTCTAATTAATCTATCTTTCCATAATCTTTCTAATGTAATTCTTCTATTCCTCGTTCTTTATGTATCTTATGTATTGAGAATCATAAGGTCATTCACGTTCACCAATATCCTTATTTTAAATTAATTAATTTTTATATTTGTAACTAGCTTAGAGACTCAAGTTTTTGGCTCAATAAAGTAACCTCCCCATTAAAGAGGAGGGACTATCGTCCCCTAAACCGTTGATTATTTCTACAACAAATTTTCTAACCAACAGATGTTTTAGAATAAATGACCATGGTAAAATTATTATTTAAAAAGACTATATATGATAATAAATAGTGAATTAAATGAAACCAAAAGATATATTTTACAATATTAATATGGGAAATAAAAACCTCTCGGGAATTTTCCAAAAAGTATATATTTTTCTAAATATGTCCTAATTACTAAAACTAGTAAGTTTTAATTTCCAAATAGTGTGCTACAAATTATGTCAAACAAAATTCAAAAAAAAAAAGAAAAAACTCTAGGGAATTTTGAAATAGAGTCATTATGGTATAGATATGTGTGAAAAGAAAAAGATCCCCAAAAGTGTTGTGTAGTGAAAAATGACTGTTGTTAAATCAATGAAATGACTATTTCTAAAAATAGACAATGAATTTTATGAAATAGATAGAGGTATTTTAGGATCTAAACATTAGAAACAATAACCTCAAAGAGATTTTAAATTTTTATATATTTTTCTAATTAATCCCTAATTACTAAAATATTATTTTTCCTTCTCAAGAATTGTGCTAAGATTTAGGGAAAAATAAGTTTTTGTTAAATATATTTAAATTAATAATAACTCATATGAATTTAAATATATAAGTGTTATTATTGAGATATGTGACGAAAGGTGATTTAGCATTTAGGAATCCTTAGAAAGAGACCCAAAAGGTAGGACCGACTATGAGTCCATAAGGACTCTGTGCAAGCCAGAGTTAGAGTAGTTGATAGATGCAAATAAGGTTTGGATCTGAATATACAATACATGGATTAATCCCTAGGGAAAATAGGGTTTGAATATAATTTCTAGTCGGGTTCACTAAATGTTTACACCCTAATTAATTTCTATGAGTGCTACGAATGTTTAAAAAGTAAGAATGGTATAAGGGTTAGCAACAAGCACATTATTATGATATAATTAACTTACAACATATATACGTGGTGATAATATTGCATTCCAACATGAAATGAACTAAATGATAAATAAAATCTTAAAACATGAGAAAATATGTATTATTATATATCGAGGATGATTTTGGAATGATCTGAGTATGTAAAGTAGTGGAACATAGAAATCAAAACCTTTGGATTCTATACAAAAGATTAAAAAATTGAAGAACCTATATATGCAAGACCCTACAAAATCTATACAACCTACGTAGAAATTTTATGGTGGAGGACAAGGATTGTACAATTTTCGACTGGGGGATAATTGGGATATAAAATTTTATGTGTGCTTCACTTGTCTAGAAAAATTTCTCTTTGTGTGGCAATATCACTTAGATAACCTTGGGGTGAAATATAATGACCTTCAGCAAAGTAGAAACACTAAAAACATGTATCACCCTTCATCAAAGATTTAAAATACTAAAGGATAAAAACATGTGTCTCATTTTAAGGTTGGAAATCCCTAAGCAGTCATACTCCCATATCCTGAACTGATCCAAGTGTTGCACTACATATCCTAAATTCAAAATCAAGATTCATGTGATTCTCGTAGTACTTGTACAAGTGTGTATATCTAACCTACCCTTAGGGGTTCCATTATTTCTCTTGATAACACAATAGTAGGATAACTACGTAGTATATAATATACCCAATGTGATATTAGAGATATATGGTTTTCCTCAGTTATGTGACCTAACCCTTTTGTTGATTGAAACCATTGTGTAATTCTTGGAGTGAATTTTCTCTTTTTTAGGATATGGCTCTATATTTACACTTTTTTAGATCTACAAAGATAGAACCCTTGACCTATTTGAGTGCTTCAAACTTGTAGAACAAACATCCCTAGGTGATGTGTAGTTAATTTAAGCACATTTAGGAACCCTTTGAGTGATTTTAAAATAATGTTTATAATAAGGCATTGTAAGAAATACACATGAGTTATAAAGTGACAATGAATTACTTATATAGTCTTCTATAGGTGAGATGTTATGATAAGGCCCACCCTAGGAATGTGAAATGACCCAAAGAATGATTTGAAATTAAAAATAAGGTTAGTCATTGAGAAGGGGTGGGACCATACAAATTGGCCAAGACTGAACCTAACATCTTGAACCTTCCATATGGTTTTAGAAAGGAGAGATAAATTCCTAAATTTAAAGCTATGTTTAAGTATCAGATGTTTTATGATGCTTTAACTGAATAATATTTCCTACATTATCGATAGAGTATGGTGTAATGATAGGAAAGGTGTAGAATTCCTATAGAGATGATGAGATTAGATTCTGAATGTGATGATTTTTCTTAGCAAGGATACAAGGTCAAACTTGGCATTTCATAATGAAAAATTATTAAATTTTAGTGTCTACATTAACCTAAAAGTACACTCTGTAAATAATTTTGATGAAATCATTAAAAATGGAATATAAAGTGAGAAACCTCTTATAGAAAAAGGGTTAATCAAAATTAATTCTAAATATGGTCAAGAATAAAAATGTGGTTGGTGATGAAGTAACTAACTGTAAACACATATGACCATCCAAGTTGATCATTTGAAATTAATTCAAAGTTCCACTAAGGTGTAAAATACTTCAAACATCATTGTGCCTAGAGAAAATTAAAATAAACATCTATACCCATCTTAGTGAGCCACTGTAATGTGTTTTTTGTAGGTTATTATCTACAAAGATCATAAAGTTTCCTAAAATAGGCCTTCTGATGGAAATAAGCCTAAATTATCATGGTACAGAGAAGATTAATATTGTAACTTTCATAGGACCAAAGGCCATGACATAAACCGTTGTATGATATTCAAGAATTACATCCAATATCTCATTAATGAAGGAAAGATTGAAATTAAAGGAGACAATTGTTTAAACCTTAATTAAATTTTGGGTCAATTTAATTAGGTTTTAGATTGGACTAGAGCTGATTACAAATATTATATAGATATTACAATAGAAATACTGATTCTAATTTATAGCTCACACCAGATAGAAAAAAATAGAATATACCAATAAAACAAAACATGTAACTAAATGTATGAAAAAAATGTATAGAGAAACTTAGATTATTTTAGATTAATTTTGGAGATATTTGAGATTGTGCAGTAGTGAAACTAGGAGATGTAACCCTGAATGCCCTTCATAACTGTGACTATGACTGCGAATAAATATGGGGTGGAACCATACTAACTACCAGGGTAGTATTGTATTGTCATGACCCTACTATACATTCTTGGACCTAATTTTAATTAGATTCTATAAATTTTTTGGTTGGTCGTATTCCTAGATTTATCTATTGCTATCAAACCCTAGTTGCAAAAAATGTAGTAAGGATCTATATATGTACTTATCATCATCTCAAATCCTAGGCATAGATGAAGAGTCCTACAAAATCTTTATAATGGTTATGGGAAGTCATGTGCACCACCGACATTGGCACTACTATGAAGAGGTCTCAAACCAAATGTCATTCTCCACCTATCATGTGATATCTAGATAGATCAATCTAATTTAGAATTTTTCTTTGACCATGCTTTCTTTAACTTTATACTTGTTAAAATACTTCAAGAGAGTATGTTTGAGTTTTTTTAGATGAGAGATATAGATACCTTGACCTGGTTTGTAGCTTCAGGCCTGATTTGGGTGCTACCTTAATGACTTCAGATGTGATATTATCATATTTAGGGATCTTTGGATACATTTACAAGTGTATAAATTTATTTCTCTAGTGCCTTTCTTTAGGAGTTCCTGGTTAGAAAATGAGGTAGTGTTTACTTGCTTATATAGGGTTCTGTGGATAATCTATCTAAGAAAGGATGGCCTAGATGAAGGATAATACCCAATGAAAGATGTCAATTTTAAAATATAGTTGGAAGACATGTTGGTCTAAGACTGTAAAAATGGGTTAGGACTAGATGTAAGTACTTAACCAAACTATATGGTCCTAAATAGGAGTAAGAAATGCAATAAATGAAGTTTGGAGTGAATACACTAGTCTTTCTCTAATGATTTTATGCAATGTATTCTCAGGATGTGTTGACATGTCAGTGTGTAAGGATATACATGATAAACAATAGACCTCAGAAAGTGCTAAGCAATAATGTAGAAGTTTTATTTATCATAGCAAGAGTGTATATTCAAATCAAGGGTTTCCAAAGTGTAAATTACCAAATTTGAGTATCCACATTTCCTCCTTGAGTATGAATTAAAAATTACATGCTTAAAGGAAAATATACCTGATTGTGTAAACACATTTTTACTTTGTATGTTTTTTTGTAGTTGTGTTATTGGCCTTAGTATTGACATGCTCCATGATGAAACTTGTAACAAAGAGTGTAGTAAATATACATGATAGATAGTTGACCATAACTCAAAAAAACTTGTGATAAAAAATATTTACATTTGCATATATGTGAAATAACAATATGTAAACAAGAAAAAATACACCTATTTATTTATGCTCTACTTTAACTTGGAGAATTTTATTACTTGAAAGTCACTAAAGGATTGGGGGTAATAATTCTCTAATTAGTGTATGTATATAAAAAAAAATATTAGGTACATGCAATCCAACATGGAAATGTGCAATAGAGAGAAGAAGAAAGAGGTATAAATGCACCCGTGTGAAGGAAGAAGACCATGTACTAAATTTATTCAACAAATATGATATCTTATCCTTTGAGAGTAATAAGAGAGGAAAGTATACCCATGAAGCCCTTAGATGCTTCAATACATTACATAACCACATAGATCACACCACTATAGGAATATCTAAACCTGAGTTTACAAATAAGAAAATACAATATAAAATAGAATAGGTACCCCCAAACTCTCCCCATATACTGTACAAATGAGTATGAGATGAATAAACACTAAACTATGTTGAAAATGTGCTAACAATTATGAACTAGGAAGAAGATCCATGCCCCCAAGATCCTTGAAACTGAGCTTGAAGCTAAGTTTTAGTGTGAAGAAGGAATGAAAACTTTCGTGCCCCCTGTATTGATTTGAACTATGTAATATGAATGTGAAAATTTGTAGAAAAATTGTATACATAGGTGATACTGTTAAAATTAAAAAAAAACCTGCTAAAATTTCCCCTAGTCAAAAATTTATTTGTGTGTGGATCACGACCATACCGTACAATTCTGACCAAAGTGTATGGTTTTCACCCCTTCTTTTTTTTCCAAAACTATATGTATGAATGCATTTCTACGTGCCTATACCTTGTCTGTACCTACATCTGCCCCCAAAATTCTCTCTTTATCTACTAAAAATATAGAATAAAACCAAATAGATGACCCCTCTTTTGAAGAAGGTGTGAAACCCATCTTTAATCATGTGGCTCAATAGAAATAGGTGTGTACTACTGAAGGATATATTTGAGAAGCTATGTAAAGTGTTGAAGAGGTGGCCACCTTGGAAAACTTATACTTGCAAAAGAAAAGTTGTTTGACCATGAAACACAACAAAAATTCTAGCAATAGATAAAAATCACATAGATAATAACAATAGTAGTCTAAATGCATGTAAACACATCAATAATGCAATGATATACAAGAATTATGAAATTTTTTTTATACAAAATAGCATAAAGCCTGCAAATATGGGACACCCATGGTGTCACAAAATAATCTAGGCCCATAGGCACCCAAACAAGAAAATGTAATTAAAAACTATATAGGCATGATTCCACAAACATGGGAAACCTACAATGTCACAAGATAATCAAGGCACATAGGCCACAAGAAAGGAAAATAAGCAAGTGGTAAAATATACAAACAAACAAGTATACATGATACAAGAGTATTAAAACATGATAATATGATATAGTAGCCAACATGAGTGAAATATGAAAAAAATAGATGTCAAAATTTCACAAGACACATGTGTTAGTCCTATTATTTTAAAACATAAGAAGTACACAATGTATATAATCTAGTGAAAATGAGGAAGTGTAAAAGGAACTATAATGGAACAATAAAACCTATATGATGTGGAGAGATTGCCTCTAAATGATGAGAATGTAAGGAAACATGAAATTTCCTATACGTGTGTACTAATATTTGTGTCTTTCATCTAGCTCAATATACCAAATGAACATATGTGTGTATAGAAATAAATCATGTTATCTATCAAACCAATGTGATAAATAACATGTGTAACGTAAAGTGATAACAACTCAAGTAAAATACGTAGGTCTTGATTTTGTATTTTTTACAAAAAATTGAATGTTTTTGTATTAAATTAGTGTATAGATATGCACAAAAGAGGGATAGAAATAGATCTATAAAATGATAACCTCTTGAGGAGGTGAAGAAATTATGATAGAAAATGAAGATGTGGGCCTCAGTGGTGATGAAAATTCTAGCGGTACTATTATAGTAGCATATTCCAAATAAGGTTGAGTAGATGTAGCATTAATATACACAGAATGGTGCCAATGCGATGAACTAGAGGAATGAGTGTGTTGACCAATAGGTGGGTATCAAAAAGTTATGGGGGTACTATGTGCACTAGAGGATCAATGTAGGATTCTAGGGGAGTGAGAATAGTGAGAAACATTGTAAGGTATTACATCCCTATGAGGAGGCCTAGATTCATGAGAGTAGAGTGTACAACTGAATGCCTATTGGGAAACCTAAGAGGAATAACAATGGGAGAGGAAATTTGTACAAAAATGGGCCTAAAATAATTCATATAATTAGCAATAGAGTGTTATGATTACTAGCCTAGGGAGTACCATAAAAGTGTTAGGGCCATGCGAGGCATTGTTCACGGTAAAATATTTATCCATAGAAGGAATAGGAAGAGGAACTGCAAAAGGGGAACTAGGTATACTAGGAGAGGAAGGATTAAATGGAATACATTTAATGGTGATAACCTATTGATTGCAGATGAACTTAACATGTTTATGTATAACTAAGGGAACGCCATTAACAATACGTAGCCAAGGGAGACCTAAATGAAGGGCACCAAAACTAAGAGTATAAGTAACCAAGAATTAAATTGATGTAGTAATAGTGCCAAAAATGTTAGATATAGTGATGTGGTAGTAGCAAGGATCTGTATCAAGTGCAATATTGTGCATAGAAATACCCAAATATTGAAGCAATGTGAGAGAAATATTGTTATAGAAATAAGATGACACATGTGCAACTTTATTGATATGAAAAAATGTTAATTACAAATAAAGGAGAGAGTTGCAATGTATATAAGTATTGTAAAAATTATATCCTATCCATGTAAAATGGATCAAATCAACCTAAACTAAGAAATATGTAGAAATAACATGTTACCCTTAACTACCACTAGAAGCTACTACCGAAAATCATCTGAGTACAAATAAGCTATAAACTTCCAATAAACATAGGGATATAAACCTATCACTAACATCTAATGACAACTATCACCTAATAACTTAAGTTAAAGTAAAAAATAATTAATTTAACTTACTAAATTATTCAAATATAAACTAATGATGAATTAAGCTATGTATTATATCCTAACATTCCCCCTTAATTCAAGATGGTATTAAGTGATCATGAGACAAAATATCAGAAGCCCTAAAATTTATCTTGAGTCAGTGAATTTGTGAAGAGATCTACACGTTACATATCTGTCAAGTAATACTGGAGCTGGATGTTTTTGTTTTAAATATGATCATGATTGAAATGTACTTGTACCTCAATGTGTTTGGTGTGCTCATGAAAAATTGGATTCTGAACAAGTTTCACTACTACTTTGTTATCAACATGTAGGATAGGTGGATCTTTCTGTGGTATTCCTAATCCTTCAAGTATACATTAGAGCCATATCAATTGATAGAAAAATCCACCTACTACACGATATTATGATTATGTGGAAGACCTTGAAATAGAATTCTAGTTCTTACTCCTCCATGATATCAGTCCATATGCCAAAAAGAATACAAATCTTAAAGTGGATTTCCTTCCATCTATATTCTCTGCATGATTTGAATTTGAATATCATGTTAAGAAGAAGTTAGCATTCTCCTTAAATTCTATGCTATAGTGTATAATTCCTATTATTTATCTCAGTATCAACATTTCTACCTTCCAATGAAAAATATTGGGTTCCCGCATGAACTGAGAAAAAAAGTTTATTACATAGTTGATATTTTGCCTATTGTAAGTCAAGTAGATGAGAATCCCAATCAACTACCGATAAAGAGTTACATTTGCTTATGGTGAATCTTATGTGTAGTTGCGTCACCTGCATAGTGGCCACCTACAATACCACCATGAGCTTCCTCCATAATGTTTGTGTGTTCATGTTCCAGTAAACATTGGCACAATATACTTCATCCTTTCCTAACTTGTACAGGTTACCACTAATCAACATATAGGGTGACACGCGTATAATAAGGTGTTTCTTCTCTAAGGATTTCATTCCATATAGTTCTATACCTATTCGTATAATGTTGATCAAAGAAAAATTGACAGAGAAAGCACACAAGAAGTCCGTGAGGTAAAGAAAGTCATACGTAAAGGTGTGAATGGATAGGGAGGACACACACACGAAACAGAATTTTAGTTTTCGGGGCTTAGCCATTTTCGCTCATAAAGGTATATTTTTAGAGATGGTATGTAGAGCACACAAATGACGCAGAGACGTGTGTGCCATGCATTGGATTTTTTGGAGGATTGGATACGAAGCACTTTGTATGGACACAGGCTGGAAATAGATATGATATTATCAGTTATGTAGTAGTAATCTATTATTAGTGAACTTGCATGTGTGGCTAGTTTTGTAAAGGCGCATGGTTAAGAATAGAATGCAACCTATTATTGTAAAGGATAAGCAGTGAAGGGAAAGTCACCACCCTTATATATATGTAGTAGACCGTGTAATATAGATAGGAATATATAGAGGATATTGTGACAGAGAGGTGACGAGATCAAGACATACAGTATTATACTGCTATGCGCATACTTTTGATATTGTAATGAAGCTTCTATAACTTAATGCATTGAATATAATGGAAGATATTGACTGGATCTAAGTATTAGTTCTATAATTATCTGAATCTAGTATGCTTTTGATCTCATCATGGTTAGTACTTAGTTATGTTTTTCTTTGGATATAGATCTGATATGCTTTATAGAGTGATGTGCTAGTAATAGAACTATATATGTTAAGTCTTTGTCATGCTACCATCTTGCTACAACAACCCTAAAGAGGGATCTGGTACCATTACGTGCTTTGGGTGAGCACTCGGTCTAGGCTAAGTGATGTGCCAACACACATAGGGTTTCATTGGGTTTTTGTCACTAAATTCTAGGCTTCATCATTGGTTCTATTGTCGGGACCTCTTTTTCAGTTGCTTTCAAGATGGTTTGCAATGAAGACATATCGGTTGACCTTAGCAAGTATTGAAGAATGGATACACAATCTGGAAGAAGAATACGCATGGCAGTTCAACACTGATCTGAGTTCAACACACGCACTTGGGTAGAGAAGAATCTATATGACATATTTTTCGTTATCTTTCCAGTAGAACTGTACGAATGGCTGGTTGCTTATGCATCTAAATGGAATTAGAGGTATCACACACTTTTCTAGACCCAAGAAGAATTATAGACCCTTTATGATGGTGATATGATTTTGACTCGAACCATGGAAATGTGGTATCTCAAATAGTTATATCTTGGAGTACTCAATTTCCACTTATTAGTGTCTAGAGGTAGCTGAATTCCAGTTCTTACGACATCCATGGGGAGCTTATCTACAAGGCGTTTCACTGGTGATCAAGATCCTGATGGTAAATTTGAACCTAGAGAGTAAACCAATGGCTAATTAAACCCCACCACATGCAGGGTCAGGGACAGGATTGGTGAAGGATGGTGGACTTAGTAGTGGGAAGGAAAAGAGAAGAAAGGTGGCTTAAGTATAATGAGGCATGTGAGAGGGAGATAGAGAAGGAATGTGATGTTGCAGTGTAGATGGAGTTGAGGAGAGAGATGGATCATGAGGGATTTGGAGCTCATGTAGAATACATGGAGCCAGAGCATTAGGAACTCCCCCATCTGGGAAATCATGACAGGGAACCCTCCTCGGCCTCACAAGGGAGTGCACCAATAGAGATGACCTAAGCCACAGGCACACATCTGAATCCACTTGGTAACCTAGCCCTTGTGCTTGGTTTTCCAGTATCTAGTATGAAAATTAATCAGCGAGAAAGTTTGGGAATTAAGAGAGAAAGTACATCAATGGCAAGATAGACAAATTCATTATTATTTGGAGGTGTGTTTTCAAGCACATCGTCCACACAAAATATGAGCACACCAAATTTTGGATTCACTTCTGGAAGTGGAACTACTTCACAAACTATAGGGGTTCAATATAGTACTATTGTCAGAGTACAAAGGAGTACGTATATAGGACCGATTCCAGCTATAGCTTTGGGACCAGGAGGTATGGGAGGTTCTGGTTCAGGTGAATCTGGAGGTTCTAGAGGTAGGGGAAACACTGGAGGTTCTAGATCAGGTGGGCAAGGTCCACCCAAACCCCATAATATTTATATGGAAATGGATCTATGTCTTCTAGAGTATATGGGAATAAAAGATGTTGTTGAACATGTGCATATGTGTGAAATATTGTAGCACGCAAAAGGAATCATAGCTTCTAAGCATAGGGCAAGCCAATTTTCTACTATGTTACAAGGGCGTGCACACAGTTGGTATAGGAAGTTTGACCCTGATCAGACTTGTATGGATTATACGACATTTAAGGATTCATTTTTAAAAGAGTTTCATATCCCTATGATTGAGAAGAAGAGTATAAGTGCCCTTAAGGATATCAAGCAAGGCACTACTGAGAGTGTTAGAGAGTATGATGCATGGTTTAAAATGTTGTTATCAAAGCTTTATTATGACATACATGTGAGCTAGCATGCACAATGGTTTGTTAGGGGATTGATTACACCATTTAGGAGGGCATTGTCACATAAGACATATACTGATCTGCGCGAGGCATTAGAAGTGGCCCTATGTGCTGAGGCAGTTGGGAGTATTGACACTAGCGTTAGCCCATTCTTAGAGGCACAGATTCAATCTATGACAAAATAACTAGAGAAATTATCAGCAAATTCAGCCCATGAAACGTGCTCAGGAATTTGGTGTACAGATTGTGAAGTAGAGGGTCACACAAAGGATAGTTGTCCTTGCAGAATTGTACGCTCATTACTGATGGATTGTGAGATATGCCACTTAAACCATGATGCTAGCCGCTTCCCATTATTACAACACACGATAAGGAAGAACGTTTCAAGCTACTATAAAATCTGTAGGTCCACAACACATAAAATAGAGGACAACCGACTAATTGGAAAAATCCATGATGCTATTGATATTTGTGTACGGTAGACAAGATTTTCAGATAACTCTAAGGGAAAGAATGAGCATCAGGACTGAGAGCACAATCAGGCACACTATGATTGGAATGAGGGGTGTTTTGAAGGCATCTGTGGCAGAGGTTGAGGATATTGTGGTGGATTTGGAGGACAAGGACGTGGTGGTGGAATAAGTGAGTATCCTCGCATAACATATTATACATGTGGATCTCCTGACCACTATAGGCAAAAGTTTCCTCATAATATTGTATGTTCTTTCTGCGGGAAGAACCATAGCTATGAAGATTTCCCAGACTTATATGAGCACCTGAGTAAGCAACATAAACAAGAAAACAAGGGTGTAGGGATGGTTAGGATACAACACATTGTGGATAATCAATGGATTCCCAAGATGAGAGTAGAATCCAAGGAACTAAAAGTGAAGATCACATCTCACGTTGAGGCAACACGTTCTAGGGAGGAATTACAGCAAAAACCTACTATCACTAAGGATGAGGTTCTTCATGCATAGTACCTAGATCCTACCTATCAGAAGGAGGTTTATCAAGATACCATGGAAGTGCTAGGGAATCTTCAAGGCGAGATACAATATTTAAAGGAGCAGAAGAAAGCATAAGTGACAAGCCAAACTGATATAGATGACTTGAGAGAAGTGTGCAAAATGTTGCGCCAAGAGAATACAATTCCACTATTAGGAAGTTGGTTGAAATGGAACACTCTACATGTAAGTATTGAAACCAAATGATAGATCCTACATGAAAATATCCCTCCTCATAGCCTGGATTATGACAAGGAAATTACACTAAATTCTTTTATGGATGGGTGGTTGTTGAGTAATATATTGATTGACATAGGCACAAAAATCAATGTTCTTACTCTAGATGCATGTGTACAAATGGGGTGACCCCATTGCATCCATCCTCTAATGTATTATTCATGGCTAATTAGACTAAGTCCACTCCCATTGGAGTTTTAAAAGATGCATCCATTACCATACAAGGAGAAAAGTTCACTGGATACTTTGAATTTTTAGTGTTGGCAGAATTAAATAGATTCCTAGATCTATTAGGGCGTCCTTAGTGCCATGAAAATAATGTTAATCTTCAGTTCAAAAAGGGCTATATTAGTTTTGACAATAAAGAGGAAAGGGTCATTATCCCTCTAATATATGGAAAGTACGTGCCCTATGTTAAGCCCTTAAGTGAAGAAAATCTGAATAGGATTTATGTATGCGCCATTTGAGATCCAGAGATGATTGAACCAACCAAAGAAGGACTAATTCAGTGGGAGTATACACAGTCTATTAGTGATACTACAAGTGTTGCCTTTGATAATTGAGCTCACAAAACTTATGAGTTGGTATGGCATGAAGTAAAGATAATCTTACCTTGAGGCATTAAACCATGTTATATAAGGAGGATAGGTAATAGCGCAGTACCTTGTTACACAAGGGAAGGGGATCCCATGGTATTCCTGCATGCCATGGAAGAAAAATGGATAGACCAACTAGAGAGGAGAAATATGCTAGCCTATACACTACATGGGATAGTAACATGCTAGTGGGCAGCCCACAGGGATAACCTAGTCGAATGGAATGAAATTGGGGTCACTCTTGCTACTAGGTTCTTTAGGAGCAATGTACTTACACAAATATGTAATTATCATGGTGATCAACCTGTTCAACACCATGTTCAAAAGTGTGAGAGACTCAGAGACTCTGGAAAGAAGGGTAGGAAGCTTTACCACCTTTACTATGGGTGCACTAGTTTTATTCCACTTTACAAGGTTGTGCGCGTGCTTGGTATGTATATGTAGAACTCCATAGAGAAACTAGAAATTGGTAGAATTTAGTTGTAGGAATGACATAGACATTTGACTTCTTCTCTATAAAACCTCCGGTAGAAGAAGCATTGAAAGTTATTAAGTTCTTAACTATGGGGGATAGTGCGAAGGATGAATAACTCCTCCAGGAATTATTAGATAAGGAGGACTCAGGAGTGCATCTTGATAAAGAACTAGAGGCTGATGCAATATTAATTCAATGTACTTACCTTGAGAAAGAGAAAGGAAAAAAGGTATACTTAGTAGATGATGAAGAAGTAGATAATCTAGCTATAAACCATTCAACAGGAAGGTATGAGGTATTGGACATTGTGGATGAGACCACATGTGCCTATCATGAACCTATGAAGACAAAGCGAGTGAATATTGGAACAAATATTGAGCCTAAGAAATCTATAATGTTATTAAGAAACTACTAGGACCTATTTCCTAGGAGGTACCATGAACTTAAAGGCATGTATGAGTCATTAGTGGAGATGAAGATAAAGCATAAAGAGGGGTGCATCCAGTTAGGAAAAGGCCTTACATAATGAACCCCAATTTGCGTGAAAATTTCAAAGAAGAGGTTGATAACATGTTCAAATATGGAATTATCAAGCCCTTTGATGAGTTAGAATGGGTTAGTCCAATGGCGATTAGTATCAAGAAGGATGGATGAATTAGAATATGTGTGGACTATAGGGAGATGAATGTTGCATGTGTAACAGATCCATTCCCTACACCATTTACTAAGGAAATACTAGGAGTTGTAGGGTGCAAAATTTATTTGTTTATAGATGCATTCTCTAGGTATCATCAAGCTAGGATTTCCCAGGAAGATCAAGAAAAGAGTACATTTACTACTAAATGGGGTAGCTTCACCTATACTATCATGCCTTTTGGTTTGAAAAATGCACTTGTTGTATTTTCATGCATAGTCATCTAAGCATTCAAAGAATTTATTCACAACTTCTTACAGGTATATTTAGACAATTAGATAGTGTATGGATTAGTTAAGGACCACTGTAAAAATTTACGCTTAATGTTTGAATGGTGTAGATAGTTGAGTATATCTTTGAACATCAAGAAGTGCATATTTGCTACACCATTTGGGATACTTTTAGGACACATAATCTATAAGGAGGGTTTGTTGGTTGACCTAGCGAAGGTTGCATTAATTATAGGCCTAGGGGAGCCCATCAGTCAAAGTGAGGCACGTAGATGTTTGGAACATACAGGATATCACAGAAAATTTATCAAAGGCTATGCTAAAGTTGTTGCACCTTTATAAGAGTTACTGAAAGGGAAAGGTATGTTCTACTGGGGTGAAAAATAGCAACACGCATTCGAGACATTGAAGGAGAAACTTACTACCATGCCCATTCTGTGTTTTCCTTGGTGGGAAAAACCATTCCATGTACATGTTGATGCCTCTGGCATGACCATTGGCATGGTGTTGGCTCAACCTCGAGAAGGTATTATAGATCATCTTATATGTTTTTCTAGTAGAAATATGACTCCTGTAGAAAAAAATTACACAACTATAGAGAGTGCATCTTTGTCCATGATCTATGTGTTGCATAAATTTATCAGTACCTACTAGCTACACCATTCATCTTTGATATAGATCACATGGAATTGAATTATTTGGTAAATAAGCCTATTTTACAAGGGCACATATGTTGATGGGTGCTCCTATTTCAAGATTTTAATTCCACAATTGTGGTAAAACTAGGAAAAAGTAATTATGGACCAGACCATCTATCAAGAATACAGTTAGGAGAAGAAGCACATGAAATTGAGGATACCATGCCAGATGCACAATTAATAGATTACAACACGCACCATCAGAACTAGAGGACATTGCTATCTTTTTATACACAGGGATGGCACTAGAAGGAATAAAATCCTTGGAGAAGAAACAACTTGCTATACACGCTGCACCTTATATGTTAATTAGTGGTGACTTGTACAAAATGGGCCGAGATGAAATATTGCACCGTTGTGTATTAGAACATGAGCACATGGGCCTTATGGAAGAAACTCATGGTGGAATTGCAGGAGGCCGCTATGTAGGTGATGCCACAACACGTAAAATTCTTCTCACTTGATTATGGTGGGATACCCTCTATAAAGATTATAAGGAATTCTGTAAGGCATGTGATCATTTTCAATGTCTTGGAAGACCAGGTCATCAAGATGAAATGCCTCTTAGACCTATTTCCAGCACAGAACCGTTTGATAAATGGGCTATAGATTTTGTGAGTTCTATTTCCCCAGCTACACGCAGAACTGTATCATGCTATATTATAACTTGTACAGACTATTTGACAAAGTTGGAAGAAGAAACACCTACCAAGGACTGTATAGCGGCTATAGTAACTTCGTTTCTATGGGAACATATTATTACAAGGTATGGATGTCCTTTGAGTTTGACCAGTGATAGGGGCACACATTTTCTTAATGATACAATCATAATTTTATTGGATGAGTTCATGATTGCACACCATAAGACTACACCCTATCATCCTTAGGCAAATGGGACTGCTGAGGCTTTCAACAAATTTTTGGGCTAGACATTAACAAAAATATTTGATGTTCGAAGAAAGGATTGGGATGATAAATTATCTGCAATAATTTGGGTATATCGAACAACATATAAAAGGTTGAACAAAGCCACACCATTTAAGTTAGTGTTTGTCACAAAATCCATTCTTCCTATGGAGTTTATGTTACCTTATTTGCATATTGCATGCGTTGGAGGTCTAGATGATGAACAAGCTTTAGAAGAATGGATTGAGAAGATAATTCAGCTGGATGAGCAACGAACCATAACACGTTCGAGTTAGAAGAAAGAAAAGGCTAGGAAGAAAGCATGGCATGACAGAAACATAAGGGATAAGAAATTTGAGATTAGAAAAATGGTACTTCTTTATGACTCTATCCAAGAAAAGTTAAGGTACATTGGTTGGGGTTGTATATTATCACTTACATCCTTGAAATAGGTGCTTGTTAGTTAGAAGCACTTAATGGAACATGGATACCTGGTTACTTCAATGGGAGTAGGCTGAAGCCCTACTATAAATAAGTCTTCTTGGTGTTTGTAATAAGGTCTTATTGTCGTTTAGATTAGGTTTTCAATTTTTTATTTACTTAATGTGTTTCCTTCTTTATCGTTATGCTTTTTCAATTTAGTTGGTGTGTTCTGAAATAAGCACACTTACGCATATCAAGCTAATTACTACATGAAGTATGTTTATGCATAGAGGGTTGCACATCCTTTTAGTGTGGGGTGGTTGTTGATATCTAGGTACAAGATTGTGGGAATTGAAAGGTGAAAAGAATAAGCTACTATGGGTGTTCTTAAGGTAAAAATATTGCTTCTAAAAAGTGACCAAAGATCAAGATAAATGAAGAAACAATATAGTGCGAGGTAAGCAGAGGCCATAGAAACTACCAGTAGAAGGTACAGTGATGGGGTACTTAGGTGCAAAGAAGTGTGCTGAAGAGAATTCTATGACCAGAGGGTATGAACGTGCGCTAGAAGGTTATAGCTGAGGTGCAAGGATGTAATGCATGGAAAGGATGGAATTGGTAAATTAATGAGAGGATATTTGTAGGTGAATGAGAAATGAGTATTAAGGTGCGAGAGGTGTGTAACCAGTTGTGATGAAGAAATCTATGTAGAAAGAGCTTGTGTCCCTGGTGGTGAAGGGTTTGAGCGAAGTAAGGCAACACAGAGGATCTAGGGCATGTGATTTCACCTAGGGAATGTGGAATCGAGCTAGGGTTTTCTTTGCACATTTCAGAATTCAAGAGGCAAGGATATACAAAGGATTGCAAGGTAGAAATGGCACCCAAGAAAGTAGTTGCAGCAGGAGTGAAGGGAAAGAAGAAGGTGGTAGAAGATGAAGAGGAGATGGCTCCTGAAAGAATTTTTTTGAGATGTAATATCCAAAAGGGGTTATCATCGGTAAAGAGTGGGATTCTCACATAAGGAAAATTAAGGTGAGTGAGTACAATCACCGTACCATAGAGAATAAGAAGGATCTTGATGTGATGCTGAACACAAAGACAAATAAATGCATGGTAGAAGACATGCCAGTGTATGTTAATGCTGGTGAAAAGATCTTGCAAAAGGTAGGAGTTTACTAGATATATGAGCTGTCTTACTTTGGGAAATATGAGCCCTTCTACCAATGGCTCATGAGTAGAGTGCACGATGATTTTTTCTACTTTATAGGTCACAGAGTCAGAATTTCAGCCGTGCTCATCTCCATGGTAACAGGGTTGAAAGGCACAGGAGACAATTTGTGAGATGATATGATAGACAAGACCATAATATTGGAGACCAGAAAGGAGTTATGGTACACAAAGGGTCTGGGTGGTATGGACATTGACAAACTGAAGAAGTATCTAGTTATGCAAGTGGCCATGTATCTTGTTACAAAGATAAATGACCAGCAAAGGTGGTCACAAGTGAACACTATGTGGCTGAATATTGCCAAAAAGATGTCTAAAGAAGTATTCTACAACATTTCACATTATATTGTAGAAACAATCATTGAGGAAGCACGCGTAGGAGGAAATATCAGCTTTGGAGCTATTTTTTTATCACTGGTGCTCATGGAGATCAGAGTACCTGATGGACCAAAGGATAAGGTATGGGAGTATCCAACAAAACACAAATCACCTACAGAATGTTGTAAGAAGTACTTGTGTGAGGGATCCATGATAGAGAAGGTTAAGAAAAGGGCTGAGAAGTGGTATGATAGGCTCCGCACAACTTTTGAGGAAGAATGGTGCATCCCTAAAGGCTTGCCTTTGGTGGTTGGAAAGGCGGTCTAGTTCATTGTATACCAACATTTCTGTATAGCGTGGTTCACCATGAAGGATGGAGAATGGAGTCCTTGGTGTAAATTTCCATATGCCTTCACAACAAGGTACTTCTAGGCATCAGTACATAGGGTCACAGACGTGCATCCAGTGACATTCAATGTGGATAAGGTAGATTGCAAATACCACACAGTAAGGAAGAAATATGTGTATCTAGGGTGGGGTGCATATCTTGAAAGACTCATTTCAAATGTATTGAGCATTAAACCAATAATTTTTGTTGTGGGAGACATTGGAGCAGCGTTGGTGTATCTTCAACTAAAACCCAAGATGGAGAATAACAAGTATGTGGAAGATGAGTTATCACTTCCAACACCACCAAAGGGTAAGCACATGATGGAGAACATCCCAGTACCTAAGCCCACCGAGCCAATTGAAGTGGAGGATGAGGATGATGAGCACAAATATAGTGGTGGTTTGGAGCAAAGAGGTAGAAGACATCCTACGAATAAGGATGAAGTTGAGCGCACCGTTACACAACCTCAGCCACAAGAGGGGAATGATGAGGACTTGAATGTAGTCCAAGGAGAGTACATTTTTAAGAGGTTGTTCAGGAGAACAAGGACCTATGGTGCTACTCCAAAAATAGTGCATAGATCACCCAGACTCTCTCCACAAAAGGAGACAACCATGCAAAGAAGGAGGAAACTGAAGTTGAATGAGGAGGCAGAAGAGTAAGAGGAAAGAGTGCCTAACTCTCCTACACTTCCAGATTACATAGAAGAACAAAAATATGAGGAATCCAAAGAAAGAGGAGAGGAGGAAAAGGGAATAGAGGAGACAGTTGCAAAGACTACTCATGACATGGAGACACAAGTCCCAAATTTGGAAGCTAAAGTTCCTAAGCAGTAAATATCTAGAAGAATGAGTTGAGAGCACATTCCACCAGCTATGGGTTATGTAGAGGATGTAGGTAAATTTATTTATTCCCATTTCAAGATAAAGTTGACATAGAAATACTTATATGATTGGGAGCTCATGGATGAAGATATGGCCATAATGCGCATGAGGAAGAAATCGTCATGGTCCATGCACACACACATGGATGAGCCAAATTTTTATGTATGTGAGGAGTTATGTGTATCAAGGAGGTTGAAGAAGATTCCTCAAGCTAGACACATGATAGTAAAGCCTACTGTCATGTCAAATGAACATGTGAGTAATGCATTGGTTAAAGTATCAACAGAGGTGAGAAGGTGGAATATGGACAAGGCTACCACAATTAGGGTGCTTAGGGAGGAGATTAAAACAAAGGATGGAGAAATAGCACACCTAATAAAAGAGAGGGACTTAGCACAGAAGAAGAATGTTGTATTTATCAACATTGTAGAGGAAATTGAATTCAATTTCATAAGAGCTAGGCCACACTTGGAGCCAAATGTACCATAGATGTTTCCCTTAGTAATACATTATGTAGGAAAGTTGGTGGACCTAGTACTTGAAGTTGAGCCTCTGCACATGCTAGCGCTAAAGGATCCGACAAAAGAGGCAGAATGAGAGAAGGCTTTAGTTTTTTGGAATATTGCATCCTATGAAGGACTACTACAAGCACTACAAGAAGAATTGAAGAAAGCAAACCAAGCCTTGGACATCTGCACAGCTCCAGAGGCACTTATCAACACAAAGACATTGGAAGAGAATAATGAGGTCCAAAGAGGAATGAAGGATGAAACATTGGGCCATGCAGAAATATTATCAATGGTTAAGTAGAAGCGTGAGGCCCTAGCATCAGCATAAGAACCACACAAGACTCAACTAGAAGAGCTTGGGAAGCTCATTACGTAGAAGATGGATTTACTAGAGTGAAGAATGACCTCAGTGTCCAACATTTTCTTAGTCTTGCAAAATGAAAAAGGGGAGATTACGAGGGATGAATTGGAGTCCCTTGTTGTGGACATTCCAAAAAAAGTAGAGGAAGCACTTACTGAATGGAAAACCTTGGAGGCTGAAATAAAATAGGAATATGCTGAATTCGTTGTTCAGGATGAAGAGGAGAATGCAGGGTAAAACATTCTTTCATACATTCATTCATTATTTCCATTTCTTTCCATTCTTCTAGTATTTACTTCAGTTTTTGGAGATGACCATTATCGAGGTGATAATGAAATTAGTGTGGAGTAATGTTGATCAAAGATTACTTGATAGAGAAAGCACACAAGAAGTCCATGTGGGAAAGAAAGTCATACGCAAAGGCATGAATGGATATGGAGGACACGTGCATGGAACAAAAGTTTAGTTTTTGGGGCTTAGTCATTTTTAATCATAAAGTTCTATTTTTAGAGATGGCATGCATAGCACACAAACGAGGTAGAGATGTGGATGCCATGCATTGGATATTTTTTGAGGATTGGATACAAAGCACTTTGCATGGACACAGGATAGCAATAGATCTACTACTATCAGTTAGCTAGTAGTAAACTATTGTTAGCACACTTGCATCTATGGATAGTTTTGTAAAGGCGCGTGGTAAGAATATCATGTGACCTATTATTGGAAAGGATAAGTGGTGAACGGAAAGTCCCCACCCCTATATATATGTAGTAGATTGTGTAATATAGAGAGGAATATATATAGGATATCATGACAGAGAGGTGAGGAGATCAAGACATACTATGTTATGATGCTACGCGCATACTTTTGATATTGTAATGAATATTTTGTAACTTAATGCATTGAATATAATGGAAGATATTGAATGAATCTAAAGTATTAGTTCTATGAGAATCTGAATCTAGTATGCTTTTGATCTCATCATGGCTAGTACTTAGTTTTGTTTTTCCTTGGATATAGATCTGGTATGTTCTGTAGAGTGATGTGTTAGTAATAGAACTATATATGTTAAGTCTTCGTCATGCTACCATCTTGCTAAAACAACCCTAAAGAGGGACCTACTACCATTATGTGCTTTGGGTGAGCGCTCAGTCTAGGATGAGTGATTTTCCAACATGCATAGGGTTTCATTGGGTTTGTGTCACTAAATTCTAGACTACATCATAGATTGACAAAAATGTCCTCTAAATTCGATAGTGTGTTGTAACCTGTATAACTATGCATCGGGCATGGTATCTTCAATGACATGTGCCTCTTCTCCTAACTGTATTCTGGATAAATGGTCTGGTCCATAATTACTTTTCCCTAGTTTGACCACAACTATGAAATCAAATTCTTGAAATAAGAGTACCCATTTGCATATGTGCCCTTGTAAAATGGGCTTATTTACTAAATACTTCAATGCCATGTGATATGTATAAAATAAAAATGGTGTAGCTAGCAGGTACTATCTGAATTTATGTAACACAGATCATTGACAAAGCTTCACCTTCTATAGTTGTGTAATTCTACTCTGTGGGAGTCAACTTTCTATTAGAAACATAGATAGGATGATATATAATACCTTTTCTAAGCTAAGAAAACACCACACTAATGGCCTTTCTAGAGGCATCCAAATGTACATGAAATGGTTGGTCCCATGAGGGAAAGCACCTAAAAGGCATGGTAGTAATTTTCTCCTTTAATGTCTCACATGTGCACTGTTATGGTTATCCCTAGTAGAACGTACCTTTTATTTTCAGTAACTTCTCCAAAGGTATGAAAACCTTGGCATACCCTTTATGAATTTTCTATAATACCCTGTGTGACCCAAGAATCCACATACCTCACTTTTATTACTAGGATCTTTCAGGATGATAATGACTGCAACCTTAGCTGGATCAACCAACAAACCTTCCTTGCAGATTATGTGTCATAACAATATTCCAAATGGTGTAGAAAATATGCACTTCTTGATGTTCAAAGAGATACTCAATTGTTTACATCTTTCAAACACTAAGTACAAATTATCACAATGATCCTTAACAAGTCCATACACCATCTAATCATCAAAAAAACCTGCAAGAATTTGTGAATAAAATATTTGAATGCCTGAACAACTATGCATGAAAATACATCAGGCACATTTTTCAGAGAAAAAGGCATCACAGTATAGGAAAAGCTACCCCTTTAAGTAGTAAAAGTAGTATTTTTATGATCCACCCAGGCAATCCAAACCTGATGATACCCAGAGAACCCATCTGTAAATGAATAGATTCCAGGCCCTGAAAATCCTTTTAGTATTTCCTTGATGAATGGTGTAAGAAAGGGATCAGTCACACATGTAGCATTCATCTCTCTGTATTCCACACAAATCCTAATCCATCCATCCTTCTTGATACTGATCACCATTGGACTAACCCATTCTAACTCATCCAAGGGCTTGATGATTCCAAACTTCAACATTTTTTCATTCTCTTCCTTGACCTTTTCACGTAAGTTGGGGTTCATCCTGTAGAGTCTCTTTCTAACTGGGTTCCCACCTTCCTTAAGCTTTATCTTCATCTCTCCTAATGATTTATGCACACCTTTAAGTTCATGGTACCCCCGAGGGAATAAGTCCTGATAATCCCGTAGTAACTCAATGATTTTTTCCACTTCAGAGTCTGACCAATAGTCTCCAACTATGGCCTCCTTAAGATCAACATCTGATCCAATATTCACTTTCTTTTTCTTCATATGCTCATGATAGGCACATGTGGTCTTATCTGCACTATCCAACACCTCACACCTACCTGTTGAATGGCCTACATCTAGATTTTATACTTCATTGTCATCCACTAGGTAGATCATTTTTCCTTTTTCTTTCTCAAGGAAAGTACAGTGAAGTAATGTGGCATCTATCTCTATTTCTTCAAAAAAACATGCCCTTGAGTCTCCTTCATCAAATAACTCTTGAATGATTTCTTCTACCTTGGCACTATCCCCCATAGTTAAGAACTTTATGACCTTTAATGCTTCTTCCACCTGAGGTTTATTAGAGAAGAAGTCAAACATCTGGTTCATTCCTGTAATTAAATCCTACCAATTTAAATTCTATGTATGGATTTCTACATATACATACTAAAAACGCGCGTAACCTTGTAAAGTGGAAAACAATTGTGCACCCAGAGTGAAGGTGGTAAAGCTTCCTACCCCTCTGTCCAGAGTCTCTCACACTATTAAACATGGTGCTGAAAAGGTTGATTACCATGGTAAGTACAAATTTAAGTAGGTGCATTTCTCCTGAAGAACCTAGTAGCAAGATCAATCCTAATTTCATTCCATCCTACAAGATTATCCTTGTGAACCACCCACCAGCGCATTGTTGTCTCGCATAGGGTATATGCTAGCATATTCTATCTCTCTAGATAGTCTATCCACTGGTCCTCTATGACATGCATGAACACCATCGGGTCTCCTTCTCTGGTGTAACGTGGTACTGAGTTATTACCTATTCTCCTGATACAACATGGTCTGTTGTCCCTACTAAAAATGTTCTTTACTTTGTGTGCTACAAGCTCATAAATGTTATGATCCCAATTATCAAAAGCAATACTTGTAGTATCATTAATAGGTTATGCATCCTCCCACTGAAGAATCCCTTCTTTAGATGGCTCATGCACCTCTGGGTCCTAGACGACGCGTACATAAATCCTATTAAGGTCTTCCTCACTCAAGGCCTCAACATAGGGCATATATTTTCCATCTGTTAATGGGATGATAACCCTTTCCTCCTTGTTTTCAAAGCTTATATAACCCTAGTTGAACAAAATATCAACATTATTTTCATAGCACCAAGGACGCCCAAGTATATTTGGGAATCTATCTGCCTCTGCTAGCGCTAAGAACTCAAAATATCTAGTGAACTTGGCTCCTTTTATGGTAACAGAGGCATATTTTAAAACTTCAATGGGAATGGCCTTATTCTAGTTAGCCATCAAAAAAACATTCGACGATGGCTGCAATGGAGGTATCCCCATTTGTACCCATACATATGAGGTAAGAACATTGACCTTTGTGCCTGTATCAATCAATATATTACTCAAAAGCCACCCATGCACAATAGAATTTAGAGTGATCTCCTTGTCATAATCTAGGCTATGAGGGGGAAGATTTGCATGTAGGATTTTTCATCCAGTCTCAATCCTTGTGCGCGGAGTGTTTCCCTTTCACCAATTCCCTAACAATGGAGTGATATTCTCCTGGTGCAACATCTTGTACACTTATTTCAAGTCATCCATATCAAATTGCACCGTCTTTAATGCTTTATTTTGCTCCATCTTCCATGATTTATCCTTTAAATACTATATTTCACCCTAAAGATTTCTGAGTACCTCCATGGTTTCTTGATAAACCTCATTTTTATGGGAATGATCTGGGTACCATACATGTAGAATCTCCTCCTTAGTGATGGTATGATTCTTCTACAATGCTTCTTTGGCGTGCACTGCTTCAATGCAGGTAGTGATCCTTACTTGCAATGCCTCATATTCTAGTTCCAACTTGGGCATCCACTGATTTTCCACAGTGCATTGTATCCTAACCATCCATGCACCTCTATTTTTGTGTTTATGTTGCTTACTAATATGCTCATACAAGTCCAGGCATTCCTCATAACTATGATTCTTTCCATAGAAAGAACATGTAATATTCTAAGGAAATTCATGCCTGTAGTGGTCAGGAGATCCACATGTATAACTTGTTATGTGAGGGAACTCACCTCGTCCACTACCAAGGCCTCATCCTCTGAATCCAACATGGTATCCTCAACCTCTACCATGATTTCCTTCAAAAAAACCTTCACTCCAATCATAGCGTGCCTAATTTTGATCCTGATCCTGATGCTCATTCTTTCCTTTAGAGTTATCTAAAACTCCTGTATGTTGTACACCAATGTCTATAGCATCATGGATCTAACCAATTAGCTACCAGTCTTCCATGTCATGAGTTGTGGACCTGTAAATTTTACAGTAACAAGATACGTTCTTCCTTGTTGTGCATTGTAATAATGGGCAATGGATAGCATCATGGTTTAAATGACATATCTCACAGTCTAACAACAATGAGCATACTGATTTGTGGGGATAGCTATCCTTTGTGTGACCTTCCACTTCACAATCTCTGCACCAAATCCATGTGCACATCTCATGTACTGAATTTTCCGATAGCTTCTCCAACTATTATTCCATAGTTAGGATCTATGCTTCTAAAGATGGGCTCACCCTAGTGTCTATAATTTCAACCACCTCAGCATGTAAGGCTGCTTCAAGTACTTCACATGGATCAATGTATGTCTTATGTGATAGTGCCCTTCTAAAAAGGGTAATCAGACCTCCAAAAAACCATTGTCCATGATGGCTCACATGAATATCATAAGAAAGCTTAGATAACATCATTTTGAAATAAGTATTATACTCTATAAAACTCTCAGTAGTTCCTTGCTTAATATCCTTAAGTGTGCTTATACTCTTCTTCTTGAACTTAGGGGTGTGAAACTCTTTAAGCAAAGCATCTTTTAAATTTGTATAGTCTATGCAAGTCTAATTAGGGTCAAACTTTCTGTACCAATTGTGTGTGCGCCCTTATAACCTAGTAGCGAATTAACTTGCCCTATGCTCAGAATTCATGATTCTTTTGACACGTTACAATATTTCACATATGTGCATGTTTTTAGTAGCATATTCTATGCCCCTATACTTTGGAATATGAAGAGACATCTCCATGTAAATATTTTGGGGTTGGTGCAGACCTTTCCCACCTGATTCAGAACCTCCAGTGTTTTCTCTACCTCCAGAACCACTAGATCCACTAGAACTAGAACCACCTATACCTCATGATCCTAAACCTATAGTCAGAGTCAGACCAGAAGATGTACTTCCCTATGTCCCAACATCAGTACTAAACTGCACCCCTACATTATGCAAAGTGTTACTACTCCCCGAAGAGAGTCAAAAATTTTGCGTGCCTAAATTTTGTGTAGAAGATAAACCTGAAAAGGTACCTCTGAACAATAACAAAGAATTTGTGCTGCCATTGATGTGCTTCTTATATGACTTACTCCTACTCTCCCACTACCTAAATTATCTTACTAAATGTTTATCGTACTAGATACTAGAAGACCAAGCACAAGGGTAAGGTTGCCAAGTAGATTCAGATGCACACTCATGGCCCAAGTCATCTCTACTGGCATGCTTCTACGTGAGGCCGAGGGGGGTTCCCTATCATGATTTCCCAAATGGGGGAGTTCCTGATGCTAGAGTTCCACATCTTCTGCATGAACTTAAAATCCTTCTTGAGCCATCTCTCTCCTCAATGCCATATGCTTCGCAATGTCACATTACTTCTCTATTTCCCTCTCACACACCTCATTGTAATTAAGCATCCTTTCCTCTCTTCCTCTCCATCGCTAGGTCTGTGATCTTTCACCAAACTAGCTCATTCCCCAATGCCTAGTGGGGTTTAGTTAACCATCAGTTTTCTCTCCAAGTTCAGGGTTACCATATAAATTTTGATCTCAAGTTAAATGACTTGCACATAAGTTCCCCTGGGATATCATAAAAATTGGAATTAAGCTACCTCTAGGCATGAATAAGTGGAGATTTAGTAATCCAAGATATAGCTTTTCAAAACACCATAGAACCATGTATCCACAATGCGATTCCAAATTAGAAAGGGTCTTAAATTATTCCTTCATCTAGACAATTGTAACTCCAATTCCATTTAGATGTATAAGCCACCAACCACTCATACAATTCTATAGGAAAGATAATGAAGAAGCACTCATACAAATAGTCATACATATTTTTCTCTACCCACGTACGTGCGTTAAAATCAGATCCAATGTTTAACCTCCATGCATATTCTTCTTCTAGGTCATGTATCCACTCCTTAACACTTTCTAGGGTCAACCGGTATGTCTTCATCATGAACCATCTTGAAAACAACTAAAAAAGAGGTCTCGATAATGGAACCAATGATGCAGCATAGAATTTACCAGTAAAATCCTAGGCACGCTGGCACATCACTCAACCTAGAATGAGAACTCACCTAAAGCATGTAAAGGTACTAGGCCCCTCTTTAGGGTTGTTGTTACAGGAAGTTTGCATGATGAAGACTTGATGCATTCAGATCCATAATTAATACATCATTCTATTGTGCATGTTTAGATCTATATCTAAAAAATAATAGACTTAAATGATAACCATGATGAAACCAACACATGTAAGAGCTAATTATACTCATGATTAATACTTTGATTCAGCCAATACACTCCATTACATTAAACATGATAAATACATAGAATCTCATTACAATAGATAATACCATAGTTTATGCGCACATCAGATTTGGTAACATAACCTCATAATAACTCAGTCCTTACATACCACTACTATACTATGTAGTCCATTACATTTTTATAAGGGTGGGGACTTGCCCTTAACCGCTTATCTACTCCCAAAGTATGTCGGTGGGCGCGCATTTCCTTTCCTATCCTTCCAGAGGCCTTCAAATAGGTCACATGCTAAAAATAGCCACGTGCCTTTATAATTACAACCACACATGCAAGTGTGCTAACAATAGATCTTTCCTAGTGGAAAGGTCATTGTTACAAACCAATGAGGAGTGAACGTCACGTGTCTAGGTTAAGTGGCCTCCACACGTATCGAAAGTTGAGGAGTAATTCTATCTTTAGCTTGCATCCATGCAAAGCGCTCCATAGTCACTCTTCCAAAAATAGCTGATGTGTGTCACAAAATTATTTTCCCATGACAGGGTTTTGTCATTGGTCTCCATAAAATCTAGAACATGCAATGGAATTCCCATGCCTTTGGAGGTCTCAGGTGCCTGGGCACTGGAGATTGGACCCTGGGTGCCCATGACTACACAGCCAGTTTTTGGAATCTCATTTCTATAGTGATGTTAGGGTTTCAAACCTAATCTTAGATCATAATCATGAAAATGGTTAATTCCCAAATCTTTCTCTTTCCTCCGTGCACGATTCCTTTCCAATCCTCCTGCGCCTTTGAATGCGATGTACTCTTCTATGTGAATCTTCGGTGCTTGGTCCCTCATTATGAACACATAACTATGTGTTTATATGATTATGCCTTCTACTAAGCGTTATACATTTTATGCTCAACAAGTCCCTATTTTTTAGGGATATTGAGGACCATGTTTTTCATCAAAAGTATTCCCTCAAATAATTTTTCAATTTTCCCTAAATAGGTATATCTGGACTAGAATACACTTTATTTTGGAGATTATCAATGGAAAATGGACGTACATGGTTGTACTAAACTATGGGGGTCGTTAGGAGAAATCATCTGAAACTCAAAGTAAGAGGTCTTTGAAAAAACTAGTTTCATGTAAACTACTTTTCACTCGATGGAGATGCTTACTTTTTGAGATATCAAGGACTGGTTTTTTCTTAGTATTCTAACCCTTCACATAGTAAAAATATTAAACAACTCAATATTGCAATCTCTAATCATTCAAAGCATCTAGAAGCAGTGAAGATGACAAATAGGGTAAAATTGGCATTTTTTCCGAAAAAAACAAAAAACAAAAAACACTTTATAAAAATAGAAAATCATCATCAACAGAAGATAATTTAATGTACTACAATTTTCAAGGGATAAAATTTTATCAAAATAGGAGATATGTCCCAAAATAGTAGGTCATGTTCCTACCTGTTAAAAATATAAAGTCTCCATTTTGGATGCAAAAAGTTGCAGTTGGCACCATTTTATCTCATCTCATGGACTTTTGACATCCTCAAATGGTTGTAAGGTGGTTCCATAGATAAAAATAGGAAAATATCTCTTCACAAAAATTCCAAAGCATCATTCTAATCTCAATTATGTCTAAAATCAAAGTAGAGTATATTCAGGTGCATCTTGTAAGAGCTAGAGACACTAAGCAATTGGAAAGGATTTGAAAGGTTTCAAGGGATACATTGATTCATCATAAGTGGTCATCATGTTCATCATATGAATTCATCACTATCTCATCTAGGTGATATGGGTGAGCTAGGTGAGCTCAGTGAGCTGGTTGAGGAAACGTCAGTGAGTTGGTTAAAATGTGTTGGGTGAGCTTAGTAAGCGGGGAGACCTAGGTGAGTTAGGTGAGTCAAGTGAGCTAGTCAATAGCTCATCCTTTCCTATAATTGACACAAAAAGATTGAGATATGATAACAGTAGAGGTACTATTGAGATAATAACTTCATATAAGTGATATTCACTTGATGCTCCATTGAAATCCAAGATTATCAGGGGAAACCATCATCATCTCACCAGGTGAGTTGGGTGACTGAGCTAGTTGGGGTGAGCTAGTTGAGTTAGTTGAGATGATCCAAAACAATCTTGCTGATATGATTAATCCAGTCAAGCCAAGTGAGCTAGGAAATATTTCATCTTTCTTATTTCAGGAGATCATATCTTATATAAAAGTAAAGATAGAATTTACAAATATTGTAGTGGAGTGTGTGGGATAGGAATGCAAGTATCAAGATATTTGTGCATCATGAATTACAATTGCAAAATACTAAGGAGGATAAGATTCATCCTCACTCTCATTGTGAGATCAAGAATGCATCATCATGAGTGATGTCCGTGTTCATCCCAAGATCACATCGGGAGGTCTTACAAAAGTGTTTCTAAACACTCATTCAATGTTCCGAGGTGTTTATGAATCTTGTAAGAGGAGGAAAGTAAGATCTTCATGTCTTAAAGAAGAAATTTCTATATCATAAGGATATTTTTCAAAAGATTAATCAATCCCTTTCCCTTCTCTTTTTCTTTCCATTTTTTATAGTTTTTCATTGTACATAATCATGGTATTTTGTCCTATTTTCTTAAGTGACAATATTTATAAATTGTAAAAGTATTCTCTCAAAATTATAAGAGAGATCCTTAATTTTTATCTTCTAAGGGAAAATAAAAGGTTAAAAGTGGAATAGGAACATGAAGAGTCATGTGGGAGGTAGGAGAAAGGTCAAATCACAATGCTATAAATTGGGATGGCTTATCCATTCCAAAGGATCCCAGATTTTGATAATGTCTACTCTGTAGCAATTTTGGATGTTAAAATTTGTATCACAAACACAATAAACAAAAGATACATTATCCCATATTATTTTCTCATGTTTCCTCTATTCTCTTTTTTTGTAACTTTGAAAGCATAATGATCTTGAACAACCAGGAAGGAACTTGGTGTCCTTGATTGATGAATCTAGAGAACTGTGTGTCTATAGTTTTTTGGTCTTACTAGTGACCTACATTGTTGATTTACCCCAGTTGAATGTTAAACTAATCTATTTTTTGTATGTGAACTCTGTTATTGCATACTCACAACAATAACCCCCTCTCCTAATTCCTCTCCTTTATCCCTCATTGCTACGATTTCCTCCATTATACCCCATACAAGCACTTTACCATAGGTTCAATAAAGTGTTCCTATGTGATCCTTGACCTATTTAGTCACCACACAATAGTTAGATAGAATTAGGATAGTTACATTCAATAATGGGAGGCTCCCCATATACAAGAAAGAGGGGTGTAGCCCTGTGATGATTGTTGGAAACACATAATTTTTAAAAGAAAATATTATTTCACCAATAGTTTATAGTGAATTTGGTGTGGAGATATCTACCCTTGTACACCCGTATAGATCTATGAAAATACATAAAATTAAAAAATTGAAAAATACCAAAAAATACTATATATGCTCAAAATCCTTTTTGCAAAAATTGTTTTCTTCCTTCTTGAGTACTTGAGGAAAAATGGAAGAAAGAAGTTACACCTAGTCTGATCATGCATGTGGCTCTTTTGACCCCAAATTCAAGGAGAAACAAAAAACTAATTTTATACTCCACATCATACCAGCAAGAAGACAAATCCCTAAAAAATCCTCTTTAAGGTCATACTAAAGAACTAGTTGTTGAACCACAAGCCCTCATTCCTCATGAAGGAAAAAGAGAAGAAGAAAGAGAAGAGGAAATGACAACATAAGTACTTGTTCCATGGTTATAAAACACCGGTGCATTGGATTTGGCTCCACCATTCCATGAAATTCCATAAGGATCAAAAAAGAACTTTATGAAATTCTATAGAGATGACAAGTAACGTCTTGACGATCGTATCACAACCTTCATCACAGTCTGTGGCATCCATAGAGTAGAACATGAAGATGTTGTAGTGTGGTTATTCATTGAAACATTGTAAAATTCTGTGATGGGCTGGTTCTACTATTTTCCTCCATGCTCAATTGCTGATTAAGGTGTTATTAAAAGAAAGTTTGAAAAAATATTCAAGACCACTAAAGATGCTCATGCCCTCATTTCTCAACTTAATCCAATGAATAAAGTGACACAAGGGTCTATAAGAGACATCGTGGAAAAATTTATCAAGTTGATCAACACAATTCCTTCCATTTTCCTTCATACTACAGATAATATGAAGATGGTCTTCGTGAATACTCAATTTCCTAAAGTGAGTTTCTTCCTACGGAGATTTAGGAAACGCTCAATAATTTGTTATTGAGGTGCAAGATGATATCATATTTTTATTAAGATCAAGAATCCTTCAATGAAGGATAATTCCTAAGGTTCCACATATGAGAGAGCTAAAAATTTGTTTTAGAATATGAAAAATGACTTGGGAATTTTGAAGAAAGAAGTTTCTCAACAAACACCTCATCCAAACCGAAACAAGAACTAGATTTTAGGAGAACCCCGAAGGCTTGCTTTGGAGGCTCCGCTGGTAAATGCAATGTGCAAGATAAATGAATATGATGATGAAGAAAATTTTGAATCAGTATTTGAAAATGAAGGAGAAGAATAATTTTCTCATATCCGATTTTTTTAATGCATTCTTGATGATGAATTTGAAGAATCCATAGATAGTTACTCCTATGCGGTGTTCACTCAATCACAAAAGGATAAAGAAGGATCTTATTCTACTTTCTAAGCTAATAAATTGAATCCTCAAATGGTGACTCCATGAAAAACAAAAATAAAAGGAGGATCATTGAATTCTACTTCCATATGGTTAGCTGAGAAGAAACATGAGACTACTTCAACCAAGAATCCTTATGCCTTGCCAAGTAAGTATCCTTCAACTTCCCTTGACAAATTAGTTTCTATAAATTATAATAAAATTCATGTCAAGGACACCACAATCCCTAATGTTTCTACCACTCCCTCATCCTTTGATATCATTTACCATTTAAAAAAATACAAATTCTAAATTTTTGAATATGAGTACTTGAGAAACTTGTTCAATATTAAAGGAAGTAGTTATTTTTCATGTCCTAAAGATGCCACCACTAAAAAACTACCTCATGTCTCTCAACCCCTTCCATATATGAATTGTATCACTCTACATCCTCATCCTCTAGGAAGGTAGAACCTTTCTATATAGACTTGCTAGTAAATGGGTACAAAGTGAATAGTTACATCATTGAATCTAGTGCATTAGATAATTTCATGCCTACAAAATTTGTTTAATCTCTTGGCCTCTCCCTTTTTCCTAGATATATCCATTAACTCTCCATGGAAATGAAATACATTTCCCGTATGGGCTAGATCAAGTATGTTGAGGTAGTATTGATAGACTTCCCTGACAAGAATATCACAATGAGAATACTTGTAAAAAAACATGCCCACCTCATATGGTATGTTATTAAGCTAAATATTATACTGAGATGTTGGAGAAGATATATGACTTGATTGGTCACATGCCACCATTCTAGCCAATGGTAAAATAAAGAAACTCTTTCCCATTAGAAAAATTAAGTATACTGTTTAAATACTAGATGACCCAATGGAAAAAATATCGTGTCAAAATTCAAAATCTTGCAACTATTTCATGACTTTCAAGGATGATCTTAAGATTTCCATGTTGGTGGAAGAATTTCCAATCATCATAGAGCCAATCAAAGGATATCATGATGAAATCAAAATTTGAGAGCATGTACTTACCATGGGATGAGAGCATAAATGAAGTTTCTCCATTGAATGTTAATGATGATCATGAGAACCTTGACTTGTATCAAGTCAATCGTGAAGTGATGAGTAATGTGCATCAAGATGGAGTGACACTCAAAAACTTCTTGATAGTGTTGGGCTGATAATGTTAAGTGGGATCAACCACTTGGGAACACCCCAAAATGATTACAGTTTGTCTGATTAAACTTTAATGTGTGAGTTCTTCCACACTCAAAGAGTGAAGTGGTTTGACTTATTCACCCACCATATTTATTGGGTGATCCCTTTTGGGATTGACTATCTGAATATCTATAATGGCTATGTAGGATTATATTAAAGACTATGAGATATCTATAGGACATGATGATTAACTAAATCATTGGCTATTGAACAAGAAAGAGAGATAGATCTGTAAATGTGTAAAAAAATCTAAGGAGCGAAGTCGAAGTACTGGGTGAAATTGTATTAGATTCATAATAAAAGATAGTGCTTTTACAGTGGATTTTTTCCTTTGGGTTTCTCCACTTATATCTAGTGTAATGTGTTTTTTTTCTTGTTATTTGCTTTAAGATCTCGATCATTTATCTATGTTATTCACTATCTATTTTAAGTTATTTATTTTTCTAATCAAATGTACATCATAATCTATAATCTGCAGCCTTTAATGGTGGGTCTGTGATCTGTAGATCTCAATTTCCCTACCAAATCTAACATGGTATCAGAGCTTTGTGATTGTGCATGTGCAGGATCAATCTAGAAGTGTTTTGACTTGAAAGAGTGAAGAAAATTTAAGTTTATTGATGGATCTATGAGACCCAAAAGTTCCATAGTCGTGTTCAAGATAACTAGGTTTACAATTCCAATTTTCACCTAATATTACTTGAAATATTGATTAAAAATGGGCTAAATGGCTACTTAGATCGTATTTAATATTTTGTATGCTGAAATATTTTCTTTTTCTTTTATTTTAGCTATTTACGGCTTGAATTAGTCGTATGTATATTTGTTTTAAGTTTTTCCCACTTTAAATAGTCATTACAGTTGTTTTTGAATGTGGAACCAAAATATCTAGTTAGATCCAGTTTATTCAAGACTTTGAAGTATTTCCTAACTGTAAAATCTTTAGTTTTTGCTATTTTTGTCTTTTCAAAGCTTTGGCTAATCATTTTGTTCCATTTTTCTTCATATTTTCATTTTTTTCGAAGTGTGGACCAATAATATCACTCCATGTAGATTCCCTATTGCTTTTTTCATGTTTACGAAGTCGCACCCACTCTTGGAGTGCCAAGTGGCTTCTATCTGACATCTCTCTATCTTGGTGAAGCTTGGGCCAATCATTTTGTGCCATCTGGCATCACCCTAATAGACTATTTGAATTCCTTTGAATGTGAAGCCCAAGCCAATCAAATTACTCCATCTAGCATCACATTTTTCATTTTTTTTACTAATCCCGAGCTAATCAAATTGCTCCATCTTGCTTCGTGTTGTCAGAATATTGTTTATCTAATTGTTAGTTAAAATATGTGAGCCAATAAGGGCTTTACGCATGTCTTCTCTTTGTCAAACTTGTACTAACTATCTCTAACATTTATGAAACTTGAGACAATAAAATTTCTCCAAGTATCTTTTCTGTCGTATTTGTTAGATTTACAAAATGCAATCCATTTAAAAGGCTCCATGTATCTTATTTGACTTAGTTTTTTTGATTTCATTGTAAAGTGTAATCCAATAGCATTTGGACACGTATATATCTGTCATTTTTTGGTAGAGTGCGAGCTAATAGAAAAGTGACACCTATCTTAGTATTTTTTTCACAGTGTCAAGTTCTTTGTTTCATGGGTTTCTTAACTTTTCTTTATACCGCGGAATCTCTAATTTTCTTCATTCTACGGATTTTTTTAAGTCTGTGAACTGTGAATTCTAAGTTAATTAAAAAATGACACGTAGTATTTCTTTTCACACTTGTCAGAATTTTTTAGACTTGTGAAACATGATCTATTTGTTTTTTGACATGTGTTCTAATTGTGTTAGGGTGTCAGTCTTTACTTTGACTATGCTAATAAAATCATGACACCTGTCTTATTTTTTTCGGACTCAAACTTTATTTCAAGTTTGGTTTATAAATTGTTCAAAGCCATTAATTTTTTGTCAAGTGGCTTGTTTGACTTTGAATTTGTCATCACATTATGTCAGAATGTTAAATGTGATCCAATTAATTGAAGATAGGTGTATATGGTTATATATTTTAATTAATTGTCATTCAGTCTTATTAGTTGCATTTACAAAAATTGAGCTAACTGAAAACAAACATGTGTATTTGATTTATTGTAAAGATATACATATTGAGGTGTGTTTGTTTATCTTTTGTCATGTTTTTTCAATCGTTTTAGGACCCAAAGAGGCTTTAAATTTAATTTTTTAAAGCATCATGTCTGCCCAAGGATCTATTTTGAAGCCGACACGTGCCTCACTTTGTATTGTTGATCTGTGCCATGTGTCGACCCCTGTATGAGCTTTTATTTGACATATTTTATTTGTTAGTTTGTCAATATTTCTTTGTCTTGTGGGTTTTCTAATTTGTCTTTGTACCACGGTTTCCAAAGTTTCTTTATCTCACAGATTCCAAATTAGACCCTAACTCATCTCATTTTTAGCTCGTGTAGCTCGTCAAGATGAGTTTCTAAAGAACTCACCGAGATCCTGTAACTCAACCCTGACTCTTTTCTATAAATTTGATCTTAAATTGACCAATTTAAGCTATTTTAGATGAAATATAGCTATTTTTTAGATTTAACGAGATGTGTTATGATCTTAAGCTCATAATTAATTTATTAGCTAATGTTTTTTGTTAAAACAGTCTGTAACTGGAACATGACCTAGCCCTGTTAAATTGATCTAGAACTTGACCAATTCAAGCTAATTTTTTATTAAATTAAAATATATGTAACTAGTTATTTTTCTTTATTTAGCTTCTTTTAGTCATTTTCTAGCTATATCTATCTTCATTTACCGTTTGAGCATCTAAAATGGCTAGTTCTATTATTTTTTCAATGGATAAGTCTTAGCTCTTGAATTCAATTAACTACAACATCTAGAAAGTGTGTTTGAAAGCCTTTCTATGGCTAGAAATATATGAGATCTACTGACTGGTATTGAAAATCAACAAGCTACCCCTAAAAATATTAGCTCCTTTTCTCAAAGATCTCAAGAATCTTTATTCATCCTATTGCAAAGCATTAGAGATGATTTCTTGATTCATCTAGGCCATTTAGACTCACCTTCAACTGCCTGAAAGAAAATAGAGATCATGCATGAAGGAAGTAGGATGTCTAAGATCATTAAGCTTGTTCTATAATTGTTTACAAAATCCATGAAAGGGGATGAGAAAATTGTAAAATGTCTAGCTAAAATTAAAAACATTAAAGATCAACTAGATGGCTATAACTGTGAATTGTTTCAAGAAAAGCTACTGTTTTTCATAATTCAAATCAATATTCATGAAAATTTCATATATTAAATCTCAATCCTCAATTGTAAGTACAAAATGATAATGATCTTCCTGATCTAGACACTTTGTCTTCTTTGTTGATTTAAGGAGAGAGAGTCATGGAGAACTTTGATTCAAAAGGGATTTCTTCTCAACCTCAATTCTCTCAAAATCATAAGCCTTCTCATAATCCCTCTCATACTAGACATTTTAATCCAAATTAGAAATCTAGTATTAAATATAGACTTAAAACTAACCCTAAGACTAACTCTGTTAAAAATAATTATCCATTCAAAGTCAAATTTAATGGAACTTGTAATAAACGTGGAAAATTTGAACACAAAGAATTTGATTGTAGAATCAAGATTAATAAATCAGTCAAGAATGCTAAGAAAAATAAGCCTAAACATTTCAAGAAAAATCAAAAGCAAAAGCAAGAAAATGTAGATGAGAAATCTATTACATTGTATATTTCCATCTCAACTTTAAATGACAATGAATAGATTATTGATAGTTTTGCCTCTAGGCACATGACTTGCATTCCTAAAATCCTTTCAGATATGGTCAAATGTGAAGAGCATATATATCTAGGAGATAACTCTATCATTAGAGCTAAAGGTTATGGCAATGTTAAGCTATAAAATGGTGTAATTAAGAATGTATTGTATGTCCTGAAACTGAAAAAGAATCTTTTATATTTCTCTTAGATAACTAAAGAAAACTATAAAAAAAAATTTATACAAGAAAAATGCTACGTCAAAGATCAATTAAAGATATCATTCCTTCTGGGATCCAGAAGATTGGCTTGTATATCTTTGATGGTTTTGTCTCTAAATCTTGTTTTGCTTCCTCTTTTAAAAATGATATTCAGCTATGGCATGAAAGACTTGATGAGGTAAATTTCAAGAGGCTGTATGATATGTCTAGACCAAATCTTGTTGTTGGTCTTCCTAAGATAAAATCAAAACATGAAACTTGTAAAAGTTTCCTACGTGGTAAGAAACGTGCTCAACCATTTCACAATCATCATGATCCAAATTCCTCTTAGTTATTAGAACTGGTCCATATCTATCTAAGAGGTCCACTTGAGGTTCCCTCTCTCAGTGGCACATTGTATGATATTTTCTTTATTGATGATTATTATAGAATGAATTGGTCTTATTTCATTAAAAAGAAGTCTGATGTCCTATCTAAATTTTAGGAATTTAAAGCTCTAGTTGAGAATTCTTCAAATATAAAAATTAAGAGAGTTAGGACTGAAAAGGGAGGAGAATATGCCAGTAAATCCTTTGATGATTTTTTTGTGTCATGTGGGATTTAAATATAATTGACCCCTCCCTATTCCCCTCAGCAAAATGGCATTGCAGAAACAAAGAATAGGATTATCTTAGAAATGGTTAGGACTATGATTCATTCTTATAATGTGCCTAAGTTCTTATGGGCTAAAGCTATGAACATTACTATCTATATTTTAAATAGAATACCTAAAAAACCTCTTCATAAAGATACCCTTCATGAAGTATGGACAAAGAAGAAACCAAATTTCTCTCACCTAAGAATATTTGGAAGTCCTACTTCCATAGTCATTCCAAAAGTAAAAAGGAAGAAGCTTGATCCAAATTAATTTGCTTGTATTTGTGTTGGATATTGCTGTAAAACTAAAGGTTTGAGAGTATATGACCCATTTAAGCATGACATTATTGAAAACAAAAAAGTTCAAGTCTTAGAAAGAACTTTCTCTATTGATCCTAATGAACCCTCATCTGCTGCTCTAGAGATAGATCATGATAATCCTCGTACTAACATTATGGAAATAGAATTTCAAGAGGCTGATTATCCTTATCTATATATGATGGAGATTGAGGGGGAGCCATCCCAACATGTCTTACAACCTAAGATTCCTATATGGGCTAAAAATCTTGTTCAAAACTCCTAGCATGATATTCTTAGAAAACTAACTAGAAGTTAGCATACCTACCATGCCTTGTTGACCCACTATGAGGTAGAACCAAAATAATTTGAAGAATCATCTCAAGATGATATATGGCTTCAGGATATGAAGGATGAATATAATTCTCTAATAAAAAATGACACTTGTGAATTAGTCCCTCCTCCTAAAAGAAGCATTATAGGATCTAGGTGGTTGTTCAAAATTAAATATAACTCTCTAGGAGAGGCTAACAAGTTCAAAGAAAGGATAGTATCTTGTTACTAAGATGAGCACTATAAGATTTCTTCTTACATTGGCTCTCCAATATGGTTGGGAAATTCATCAAATGGATGTCAAACATGTCTTTTTAAATGGTGACTCAAAAGAAGAATTATATAGGAGTCATCCTAAAGGATTTGAGGCTCCTGGAAAGTAACTTTATGTCTATAAGCTTAAAAAGTATTTGTATGGTCTTAAACAAGCTCCTAGAATTTGGTATGCTAAAATTAATTATTTATTTCAAGACCTTAGCTTTACTCATTGCTTTTCTGATAATGATTTATTTTTCATGTTTGGTAACAATCATATTATCATTATTGTCTTGTATTTTGATGATCTTTTGATCACTAGTAATGATAAAAGTCTAATTGTAAAAATCAAACAAATATTAAAACAACAGTTTGAAATGACTGATTTAGGTTTATTAAATCATTTTCTTGGCATGATTATCATTAAAGATCATAAAATTATTTTTTCATCTCAATATCATTATGCTATTAATCTTCTTAAGAAATTTAACATGTTTTATTATAGGCCTTTTGTCATTCCTATTGAAGTTGGCGTTAAGTTTGATCTTAAACAAACTTGTGCTAAATTTGATCCTACTATTTATAGGAAGCTAGTTGGTGGTTTGATCTATTTGACTATTTTACACTACTGCAGTGGGAGTAGTGTCAAGATTTATGTAAGAACCTTATGAGGATAATTAGAAAATGGCAGCAAATGTTTTGAAATATATCAAAGGCACAATCAATTTTGGTCTTGTTTATTCTTCTTTTAATGATGCATAATTATTTGGTTATTGTGATTCTGATCATTTTGGTGATGTTGCATATAAAAATTCTACTTCTAGATATATTTTCAAGCTTGGTGCAAGTGCTATCACTTGGAGTAAAAAAAAGCAACCAACGCTATCTATCTCTTCTACTGAGGTAGTGTATAGAAGTGCCATAGAAGTTGGTAAAGAAGATATGTGACTGAAAAGACTGTTGGATGAGTTGCACATGGATGTCAAAGGGAGTACTAGTATTCTATGTGAAAGTTAGAGATGCATTTATCTTGAAAATAATCCATTTCAACAGCAAAGGAAAAAGTATATTTAAGTTCATATGCATTTCATCAGAGAAAAAGTCCTTAATGGTGATATTGATCTCTAGTTTTGTCCAAATGAAGATTAAGTTGTAGATAACTTCACAAAACCATCATGTTCTATAATTTTTTTCAAGTTTTGTGCCTTATTGGTCCTGTTAGAGTTTCCCTTGAGGGGAAGTGTGCATGAAAATGCCACCTCTTAGCGGCCTGTTCAAAATTCTAATACTTCCTCCAATTGTAATAAGTAAATGTGTCATTATTTTGTGAAGTTACTTATGAATCCCAATGAAATTTTAGTCATGGGTATACGTTTGGCTCCATAATCTATTAGAAGTCTTCATATTATAAAGAACTGGTCTTATGATTTTTTTTTTGGGAATATTTATGGATTTCTCTCATTGGCATGTTAAGTCTGAATCACTGTTGTTGATTTATGGGTATGAAACTTGGCATGTCTGATTATCTTATCCCACTTAACATTAAGGTGGAGTGTTGGGATGCTAATGTCAAGTGGGATTAGCCACTTGGGCATGCCCAAACATGATTATAGTTTGTCTGATCAAAATTTAATGTGTGAAGTCTTTCACACTCAAAGAGTGAAGTGGTATGACCAAATCACCCACTCAATTTATTGGGTGATCCATTTTGGGATTGACTATCTGACTATATACAATGGCTATGTATGATTGTATTAAAGACTGTGAGCTTTGTATAGGATGGGTTGATTAACTAAAGTATTGGCTATTGAAAAATCAAGAGAGATAACTCTGCAAATGTGTAAAAAATAGCTAAGGGGTGAAGTGGAAGTGCTGGGTGAAGTTTTATCAGATTCATAATAAAAGATAGTGCTTTTACAATGGATTTTGTCCTTTGGGTTTCTCCACTTATATCTGGTGCAATTTTTTCTTTTTCTTGTTCTTGTTATTTGTTTTAATCTCTTACTCATTTAGCTCTGTTATTCACTATTTATTTCAAGTTATTTCTTTGTCTAATTGACTGTACATCATAATCTATAATATTTAGCCTTTAATGGCGGGTCTATGATCTATAGATTTAACTTTCCCTACTAAATCTAAAAAACAGGTAACTTCCAATTTTTCAATCGTGTTCTTGATGCTCAGTATGGGGTTCCATGTGATGAGTATGATTGTGAATACTAATAATTATCTTTCTCATTAGAAGAAGATGATAAGAGATACGATAATGATGAAATGTTCTTGCCTCTCGAATGTGAACCTATTCAAGGAGATGATGATTTCATCATGGAAATGGATTTACTAGTTCTTAGTGACCAAAAATTGGAAAATGATAATGAAAAAAATTAAGTTCCAATTTTTTACTCATTCCCTTTTCATGAGGATAGAATCATTCTCAACGAAAAATGGAGAAATGAAATGTTACTTGATCATAAGGCTGATTTTGTTCTAGATGGAAATATTCTAAATAGAATTCAACCTTTTAGTTCTCAATTTAATCAAAATAAGGATGCTCTCAAAACGAGAATTGATGTAAAAAATCAAGCTAGAAAAAATGAGGAAAATGATAGTTTCCATGTTACGGGACCAACCTTGAGCTCATTATATTTCCAAGAGGATGATGAAATTCACATGACACACTATGTAAGGTAACATGTTTAAAAATATCCAAAGTATGAGAAAGATGATTTCTTGATACAATTGAGAAACATGGAACATCAAGAGGTTGGTGATAATGTCAAAGTTTATAAATCCTCTGAAGTTTATAAAGCCTCTGTCGAGAATCAACTCATGAAGATAGTGGTCATGAAGTAGATGGACAAGGAAGGAAAAATATATTTGTATGAAAATGATGAAGCAAGTTTGATCTAATCTCATCTTCACATTGACGACGGAAAATAAACTGTGGAAAAAACTTGGGAATCAACAAGAAAATGGAAAGAAGGTGTCAAAAAACCAGAGGCAATGAAATGAATGAGTGTACCATAAATTACACTAGAAATCGTGCATGATCTATCAAGAATATATGAAGAGGTTCATATTTCAAAGATAATTTTAATGGGTTTGAGGAAGAAAGGAATTCGGTATTACCCATTTACATGTGCGCACCGAGTTAAAATTAGTGCTTCAATGAAAGAGGGTTATCCCTTGCATGTTCATAGGTGACTTAGGTTGTTTCGTTGTGTTTTCCTTGTATCATTACATGTTTCCCTTGTGTGGAATATTCTTGTCTTTTGTTTCCTTTTCTTTTTGTGTGGTTTTTTCCTGTTGTGTGTGTGTTTAATAAAGGAAGTGGTGTCATGTATCTCTATAGTGACTTTGTATAACCCAATGGATAAAGAACTGGTCCATGCAGCGTTTTAAGATTATAGAGTTCCTACTTATCCTATCCTCATTAGAATTGATCTATAACTTGTCTCCATACTAGATCCAACTATTTTCATGCAAATTTTTTGTATAAAAATTTCAAACTTTCAAGGATGGCAACTAAGCCAACACTGAAAGTTTTTCTCTTGAGGCTTCCCATAACCCCCTATTAGTCAATTTTTTAGTTGTGTCATGTCCATTTTAACCTTGTAGGTACTTTCAAGATGATGAAAAATAAATTACAATTGTTTTAAATGATAATACAAGGTCAACATTTTCATTTGGTAAGATGCTTCCAACTAGTTTCACAACAGACCTAGAAAGGACAATTTTGACCTTCTCAAGACTAGTATACATCCTCTGGGATAGAATGAAAGGATAAAATTCATAAAAATATGGTATTTATGATATATGAACATATAAGAACTAATTTAGTAAATTTTAGGGAAGTTTTGGAGGTTTAGGGACATACTGAGCAACATCAGGTTTCTAAGATGTAAGGAGTGGGCAGTCAAAATTGGTACTTGATCTTCCGTGGATGCTTATAGGAGCTCCATAAGAAGTTAAGAGTAAAAAATTTAGTCATTGAAAATATAGGATAGTTAGATATATGATGGAATTTTAAAATCATTCATAAGACTCAATTATCTCTCAGGGAAACTCAAACTTTGCAGACACACTTTTCTATCCCAAGGGAAAAGGAGGAATTTCCTAGAGTTTCAGGAAGAATTGGAAGTTTAGACCAATTCCATTGTATTTTGAATTATCTTAGGAGTAAAAATTATATAACAGATCATCAAAAAAATCTTCCTGGAGCTCTCAAAACTTCATCGTCAATTTTCTCTCTTGTAGGTATGCTCTCGTAGTTAGTCAGTTTTACAAGAGGACACATGTCACCTCTAGATTGAAGAAATTTTTTGTCTCCATCTTTTCCACATCATAAGGGGATAGAGACGACATAAAAATTCACCCATCCTCAATATTTTACCCTTGGTTCTCCATGTGACCAACTTGTAGCACTTTGAAGGGCTTATTTGGCCTATTTCTAGCTCTTGCATCGTGTAATCACACAATGATAGTTGACAACACCAGGTGAGGGTGCATTTTCATGTCCATATTATCCCTATATTAAGGGGATGAAGGGGAAATAAAAAAATTTCCCCTCTTCATCCCATTTAAATGTTCTTCATATGCCCACAACAAGCTCCCACGTGTTAGAATCAAACCTTCCTTCATCTTCTCAACCTCGAATCCCAAAGTGACACGTTTTAAGTAGAGGTGATGGCACATTTCCTTGTACCTATTTTCCCTATCTCGAGGGTATAGTGGGGATAAAAACAAATTCCCCATGCCAAGATCTATGAAAACTTTAAATTTTCCTTAGTTTCTTCTACCCTTCTGTAGTTAACTTTGACTACTTGATGTATGTCAAAGTTTGAAAATGTCTAACTACTAAGGGTTTTCTCACTAAGTTCAAGGCGGAAGACATTGTTGAATCCCTAAAGCATATAATAACCTAAAATTATTCATAAAACCACATATAAACTACCTAATACCTTCTAAAATGATCATGACTGTGAAGTTTGAATGTTGGACATAGTTTTTCATCCAGAGATCGAAGCACGAGATCCCTGTATGAGATAAAACACAACTGGAACTCATTATTTTCACTTGGGTAAATTTTATTACTAGTCAAATCTTCAATCCTCCATTAGTGGCTTCCATTACATATAAATTAAAGGAAAATAAGGCTTATCTTCACTTCCCGAGGATCCTTTAGGAGGAATCACTTGAAAACTGGACGAAACGATCCCTAAAAAATCTAGTTTCATGTAAGCTAATTTTGATGCCATGAAGTCCCTATTTTTAGGGATAATGAGGAGTATGTTTTTTATCATCATGTTATACTCCTTAAAGGAATTTTCAATTTCCCAAATATCTGGTAAGTGAAATCGTTTGAAACTCGAAGTGAGGGGTTTTCAAAAAATCTAGTTTCATGTAAACAATTTTTCACACGATGGAGATGATTATTTTTTGAGATATAAAGGACTAATTTTTTATTATTATTAGTCCCATTCACATAATTAAAATATTAAATCAATCAATATTGCAAGATCTGATCATTGATAGCATCTAGAAGTAGTGAAGATTAAAAATAGGGTAAATTTTTCCGAAAAAAGCAAAAAAAGTAAAAAGCACTTTCTAAAAATAGAAACTTGCTAAAAATATCAAGGAATAATTAAAGGAAGATAACTGAAATTACTAAAATGTTATGAGGATAAAATTTGAGAAAAATAAGAGATATGTCCCAAAATAGTAAGTCTTGGTCCTACCTGCTAAAAATATTAAGTCTCCATTTATTATGCAGAAAGTTGTGGTTGGCTCCATTTTATCTCATCTCATTTCTTTTATACATCCTTATAGGGTTTCTAGGTGTTTTCATAGCTAAAATTAGGAAATTAATTCTTCATATGGATCCCAAAGCATCATTCTTATATCAATTCTATCTAGAATCAAAGAAACGTATATCAAGGTGTAACAATTAAGAACCAGAGACAATGAACAACTAAACAAGGTTCGAAAGGTGTCAAGGAATCCATGGATTCATCATATTAGGTCATCATGTTCATCATATAAAGTCATGACCATATCATCAAGGTGAGATTAGTGAGATAGGTTAGATCAGTAAGCTAGTTGAGGTAAGCTTAGTGAGCTAGTTGAGCTAGGTGAGTGGGGAGAGCTAGGTGAGATGGGTAAGTCAAGTGAGATATTCAAAAGCTCATCCTTTCCTATAAGGTGCACACAAAGATTGATGTATTCTAAAATCAGAGGTGCTCTTGAGCTAATAATTTTAGATAATTGATATTCACTTGAGTATCCATTGAAATCACAGATTATCATAGGAAACCATCATCATCTCACTAGGTGAGCTAGGTAAATGAGTTGGTTGAAGTGAGCTGGTTATGTTGGTTGAGATGATACAAATGAGCTTGGTTAGTTGATTAAGCCATTCAAGCCAAGTGAGCTAGGAAAGATCTCATATTTCTTCTTTCAAGAGCTCACATCTCGTAGGACAGTAAAAATAGAATTTGTAAATATTGCAGTGCAATGTGTTGGATAAGAATGCAAGTATCAAGAGGTTTATGCATCATGAATGAAAATTAAGAAATCATAAGGAGAATAAGAGTGACCCTCAATATCATTGTGAGATCAAGAATTTGTCATTATGAGTGATGTTTGTGTTCATCCAAATCTCACATTGGGAGGTCCTATAACAGTGTTTCTAAACACTCATTTGGTGGTCCAAGGTGTTTGTGCATATGACAGGAGGAGGAAAGTGGTATTTTCATGCCTCAAATCAGAAATTTATATATCAAAAGGAGCTTCTTTAATAGATTATTCAATCCCTTTCTCTTCTCCTCTTCTTTCCCTTTCTTTTAATTATTCATTGCACACAATCATAGGTTTTTGTCCTATTTGCTTAAGTGATAATATTTGTAATTTGTAAAAGTATTCTCTCAAAATTATAAGAGAGATACTTAATTTGTCTCTTCTAAGGGAAAATAAAAGGTCACAAGTTGAATAAGAACATGAAGAGTCATGTGGGAGGTAGGTTAAAGGTCAATTCACAATGTTATAAATTGGGATGGCTTTTCCATTCCAAAGGATCCTAGATTTTGGTAATTTCTATTTTGTAGCAATAGAGAATTGTGTTTTGGATGTTGAACTTTGTATCACTAACACAAGAAATAAAAGCTACATTCCTCCATTTCTTTACTCATGTTTCCTCTATTCTCTTTTTTTTTTGCAACTTTGAAAGTATAGTGATCTTGAACAAGCATGAAGGAACTTGGTGTCCTTGATTGATGAACCTAGAGAATTGTGTGTCTTCAATTTTTTGGTCTCGCTAATGTTCTAAATTGTAACACCCTCAACAACTGTTATATTACTCTATTACATTTCAAGTGTTGAATGTGATTTTCTGGATAAAGATGTGTTGTTTTAACTGTTGAAGATCATGTTTGACAAGAATAAATCAGTTTTGTTCTTAAAAATCATTAGAATAAAATAGTATGGCTATCAAGAATTCCTTTTCACTTTGGAAAGGTGAGTTGCAATCTGGCTTTAAGAGTTATAGACTTATCCCTTATTCTAAATCATCCTTGGATCAATTTCAGTGATCCAAGGAATGTTTTAAATCTTCTTCATTGATTGAATGATAAATCGATAGTCAGTAGTTTGAGGGACATAGTAGATTGAACTTTGTATGTTACGAATTCCTTGGTCTTATGTGAATGTGTTTTCGTTCATCTGTATGTTTGTGCTCGGGTATTTGGTGATTGATCTTGGCAGGAAATTAATGACGTAAGAAAAATTCAATTTATTTCATGACAGAGGAGGAGTTCAGAGTCCTAAAACCTAAGTATTATCCTAATAGTATCCTAAGCTAGGTAAGAACACATGTTCTAGCTACGTCTACTTATTTGGATTTCATTCTAATCTAAGCATCTTATTCTATTTTGTTGGGTTGGTGTCCTAACCTAAGAATTGTGCTAAATGAATAAGGGAGGGATTACTAAAGTAATGCTAGGCTATTTTTAACTAATACCTAATACTAAATGGTCATGAATTGAATCTAACCTAAGGTGGGAATTACTATTGGCAATGTTTTAAGACCTAAGGTGGTTATTGCTAAACTAACCTAAGTTTTATGGGATCCATCCTAAACTATTAAAAGGGAACCTAAGGGTCACATGTCTCTAAGGTGACGGTTCCAATGGCATTTAAGTGAGTGGATAGGGTTTAATGGATGGTGGTACTACCAATTTTGGTAGGGGCTAGTTAAATTTAGTGGAGGCATATGTGGAAGCTCCACTAAAGATGGAATTACATGTTTGGATGGAATTGGCATTCGCCAGTTTTAGGAGGTAGTGACAAGGAAATATAAGTAGGAAATTTGGAATTAATGACATTGACGGGCCTCGGTTTTTGTGTGCAAATCATCTTGGAAACTTAGAAGGTGGGCTTGTAGGAGGTTATTTCATTTTTCTTGCATTACATATTTATCTCTGCATGGAGCTATCTGGTTCTTTGAACCAACAGTTCGACCTTCACTTCAAAGTTATTTTTGGTTTCTATGGTCTATTTTTTATCAAAGGAAAGTATATGAGGCATAGCAAGAAAAGATGTTTTATTGTTAATCTTTCGTGGAGGAGAAAAACAGTTGGAAGCTCAGCTAGAAGTCTCCTTTGATTTGGCAGAAGCACTATTAGGAATGATAGGCTCTAACCATTAATATTCTTTGTTTTCTTCTAAATGATTCATTAAAACAACTTTGCTCTCATGAGATTCATGTTTTCATGTTTGACTGGTTATTTTCTTGTTGGATTTTATGAATCTCTATGATGTTTGGATATGAATCCATGGTAAAAATAATGTTGTTTTGGAAACTTTCTCTCTGTGCAAGTTCAATGACAGCGTGCATGTGAAGCTTATATTCGAAACTTATTTCTATAGCTATGTTTTTCATTCTGGAACTTGTATTTGAGGTTGTTATATTTTGAACAGGCCTTCATTACATTATTGGGTTTTGAACTTTATCAGAACCTTGAGTTTTGTTTGATATTTTTTTTGGGCTTTGTGTTTTGATATAAACTTGTGTTGGGGATTTGTGTTTTTTGGAAAGAGTGTTTGGAAACTTATGCAACATTGAGTTGTTGCTTGAAGTTCATATTTGGCACTATACTCATATTTTAATACTTGTGAAGTTCTGAAATTTTGTGTGAAGCTCGAGCTCGACACTACTCTTATTTGACACTTACGTGTTATGATATTTTATTTGGATTGATGTATTCAATTATGTTCTAGTTTTTTTGTGTTGGATTATTATTGTATTAAAAGTTTAAAACTTATAATTATTTTATTGAGAAACTTACTTACCAGAAAACTAGGTGATAGCTTGACTGATTCATTTTGTAATCTCTTCGAGATATGGAGTTGGAAACATCTTGTTAAAAGAATGTGGTACTTCTCTTTTTAAAGTTGTATCGTCTTCTTTGAGATGGTAATGGTGTGATATTTGGCGGGGAATGTTCTTTCCCCTCTAAAAATTACCCTTATTACTCTTCATATTAAATTGTGAAGCATTTGAGAGTCTTCAGTCTTGAGTTTGTGGTTAATTATGAACTTGTTAGCTTACTGTTTCGGGATTCTATTATTGTTGGATACAGTGAATGAGTCCTTGGGTTTCTTTTAAAGAGAGAAAATATATATTCTCTTGGGATCAGTATGTTGTTTTTGGGACTGTAATATGTTTCTCATTCTGATTTGAATTGGAACAGAAAATTCATTTGTTCAGTATAATGAAATGATTGTTTATTTGGAACTTTCCTAATAGAGATTCCTTTTCTCTGTCTTTTGGATAAGTTCATTGACTGAACTCCTCAGTACTCAATTCTCTTATGAGATGGTGATTTCCTTGTGGTATGTTGGTCTACCTTGTTCAAATCATCTGTTGTAATGATGTAGAAAGATAGTAGCTAAGTCAGTTCTACTGATAAGTGAATGTATACTTGTTGGATCGACTGTTGTTGACTAAGCCTTGCTTTATTTCGAGGGATAGGAGTAGGTTTTGTCTCTTGTACTCTATCTTTTTGGGTTAACTCAAATAGAGATTAAATCCTATATGGGACTAATTTGATTTGCGAATGTTGGTTTCAGATCTTTGATTTATAACTTCTAACATGCAGAAGTAGAATTAAAATTGCAGTTAGACTGTACTGAGTTTCTATACCTTCTTGGATTGTTATGAAATTCTATTTAGAGGTATATTTTAAATGTTGAATATATAAGTATGGTATCCCAGAAAGGAAAAAAATAATTCATGTTATGAACCTGATCTGTTTTTTTCAGATGTTATAAGTTTGGGTATGGTACGTAATGGTTCTTCTTATTCTTTGCTTAAGATTACATGAATCATCCTAGAATGAACCATGTTGTAAACACTTCTTTTCTCTTATAGAAAAGATAAATGTTATATTCTATTAGGATAGAATTATGAAATAATGGGATGGAAAGATCTATTGTTTGTTTAAAATTTATTGATAAGATCAATTAAACTTTATGTTTTTAGGCAGATGTTGTGGATTATATTCTTCTCTTCTCTTAAAATTGGATCTATATTTATTATTGTACTTATTTACTGTTTGGTATCACTTATGCTTATTGTATGATATATTAATTATCTCATTAAAGAAGTGTTGCATTAATGAAACAATTAGTGGAATGCACTTCATTTTAATGCTTAGTGCTTATCATGCTCAGTTCATTGAACTGACCAGTGCTAGTAATTTTTGTAGATGGACATCGTAAGTGATAAAAGAAGGTAAAAACTTATAAGATGCATTGGCTTATTTAAGTCTGATTCTTTGTAAAGAATTCTGATTCATTCTTTAGTTGTATTGAAAAAGAAAAGTTGTATACTTTTTAGAATGAAGGCTTTTATTATGAAGTATGCCTAAAGTGCTTATTCTTGTAAATTTATAAGTTTATAATGATGAATTATAAGTTGTGATTTATTTGCATTGGTTGTGTAAATTGTCTCATACTTTTATAAAGGAGATGGAAGTTCTATCTTGTTGATATTCTTCATATTATATTATGCTTATCTTGTTATCCTTTGATAAGATGGATAAAGGGAATTAGTTCAATTTCCCTTATAATGATGCAGCTTGTTAAGTTGCATAAGATGATGTGTATTATCTAAACAATTTAACATAGTAATGTGATGTGTAATGAACATGCAGTAAGAACTATGGATATTGTGAATGATAAACCCTAACAGTTAATCATGTAGAGGAAGAATCTTCCTCTCTCAAATGAATGTAAACCAAAAAGGATTGGAGATATGATTATTAATCATTAGACTTCATTTTGTATGAAGTATACTTTAGTTGGACCTATGTGGTTGTTAAACCTTCATAAATGTTAAAGTACATTTTATTGAAAACTTATGATATTTCTGTCATGTTTTGGTTAACTGCTTGATTAAACTAAGAAAATGAACATTAAAAGCAATCATAAGTTAAGGAAGTTCTTCAATGACTAAATGAATCAAATTTAGAATAGAATTTATGGAGTGTTGGATTAGGGTTTAGCAGGGTTGTTGTAATCAAGTTATAATCCAAATTAACAATGTATTAATAACCTCCTAGGGTATGTACATCTTGATGAGGTAGTTTCTATAGGATGTTGGCACATGCTAACTACATGATTGTACCTTGGAGAAGACAAGGGTTTTCTTGAGGATATAGCGTTGTAGTTGACATGTGGCAACACCCTTCTACATTGATCATCTAGATCTACACACAATAAGGACTTGAATTTATTTTCTCTCTAGGTCAAGTTAGTGGCATGTTTAGGATAGGTAGTAGCTTTCTATGGCTTAGGGTACTTTGGCACACCTAATTGACTTAGGTTAACCGAGTATGCCCATATATCCTAAGTCATTGTGAGTGTCTTCCTATAATAATATATGTTTCTAACCAGGGCTAGGGTTAAACCTTGGGCAAGTGGACTGATGGTAGTCAGTAAAGACCATTCTTGATAACATAGGATTGAGGTGAAGGACGTATTCTGAAATGACGAGTATGTCATCTAGGAATAGTGACATACACAATATGTTGATAATATTTGGCCAAAGTATCACAAGCTGATGGTTACGTTGTCCTATGTCACCAAGTTTAAAGCAACGTGATATCAGATGAATATCAGTAACAAATATTCAGATATGTTTTTTAAACAGATCACTCAGTACCTGGTTTAGGGTAGGAAAACCAAGAATACAAAGTATACGATAAGTATTCAATCCTTAAAGTTAACATAAATATATCGATGGATCACCAAGTTATGAAATGAATAGATCGATGGATCACTAAGTTATGAAATGAATAGATTGGTAGATCACTGAGTTATGAAACAAATAGATTAGTAGATCACCGAGTTATGAAATGAATAGATCGGTGGATCACCGAGTCATTTACAGCTGATATGGTTATTTGTTTGATATTGATTAGCATGGAATGTGTGTTCTAAATAATGTTTTATTTAGAACAAAAAACATTATGTAAAAAAAAATTCCCTCGTTTCTAAAGTCTTAAAATGGGAATGTTTTATCTTGGTATCAGAGCTGAAGGTTGCAACTCGTGGACCTACTATTTCCATAATCTGATGAAACTTAAATTTTCTTCTTTAAAGAAAATGGTTAGATCAAGAGGAAATGTTGCAAATAATCCTCTGCTAGAGGAAGGAGCATCAACTACCCAGAAACTAGATGAGATCCTTGCTTCCCTGTTGGACACAAGAGATCATTTGGCTGTACTTGAACAACAAGTAATGGGAAATGAGGAGGAAGAAGATTCTGATAACAATAATCAGCCACCTCCTGGGGACAACGCCAATGAAGGTGTTGATAATAACAATGTGAACATACCTGTTCAGTCTAAGAACAAAAAGCCTAGGCTGGCAACTGAACTCACTAATGATATAAAAAGGATAAGTCCACCCAAGTTTGATGGCACCACATTAGGAGATGGGGATGAGAATTGGCTCAACGAAATGGAGAAATACTTTGTAATAAGGAATTTCTCAGAAGAAACAAAGCCGATATGGGGAGCATATCATCTTTCTCACGAAGCATCTTCATGGTGGGAAAACTGTAAGGCTAAGTTAAATATTGATGAAACTAATATCACTTGGGATCAATTTAAAGGATACTTCAGGAAATGATGGCTGCTGCAACTTTACTATGATCAGAAAATGACTGAATTCCAGAACTTAGCTCAAGGAAAGCTAAATGTAACTGAGTACTAGGAATGGTTTACAAAACTCCTTAAGTATGTACCTCAGTACCAAACTGATGAGAAGTTCAGGATACAAAAATTCATCATGGAATTGAATCTCATTATACGAGGAGAGGTGGACGTTCCAATCCCAACCACGATGGAAGGAGTTGTTGAAAAATCCATAAGGCATGAACAAAAATTAAAGGCAATTTCTACTCATAAGGATGAAGTAAGGAAGAAAGTTCCCAACTCCTCTTCATCATCTCTTGCACCTAAGAAAGGACCATGGAAAAAATTTGGAATGAAAAGTAAGTTTTCATCTAATACTAATAAGAAAGCAGCAAAAAACAAGTTTATTGCTAATGCATGAAACAACTTTACTAAGAACAATAATAACAGACAAAAGTCCTATAGGGGTCAGAACGATAACTCTAAGGCTAGAAATAAACCCAAGCCTAGGAAGGGACCTGTAAGAGGATGTTATAACTGTGGAAAAGATAATTACGTGAATAAATGTCCTTTGAAGAAGGATGATCACAATCAGTAGCAAAAGATACATGCTAATGTAGCTGACAAATAGGTTGAGAAACAGGCCACGCCCATAAAAGTTCTGAGTAAGTTATTTGGTTTACCTATAACTATTATTTTTTATACCGAAGCTACAGAATGTTTTATTTCTAGTAAATTAGCATCAAAACTAAAAATAAAAGATGGAAACATGGACTGTATAGTATGGAAACAATGTTGTTCATATAGTTAGTATGTGTCTTTTTGGAGCAGTCCTTGATTTACCTAAATTTTCCACTGAAGTTGATCTTTATGTTGCACCTTTGGGGTCTTATGATGTAATCATAGGTGTTAATTGGTTAGCAAAACATAAGGCTAAAGTGGACTATTTTGAAAAACACATTAGTTGTTTAGATGACCTATAGCAAACAACAGAGATTCAGGGTGTGAAACATGAGATTTCTGTTAGAAAATTGTCAGCTATGTAGGTTAAAAAGGCCAAAAATAAAGGTTGTACCTTATATGCAGTAAAAATTACTTAATCAACTGAAGTTAACATTGATGTTATGGAATGATATCCGCTATTACGAGACTTCAGTGACGTATTTATGGAAGAATTATCAAGTCTTCCACCCAAAAGAGAGTTTGATTTCATGATTGAGATCAAGCCTGGAACTGAACCTATTTCTAAAGAACTGTATCGAATGACTACTAAAGAGTTAGTAGAGCTTAAGGCTTAGTTGCAAGAATTTTTGTCTAAAGGTTTTACTAGACCAAGTGTTTCACCTTGGGGAGCACCTGTAATTTTTGTGAAAAAGAAGGATGTAACACTTAGATTGTGCATTGATTACAGAATGTTAAATAAAGAAACAATCAAGAATATATACCCACTCCCTAGGATTGATGATTTATTTGATTAGATGCATGGAGCATTAGTATATTCTAAGATATATCTTCAATCTGGATATCATCAATTGCGAATTAAGGATGAGGATATTCATAAAACAACTTTCAGAACAAGGTATGAACATTATGAGTTCACGGTTTTACCCTTTGGGTTAACTAATGCACCTGCAACATTATGAGTTCACGGTTTTACCCTTTGGGTTAACTATTACAGAAGAAAGATAAAAATTTTGTTTAGAGTGATAAATGTGAAATCACATTCAAAACCTTGAAGGAACAGTTAACTATAGCACCTATTCTTGCAGTACCAGATCCTAATGGAGATTTTATGGTGGTAACTGATGCATCTGGTGAGGGTTTAGGAGGCATTTTGTTACACAATGGTAATCTCATAGCTTACGAAAGCAGAAAACTTAAGTTACATGAGTTGAATTATGTTCCACATGATTTAGAGCTTGCTGCCATTGTTCATGCACTACAAATTTGGAGGCATTACCTGCTTGGTTGATCAGGGGATCATTTCTGAAAGTTCCCTAAACATCTCTAAATGGTGTTAGTGCAGAAGTTCATCTCAAGAGCTTTCCAACGACTATGAGAACGTGACAAACGGACATCGGGAGCTCTAGATATGTTCGGTCAAAGTTCAGACAGCTGGAAAGTCAACTCTGGTCAACTGGTCAATATTGGACCGAATCGCACTGTGACACGTGGCTTGCCAACACTCGTCGAATTCGCTCGATTTTCCAATCGGGAGATGACAAGTGGACTATAGGATTACCGAGTTAATTATTTCTATGCCACATTGTATGGGTCGAAATAATATTATTTTGGTAAGGCCACTTTCTAAATGCCACATATATATATTAATGTTTAAAACATTAGTATTAAACCATGTTATTGCTAAGCACGTGGGTGGTGAAGCGGTTGTTTGGGAGGCATTAAGCCTTTCCACGTGGAAGAAGGAAATTGAACAAGGTGGTAGGGGGCGGTTATGCTCCAAACTTCATGCACATGGAAAGGCTTAATTAAAGCCTTAAACAATATTCCCCTCTCCTTAGCCGCTCTTATGGGATTTTTATCCTATTTAAAAACCTAAGTAGCTAAAATGGGTATTAATCCCATTAAAACATGAAATGTCACGCCAAATTTGGGATTTAATCCCATTTCAGCAAATGCCGCCCTACATGGGATTTTTAACCCATTAAAAAATTCAAATGCGGCTAAAATGGGAATATTTAATCCCATTTCCTATGCAATCTGTTAAATTGGAAAATTTATCCCAAATTCTATGCTACGGGCTATGGTATTTTTAGCCTAAGGGATAATATGGAATGCATTATTTGAGGGCCCTAAAATTGTATAAATAGGGTACCCATTCTATTGTAATGGATAGACACATTACACACACAAAAGGCAGAAGACAAGCTCAGAGCGCGGAAGGCGAATGAGAAATTGTTGTTGTGTGAAGACCTAAATTATTTTAGGCATTATTATTTTTTATTATTATTTTCCTATTATTTGTTAGGCAATAATAAATGAAATATTTGTGGCTAGGAGTTATTCAAACTACCTAGTTGGCCCATAGCACCACACCAATTACTTGCAAATCCTGGATTGTCAACCGGAGTGCTAGCTACACATTGTTTGCGTCGGGAAGGCCGATCACAACCGAAGGAGATTGTATGCCAGGAAAGTGGAAGTCGGGTGCTATTTTTCACCCTTGTCATCCGAAGGTCTGGTTATTCTTCTGAGCAAGTTAAATAGTTTCCATTAGGTTTTCTTGTGAAAGTACTATTGTAACTTACAATTTTTTGACTAGTGGAACAGTTCGACTACGAACCCAGAGACGTAGGCAATTTCTGAAATCCATTATCAATCTGTGTGCAATTGTCATTATTGTCTTGCATTATTTTAAATTTATTAATTAAAAGGAGTAAATCATCGGAAAATAATTAAAGCCTACAAGGGTCCGAGATCAGGTCGTAATAATCTGATTATTTTCAGATCATTGGTGAACCTTTTGAATTGAAAACTGATCACCTTAGACTGAAGTATATCTTCACTCAACCAAATCTTAATGCAAGACAACAAAGGTGGTTAAATTTTTTGTCTCAATGTGATTTTGACATTAGTTATATAAAGGGTAAAGAAAATAGAGTGGCTGATGCTCTAAGTCATAGGAAGCACATTTCTACTCTTATAACGTTAAGAACTCAGTTTAAGGATGAAGTAAAAATTGTTATGGAATCTGACTCTTACTTTCAGCATGTAAAAGTAGCGCTTGCTACAAATTCGAATGATTTGAGGTATAAAGGTTTTCACTTTGATAACGAAGGAATCTTATGATTTGAAAACAGAGTATATGTGCCTTCGCTAAATGATTTGAGAAAGAAATTGTTAGCAGAATTTCACAATTCACCTTTTTCTAGACACCCTAGCATTACAAAAATGCTTGCTAATATAAAACAACAATATTTTTGGAAAGGAATGAAAAAGAATGTTGTATATTTTGTAACACATTTCCTTGAATGTCAACATGTTAAAGCGGAACATATGCATCTAGCTAGTTTTTTGTATCCTCATAGCATACCATAGTAAAAGTGGCCAGTAATAAGCATGGATTTTGTAAAAGGGTTACCTATGTCAAGAAATAAACATGATGTTATTTTGGTAGTTGTTGATAAACTAAGGAAAGTAGCACATTTTATTACTAGAAATATGAAGGATGATTCTCCTATTTTGGCTAAAAGATTTATACATGAGATTTTCAGATTACATGGAGTACCTGAACTAATCATATCTGATAGAGATCCTAGAATGACGTCAAGATTTTGGAAAACGCTTAATGCAGCTCTAGGAACTAAGCTGAATTTCAGTTCTGTGTATCATCTAGAAACAGATGGATAGACTAAAAGAGTTCATCAAGTTTTAGAGGATATGTTACAGATGTATTGTATGGATCAGTAGTATAAGTGGGAAGAGTATCTTCCATTAGTTGAATTTGCATACAATAATACATATCATGCTTCTCTTAAGATGACACCTTTTGAGGCATTATACAGAAGAAAATGTAGAACCCCTGTTAGTTGGGACAACATGGAGGATAGAGAGGTGATTGGACTTGAAATCCTTACGGAAATGGAATAGTAAGTTATAATGATTTGTGAATGCTTGAAAGAAGCATCAGATAGGCAAAAGAGTTATGTTGACTTAAAGCGGGTCGATAGGAAATTTGAACTTGGTGAGAAGGTCTTTCATTAGGTTTCTATAAATTTTGGCAAGGCTGCCAAGTTATCACCTCATTATGTGGGACCTTTTTAGAAAATTGAAGTAATCAACCCTGTAGCTTATTATTTAGCATTACCTCCTGCTTTATCATGAATGCATGATGTTTTCCATATTTATTTGCTTAAGAAATACGTATCAGATTTATCACATGTGTTAAATTAGAATTCATTGTAGGTCCAAGACCCAATAATAATCATGGTTAAACCCATACGAATGTTGGAAACTTTCCAGTTGCATTTAAGAAATAATGAAATAAGATAATGTAAGGTCCAATGGGACCAATTTAATGAAGAGAGTGCAACTTGAGAAAACCTTGAGGATATGAAAACTAATTTTCCATATCTATTTGAGCAGAATTAATTCTGTTGACTGATAAAAATTTGTGCTTTTATCTTTATATTACAATAAGTATGCCAGTTTTGGGTAGATATTTATTTGTTTTGAATAAACATCTATGTAATGCTAATTTCTGGAACTTAAAAAAACACCCTTGACAACTATTATATTTCTCTTTTACATTTCAAGTGTTGACATGTGATTTTCTGGATAAAGATGTGTTCTTTTGACTGTTGAAGATCCTGCTTGATAAGGATAAATCATTTATGTTCTTAAAAATCATTAGACTAAAATAGTATGGCTATCAAGAATTCATTTTCACTTTGGAAAGGTGAGTTGCAATCTGGCTTTAAGAGTTGCAGACTTATCCCTTCTTCTGACTCATCCTTGGATCAATTTCAGTGATCCAAGGAATGTTTTAAATCTTCTTCATTGACTGAATGGTAAATTGACATTCAGTAGTTTGAGGGACATAGAGGACTGAAATTTGTATGTTACAAATTCCTTGGTCTTATGTGAATGTGTTTTCATTCAGCTATATGTTTGTGCTCGGGTCTTTGGTGATTGATCTTGGTAGGACATTAAGGACGTAAGAAAAATTCAATTTATTTCATGACAGAGGAGGATTTCAGAGTCCTAAAACCTAAGGATTATCCTAACAGTATCCTAAGCTAGGTAAGAACACCTATGTTCTAGCTACGTCTACTTATTTGGATTCCATTCTAATCTAAGCCTCTTATTCTATTTTGTTGGGTTGGCATCCTAACCTAAGCATTGTGCTAAATGAATAAGGGATGGATTACTAAAGTAATGCTAGACTATTTTTAACTAATACCTAATACTAAATGGTTATGAATTGAATCTAACCTAAGGTGGGAATTACTATTGGCAATGTTTTAAGACCTAAGGTGGTTATTGCTAGACTAACCTAAGTTTTATGGGATCCATCCTAAACTATTAAAAGGGAACCTAAGGGTCGCATGTCTCTAAGGTGATGGTTCCAATGGCATTTAAGTGAGTTGATAGGGTTTAATGGATGGTGGTACTACCAGTTTTGGTAGGGGCTAGTTAACTTTAGTGGAGGCATACGTGGAAGCTCCACTAAAGATGGAATTACATGTTTGGATGGAATTGGCATTCGCCAGTTTTAGGAGGCGGTGGCAAGGAAAGATAAGCAGGAAATTTGGAATTAATGGCATTGATGGGCCTCATTTTTTGTGTGCAAACCATCTTGGAAACTTGGAAGGTGGGTTTGTAGGAGGTTATTTGGTTTTGCATGCATTGCAGATTTTTCTCTACATGGAGCTATCTGGTTCTTCGAACCAACAGTTTGACCTTTACTTCAAAGCTATTTTTGGTTTCTATGGTCTATTTTTGATCAAAGGAAAGTATATGAGGCATAGGAAGAAAAGATGTTTGATTTTTGATCTTTCATGGAGGAGAAAAAGAGTTGGAAGCTCGGCTGGAAGTCTCCTTCGATTTGGTAGAAGCACTATCAGGCATGATAGGCTCTAACCATTAAGATTATTTTCTTTCTTCTAAATGATTCATTAAAACAAATCTTCTCTCATGAGATTCATGTTTTCATGTTTGACTGGTTATTTCTTGTTGGGTTTTATGAATCTCTGTGATGTTTGGATATGAATCCATGGCAAAAATAATGTTGTTTTGGAAAATTTCTCTCTGTGTAAGTTCAATGACAGCATGCATGTGAAGCTTGTATGTGAAACTTGTTTCTGTAGCTTTGTTTTTCATTCTGGAACTTGTATTCAAGGTTGTTGTATTTTGAACAGGCCTTCGTTGCATTATTGGGTTCTGAACTTTATGGGAACCTTGAGTTTCATTTGATCTTGTTTTTGGGCTTCGTGTTTTGATATAAACTTGTGTTGGGGCTTTGTGTTGTTTAGAACTAGTGTTATGAAACTTATACAACACTGAACTGTTGCTTGAAGTTTGTATTTGGCATTGTACTTGTATTTTATTACTTGTGAAGTTCTGAACTTTTGTGTGAAGCTCGTGTTCGACACTGTACTCTTATTTGACACTTGAGTGTTATGAGATTTTATTTGGATCGATGTATTCGATTCTGTTATGGTATTTTTGTGTTGGGTTATTCTTGTATTAAAATTTTAAAACTTATAATTCTTTTATTGAGCAACTTACTCACCAGAAAACTGGGTGATAGCTTGACTAAGTCGTTTTGTAATCTCTTCAAGATATGGAGTTGGAAACATCTTGTTTAAAAGAATGTGGTACTTCTATTTTTATGACTGTATCATCTTCTCTGAGATGGTAATGGCATGAGATTTGGGGGGATTTTTTTTCCCCTCTGTTTTGAGGAAACCCACATTCTAGGTTGACTGTTTTGTTTGAAACTAAGTCTCCTCTGTCGCAATTTTGTGGTTGTGAAAGTCTTGTTTCAGATTTCTATTTCAGTTGCATTGGAGATAGAATGGGACATCTTCTGACTTAAATGTTTTTGGGTTCTTTCTCTCTCTTCAGATCCTTTAAAATAAGTTTGGGTCTCATTGGAAGGTTGAGTTATTACCCTTATACACTGAATTTTTAAGGGAAGGATTACTTTCTCCATTCAGTTGTTTTGTGTTTAGTTCTTTTTGAATCACGAACTACTTACTCTTTGTATTAAGTTGTGAAGCATTTGTGAGTCTTCAGTCTTGAGTTCATGGTTAATTCTGAACTTGTTAGCTTACTGTTTTGGGATTCTATTCTTGTTGGATACAGTGAATGAGTCCTTGGGTTTCTTTTAAAGAGAGAAAATATATATTCTCTTGGGATCAGTATGTTGTTTTTGGGACTGTAATATGTTTTTCATTCTGATTTGAATTGGAACAGAAAATTCATTTGTTCAGTATAATGAAATGATTGTTTATTTGGACCTTTCCTAATAGAGATTCCTTTTCTCTGTCTTTTGGATAAGTTCATTGACTGAACTCCTCAGTACTCGATTCTCTTATGAGATGGTGATTTCCTTATGGTATGTTGGTCTACCTTGTTTGAATCATTTGTTGTAATGATGTAGAAAGATAGTAGCTAAGTCAGTTTTTCTGATAAGTGAATGCATACTTGTTGGATCGACTGTTGTTGACTAAGCCTTGCTTTATTTGGAGGGATAGGAGTAGGTTTTGTCTCTTGTACTCTATCTTTTTGGGTGAACTCGAATAGATATTAACTCCTATATGGGACTACTTTGATTTGTGAACGTTGGTTTCAGATCTTTGATTTATAACTTCTAACATGCAGAAGTAGAATTAGAATTGCAGTTAGACTGTATTGATTTTCTATACCTTCTTGGATTGTTATGAAATTTTGTTTAGAGGTATATCTTAAATGTTGAATTTATAAGATTGTTATCCCAGAAAGGAAACAGATAATTCATGTTATGAACCTGATCTATTTTTCGGATGTTATAAGTTTGGGTATGGTACGTAATGGTTCTTCTTATTCTTTTCTTAAGATTTAGATGAATCATCCTAGAATGAACCATGTTGTAAACACTTCTTTTGTCTTATAGAAAAGATAAATGTTGTATTCTATTAGGATAGAATTATGAAATAATGGGATGGCAAGATCTATTGTTTGTTTAAAAGTTATTGATAGGATCAATTAAACTTTAAGTTTTTAGGCAGATGTTGTGGATTATATTATGCTCTTCTCTTAAAAGTGGATCTAGATTTATTATTGTACTTCTTTACTGTTTGGTATCACTTATGCTTATTGTATGATATATTAATTATCTCATTAAAGCAGTGTTGCTTTAATGAAACAATTAGTGGAATGCACTTCATTTTAATGCTTAGTGCTTATCATGCTCAGTTCATTGAACTGACCCATGCTAGCAATTTTTGCAGATGGACATCGTAAGTGATAAAAGAAGGAAAAAACTTATATGATGCATTGGCTGATATAAGTCTGATTCTTTGTAAAGAATTCTGATTCATTCTTTAGTTGTATTGAAAAAGAAAAGTTGTATACTTTTTAGAATGAAGGTTGTTGTTATGCAGTACGCCTAAAGTGCATAGTCTTGTAAATTTATAAGTTTATAATGATGAATTGCGAGTTGTGATTTATTTGCATTGGTTGTGTAAATTATCTCGTACTTTTATGAAGGAGATGGAAGTTATATCTTGTTGATATTCTTCATATTATATTATGCTTATCTTGTTATCCTTTGATAAGATGGATAAAGGGAATTAGTTCAATTTCCCTTATAATGATGCAACTTGTTAAGTTGCATAAGATGATGTGTATTATCTAAACAATTTAACATAGTAATGTGATGCATAATGAACATGCAGTAAGAACTATGGATATTGTGAATGATAAACCCTAACACTTAATCATGTAGAGGAAGACTCTTCCTCTCTCAAATGAATGTAAACCAAAAAGGATTGGAGATATGATTATTAATCATTAGACTTCATTTTGTATGAAGTCTACTTTAGTTGGACCTATGTGGTTGCTAAACCTTCCTGAATGTTAAAATACATTTTATTGAAAACTTATGATATTGCTGTCCTGTTTTGGTTAACTGCTTGTTAAACTAAGTAAACGAACATTAAAAGCAATCATAAGTTAAGGAATTTCTTCAATGACTAAATGAATCAAATTTAGAAAAGAACTTATGGAGTGTTGGATTAGGGTTTAGCAGGGTTGTTGTAATCAAGTTATAATCCAAATTAACAATGTATTAATAACCTCCTAGGGGTATGTACATCTTGATGAGGTAGTTTCTGTAGGATGTTGGCACATGCCAACTATAGGACTATACCTTTGAGAAGACAAGGGTTTTCTCAAGGATACAGTGTTGCAGTTGACATGTGGCAACACCCTTATGCATTGATCATCTAGATCTACACACAAATAAGGACTTGAACTTAGTTTCTCTCTAGGTAAAGTTAGTGGCATGTTTAGGATAGGTAGTAGCTTTCAATGGCTCAGGGTACCTTGGCACACCCAGTTGACTTAGGTCAACTGAGTATGCCCATATACCCTAAGTCATTGTGAGTGTCTTCCTATAATAATATATGTTTCTAACCAGGGCTAGGGTTAAACCTTGGACAAAGTGGACTGATGGTAGTCAGTAAAGACCATTCTTGATAACAGAGGAGTGATGTCAATGACGTATTCTGAAATGACGAGTATGTCATCTAGGAATAGTGACATACACAGTATGTTGATAATCTTTGGCCAAAGTATCACAAGTTTCTGGTTATGTTGCCCCATGTCACCAAGTTTAAAGCAATGTGATATCAGATGAATATCAGTAACAAATATTCAGATATGTTTTTTAAACAGATCACTCAGTACCTAGTTTAGGGTAGAAAAAACCAAGTATACAAAGTATACGATAAGTATTCAATAAAGATAACATAAATATTCAATAGATCTGGATCAAAGTTATGAAATAAATAGATTGGTAGATCACCGAGTTATGAAATAAATAGATCGGTAGATCACCGAGTTATGAAATGAATAGATCAGTGGATCACCGAGTCATTTACAGCTGCATATGGTTATCTGTTTGAGATTGATTGGCATGGAATGTGTGTTCTAAATAATGCTTTATTTAGAACAGAAAACATTATGTAAAAAAAAATTCCCTTGTTTCTAAAGTCTTAAAATGGGAATGTTACATCTTGGTATCAGAGCTGAAGGTTGTAACTCTTGGACCTACTGTGTCCATAATCTGATGAAACTTAAATTTTCTTTTTAACAGAAAATGGTTAGAACAAGAGGAAATGTTGCAAATAATCCTCCACCAGAGGAAGGAGCAACAACTACCCAGAAACTAGATGAGATCCTTGCTACCCTGTTGGACACAAGAGATCATTTGGCTATACTTGAACAACAAGTAATGGGAAATGAGGAGGAAGAAGATGCTGATAACAATAATCAACCACCTCCTGGGGACAACGCCAATGAAGGTGTTGATAATAACAATGTGAACATACCTGTTCATCCTGAGAACAAAAAGGCTAGGCTGGCAGTTGAACTCACTAATGATATAAAAAGGATAAGTCCACCCAAGTTTGATGGCACCACATTAGGAGATGGGGCTGAGAATTGGCTCAGTGAAATGGAGAAATACTTTGCAATAAGGAATTTCTCAGAAGAAACAAAGGTGATATGGGGAGCATATCATCTTTCTCATGAAGCATCTTCATGGTGGGACAGCCGTAAGGTTGAGTTAAATATTGATGAAACTAATATCACTTGGGATCAATTTAAAGGATACTTCAGGTAACGAATGGTTTCCACAACTTTACTATGATCAAAAAATGACTGAATTTCAGAACTTAGCTCAAGGAAAGCTAACTGTAACTGAGTATTGGGAGTGGTTTACAAAAATCCTTAAGTATGTACCTCAGTACCAAACTGATGAGAAGTTCAGGATATGGAAATTCATCATGGAATTGAATCCCGTTATAGGAGGAGAGGTGGATGTTCACATCCCAACCACGATGGAAGGGGTTGTTGAAAAATCCATAAGAAAAGAACAAAAATTAAAGGCAATTTCTGCTCATAAGGAGGAAGTAAGGAAGAAAGCTCTAAAATCCTCTTCATCATCTCTTGCACCTAAGAAAGGACCATGGAAGAAATTTGGAATGAAAAGTAATATTTCATTTAATACTAATAAGAAAGTAACAACAAACAAGTTTGTTGGTAATGCATAGAACAACTTTGCTAAGAACAATAATAACAGACAGAAGTCCTATGGGGGTCAGAACAATAACTCTAAGGCTAGAAATAAACCCAAGCCTAGGAAGGGACCTGTAGGAGGCTGTTATAACTGTGGAAAATATCATTACGTGAATCAATGTCCTTTGAAGAAGGATGATCATAATCAACAACACAAGATACACGTTGCAGTAGCTGACAAGCAGGCTGAGAAATAGGCCACGCCCATAGAAGTTCTAGGTAAGTTATTTGGTTTACCTATAACTATTATTTTTGATACCGGAGCTACTGAATGTTTTATTTCTAGTAAATTAGCATCAAAACTAAAAAGAAAAGCTAGAAACATGGATAAAACATGGACTGTATAGTATGGAAACAATGTTGTTCATACAGTTAGTATGTGTCTTTTTGGAGCAGTCCTTGATTTACCTAACTTTTCCACTGAAGTTGATCTTTATGTTACACCTTTGGGGTCTTATGATGTAATCATAGGTGTTAATTGGTTAGCAGAACATAAGGCTAAAGTGGACTGTTTTGAAAAACACATTAGTTGTTTAGATGACCTGCAGAAAACAATAGAGATTCAGGGTGTGAAACATGAGATTTCTGTTAGAAAATTGTTAGCTATGCAACTTAAAAAGGCCAAAAATAAAGGTTGTACCTTATATGTAGTAAAAATTACTGAATGAACAAAAGATAACAATGATGTTATGGAATGATATCCACTGTTACGAGACTTCAGTGACGTATTTATGGAAGAATTGCTAGGTCTTCCACCCAAAAGGGAGTTTGATTTCATGATTGAGATCAAGCCTGGAACTGAACCTATTTCTAAAGCACCGTATTGAATGACTACTATAGAGTTATTAGAGATTAACGCTCGGTTGCAAGAACTTTTGTCTAAAGGTTTGATTAGACCAAGTGTTTCACCTTAGGGAGCACCTATAATTTTTGTGAAAAAGAAGGATGGAACACTTAGATTGTGCATTGATTACAAAATGTTAAACAAAGCAACAATCAAGAATAGATACCCACTCCCTAGGATTGATGATTTATTTGATCAGATGCATGGAGCATCGGTATATTCTAAGATAGATATTTCGATCTGGATATCAAAAATTGTGAATTAAGGATGAGGATATTTATAAAACATCTTTCAGAACAAGGTATGGACATTATGAGTTCATGGTTTTACCTTTTGGATTAACTAATGCACCTGCAACATTTATGAATTTAATGAATAATATCTTTCAAGAATACTTGGACAAATTTGTGCTCATATTCTTGGATGACATTCTCATATATTCTAAAAGTATTGAGGAACACCATGAGCATTTGAAGATAGTTTTGGAAATATTAAGAAAGAGACAGTTATTTGGTAAGCTGTCTAAATGTTCTTTCTATGACAAAGAAGTACACTATTTGGGACATGTAATAAGTAAGAATGGAATTGTTGTAGATCCTTCAAAAATTGTAGCTATAATGGAGTGGCCTGCACCCAAGAATGTACATGAAGTTAGAAGCTTCATGGGACTTGCTGGCTACTATAGGAAATTTGTAAAATATTTTTCTAAGGTGGCTGCACCAATAACTTCTTTACAGAAGAAAGATAAAAAGTTTGTTTGGAGTGAGAAATGTGAAATTACATTCAAAACCTTGAAGGAACAGTTAACTTCACCTATTCTTGCAGTACCAGATCCTAATGGAGATTTTATGGTGGTAACTGATGCATTAGGTGAGATTTTAGGAGGCATTTTGTTACAAAATGGTCATGTCATAGCTTACGAAAGTAGAAAACTTAAGTTACATGAGTTGAATTATGCTCCACATGATTTAGAGCTTACTGCCATTGTTCATGCACTACAAGTTTGGAGGCATTACCTGCTTGGTAAACCTTTTGAATTGAAAACTGATCACCTTGGACTGAAGTATATCTTCACTCAGCCAAATCTTAATGCAAGACAACGAAGGTGGTTAGAGTTTTTGTCTCAATATGATTTTGACATCAGTTATATAAAGGGTAAAGAAAATAGAGTGGTTGATGCTCTAAGTCATAGGAAGCACATTTCTGCTCTTATAACGTTAAGAACTCAGTTTAAGGATGAAGTAAAAAGTGTTATGGAATCTGACTCTTACTTTCAGCAAGTAAAAGCAGTGCTTGCTGCAGATTTGAATGATTTGAGGTATAAAGGTTTTCACTTTGATAATGAAGGAATCTTACGATTTGAAAATAGAGTATATGTACCTTCGCTAAATGATTTGAGAAAGAAATTGTTAGCAGAATTTCACAATTCACCTTTTTCTAGACACCCTAGCATTACAAAAATGCTTGCTGATATAAAACAACAATATTTTTGGAAAGGAATGAAAAAGGATGTTGTAGATTTTGTAACACATTGCCTTGAATGTCAACGTGTTAAAGCGGAACATATGCACCTAGCTAGTTTGTTGTATCCTCATAGCATACTGTAGTATAAGTGGCAAGTAATAAGCATGGATTTTGTACAAGGGTTACCTATGTCAAGAAATAAACATGATGTTATTTTGGTAGTTGTTGATAAACTAACAAAAGTAGCACATTTTATTGCTGGAAATATGAAGGATGATTCTCCTATTTTGGCTAAAATATTTATACATGAGATTTTTAGATTACATGGAGTACCTGAACTAATCATATATGATAGAGATCCTAGAATGACATCAATATTTTGGCAAATGCTTAATGCATATCTAGGAACTAAGCTGAATTTCAGTTCTGCATATCATCCAGAAACGGATGGACAGATTAAAAGAGTTAATAAAGTTTTAGAGGATATGTTACAGATGTATTATATGGATCAGTAGTATAAGTGGGAAGAGTATCTTCCATTAGTTGAATTTGCATACAATAATACATATCATGCTTCTCTTAAGATGGCACCTTTCGAGGCATTATATGGAAGAAAATGCAAAACCCTTGTTAGTTGGGACAACATGGAGGATAGAGAGGTAATTGGACCTGAAATCCTTACAGAAATGGAACAACAAGTTAAAATGATTCGTGAACGCTTGAAAGAAGCAACAGATAGGCAAAAGAGTTATGCTGACTTAAAGCAGGTTGATAGGAAATTTGAACTTGGTGAGAAGGTCTTTCTTCGGGTTAAACTGAAAAAGAGTTCTATAACTTTTGGCAAGGCTGCCAAGTTATCACCTCATTATGTGGGACCTTTTGAGATAGTTGAAGTAATCAACCCTGTAGCTTATTGTTTAGCATTACCTCCTGCTTTGTCATGAATGCATGATGTTTTCCATATTTCTTTGCTTAAGAAATATGTATCAGATTTATCACATGTGTTAAATTAGAATTCATTGTAGGTCCAGGACCCAAGGAATAATCATGGTTAAACCCATACGAGTGTTGGAAACTCGCCAGTTGCATTTAAGAAATTGTTAAATAAGACAGTGTAAGGTCTGGTGGGACTAGTTTAATGAAGAGAGTGTAACTTGGGAAAACCTTGAGGATATGAAAACTACTTTTCCATATCTATTTGAGCATAATTGATTTTGTTGACTGATAAAAATTTGTGATTTTATCTTTATATTACAATAAGTATGCCAGTTTTGGGAAGATATTTATTTGTTTTGAATAAATAGCTATGTAATGCTGATTTCTGGAACTTAAAAAATTCTGATATGTTTTTGACATATGGTAAGAAAAGTGAATAAGTTGATTTCCTTGATGCAAACTATTAAAAAAATGAGATAATCATCGGGATGATGATTCTTTTTAGGAGGGAAGCATGTAACACCCTCGACAACTGTTATATTCCTCTTTTACATTTCAAGTGTTGACATGTGATTTTCTGGATAAAGATGTGTTCTTTTGACTGTTGAAGATCATGCTTGATAAGGATAAATCATTTATGTTCTTAAAAATCATTAGACTAAAATAGTATGGCTATCAAGAATTCATTTTCACTTTGGAAAGGTGAGTTACAATCTAGCTTTAAGAGTTGCAGACTTATCCCTTCTTCTGACTCATCCTTGGATCAATTTCAGTGATTCAAGGAATGTTTTAAATCTTCTTCATTGACTGAATGGTAAATTGACATTCATTAGTTTGAGGGACACAACGGACTAAAATTTTTATGTTACGAATTCCTTGGTCTTATGTGAACGTGTTTTTGTTCAGCTGTATGTTTGTGCTTGGGTCTTTGGTGATTGATCTTGGTAGGACATTAAGGATGTAAGAAAAATTCAATGTATTTCACAACAGACGAGGAGTTCGGAGTCCTAAAACCTAAGGATTATCCTAACAGTATCCTAAGATAGGTAAGAACACATATGTTCTAGCTACGTCTACTTATTTGGATTTCATTCTAATCTAAGCCTCTTATTCTATTTTGTTGGGTTGGCGTCCTAACCTAAGCATTGTGCTAAATGAATAAGGGAGGGATTACTAAAGTAATGCTAGGCTATTTTTAACTAATACCTAATACTAAATGGTTATGAATTGAATCTAACCTAAGGTGGGAATTACTATTGGCAAATGTTTTAAGACCTAAGGTGGCTATTGCTAGACTAACCTAAGTTTTATGGGATCCATCCTAAACTATTAAAAGGGAACCTAAGGGTCACATGTCTCTAAGGTGACGGTTCCAATGGAATTTAAGTGAGTTGATAGGGTTTAATGGATGGTGGTACTGCCAGTTTTGGTAGGGGCTAGTTAACTTTAGTGGAGGCATACGTGGAAGCTCCACTAAAGATGGAATTGCATGTTTGGATGGAATTGGCATTCGCCAGATTTAGGAGGTGGTGGAAAGGAAAGATAAGTGGGAAATTTAGAATTAATGGAATTGATGGGCATCGGTTTTTGTGTACAAACCATCTTAGAAACTTGGAAGGCGGGTTTATAGGAGGTTATTTGGTTTTGCATGCATTGTGGATTCTGCTCTACATGGAGCTATCTGGTTCTTCAAACTAGCAACTCGACCTTCACTTCAAAGCTATATTTAGTTTCTACGGTCTATTTTTTATCGAAGGAAAGTATATGAGGCATACAGGAAGAAAAGAAGTTTGATTGTTGATCTTTCATGGAGGAGAAAAAGAGTTGGAAGCTTAGCTGGAAGTCTCCTTTGATTTGGCAGAAGCACTATCAGGCATGATAGGCTCTAACCATTAAGATTCTTTTCTTTCTTCTAAATGATTCATTAAAACAACTCTGCTCTCATGAGATTCATGTTTTCATGTTTGACTGGTTATTTTCTTGCTGGGTTTTATGAATCTCTGTGATGTTTGGATATGAATCCATGTCAAAAATAATGTTGTTTTGGAAAATTTCTCTCTGTGTAAGCTCAATGACAACATGCATGTGAAGCTTGTATCTGAAACTTATTTCTGTAGCTCTATTTTTCATTCTGGAACTTGTATTCGAGGTTGTTGTATTTTTGAACAGACCTTCGTTGCATTATTGGGTTCTAAAATTTATGGGAACCTTGAGTTCTATTTGATCTTGTTTTTGGGATTTGTGTTTTTGATATAAACTTGTGTTGGGGCATCATGTTGTTTGGAACCGAGTGTTTGGAAACTTATACAACACTGAGTCTATTGCTTGAAGTTTGTATTTGGCACTGTACTTGTATTTTAATTACTTGTGAAGTTCTGAAATTTTGTGTGAATCTCATGTTCGACACTAACTCTTATTGGACACTTGAGTGTTATGAGATTTTATTTGGATCGATGTATTCGATTCTATGTTCTGGTATTTTTTGTGTTGGGTTATAACTTGTAATAAAATTTTAAGCTTATAATTATTTTATTGAGCAACTTACTCACCAAAAATTGGGTGATATTTTGTTTGATTCATTTTGTAATCTCTTCGAGATATGGAACTGGAAACATCTTGTTTAAAAGAATGTGGTACTTCTCTTTTTATGACTGTATCATCTTCTTTGAGATGGTAATGGCATGAGATTTTGGGGGGAATGTTCTTTCCCCTCTATTTTGAGGAAACCCGCATTCTAGGTTGACTATTTTGTTTGAAACTAAGTCTCCTCTATTGCAATTTTATGGTTGTGAAAGTCTTGTTTCGGATTTCTATTTCAGTTGCATTGGAGATTGAATGGGACATCTTCTGACTTAAACATTTTTGGGTTTCTTCCTCTCTCTTCAGATCCTTTAAAATAATTTTGGGTCTCATTGGAAGGTTGAGTTATTACCCTTATACACTGAATTTTTATGGGAAGGATTACTTTCTTCATTTAGTTGTTTTGTGTTTAGTTCATTTTGAATCATGAACTACTTACTCTTCACATTAAGTTATGAAGCATTTGTGAGTCTTTAGTGTTGAGTTCATGGTTACTTCTGAACTTGTTAGCTTACTAGTTTTGGGATTCTATTCTTGTTGGATACAGTGAATGAGTCCTTGGGTTTCTTTTAAAGAGAGAAAATATATATTCTCTTGGGATCAGTATGTTGTTTTTGGGACTGTAATATGTTTCTCATTCTGATTTGAATTGGAACAGAAAATTCATTTGTTCAGTATAATTAAATGATTGTTTATTTGGACCTTTCTTGTATAGAGATTCCTTTTCTCTGTCTTTTGGATAAGTTCATTGACTGAACTCCTCAATACTCGATTCTCTTATAAGATGGTGATTTCCTTATGGTATGTTGGTCTACCTTGTTCAAATCATTTGTTGTAATGATGTAGAAAGATAGTAGCTAAGTCAGTTCTGCTGATAAGTGAATGCATACTTGTTGGATCGACTGTTGTTGACTAAGCCTTGCTTTATTTGGAGGGATAGGAGTAGGTTTTGTCTCTTGTACTCTATCTTTTTAGGTGAACTCAAATAGAGATTAAATCCTGTATGGGACTACTTTGATTGTGAACATGTTGGTTTCAGATCTTTGATTTATAACTTCTAACATGCAGAAGTAGAATTAGAATTGTAGTTAGACTGTATTGATTTTCTATACCTTCTTGGATTGTTATGAAATTATGTTTAGAGGTATATCTTAAATGTTGAGTTTATAAGTTTGTTATCCTAGAAAGGAAACAAATAATTCATGTTATGAACCTGATATATTTTTTTCAGATGTTATAATTTTGGGAATGGTACGTAATGGTTCTTCTTATTCTTTGCTTAAGATTTACGATGAATCATCCTAGAATGAACCATGTTGTAAACACTTCTTTTCTCTTATAGAAAAGATAAATGTGGTATTCTATTAGGATAGAATTATGAAATAATGGGATGGGAAGATCTATTGTTTGTTTAAAAGTTATTGATAGGATCAATTAAACTTTAAGTTTTTAGGCAGATGTTGTGGATTATATTATTGCTCTTCTCTTAAAAGTGGATCTAGATTTATTTATTGTACTTCTTTACTATTTGGTATCACTTATGTTTATTGTATGATATATTAATTATCTCATTAAAGGAGTGTTTCTTTAATGAAACAATTAGTGGAATGCACTTCATTTTAATGCTTAGTGCTTATCATGCTCAGTTCATTGAACTGACCCGTGCTAGCAATTTTTACAAATGGACATCGTAAGTGATAAAAGAAGGCAAAAACTTATATGATGCATTGGCTGATTTAAGTCTGATTCTTTGTAAAGAATTCTGATTCATTCTTTAGTTGTATTGAAAAAGAAAAGTTGTATACTTTTTAGAATGAAGGTTGTTGTTATGTAGTATCTAAAGTGCTTAGTCTTGTAAATTTATAAGTTTATAATGATGAATTGTGAGTTGTGATTTATTTACATTGGTTGTGTAAATTTTCTCGTACTTTTATGAAGGAGATGGAAGTTCTATCTTGTTGATATTCTTCATATGATATTATGCTTATCTTGTTAACCTTTGTTAAGATGGATAAAGGGATTTAGTTCAATTTCCCTTATAACGATGCAGCTTGTTAAGTTGCATAAGATGATGTGTATTATCTAAACAATTTAACATAGTAATGTGATGCATAATGAACATGCAGTAAGAACTATGCATATTGTGAATGATAAAACCTAACCCTCAATCATATAGAGGAAGAAACTTCCTCTCTCAAATGAATGTAAACTAAAAAGGGTTGGAGATATGATTATTAATCATTAGACTTCATTTTGTATGAATTCTAATTTAGTTGGACCTATGTGGTTTTTAAACCTTCCTAAATGTTAAAGTACATTTTATTGAAAACTTATGCTATTGTTGTCCTATTTTGGTTAACTGCTTGTTAAACTAAGAAAACAAACATTAAAATCAATCATAAGTTAAGGAAGTTCTTCAATGACTAAATGAATCAAATCTAGAAAATATATTATGGAGTGTTGGATTAGGGTTTAGCATGGTTGATGTAATCAAGTTATAATCCAAATTAACAATGTATTAATAACCTCCTAGGGGTATATACATATTGATGAGGAATTTTTTATAGGATGTTGGAACATGCCAACTACAGGACTGTACCTTCAAGAAGACAAGGGTTTTCTCGAGGATACAGCGTTGCAGTTGACATGTGGCAACACCCGTTTGCATTGATCATCTAGATCTACACACAATAAGGACTTGAACTTAGTTTCTCTCTAGGTCAAGTTAGTGGCATGTTTAGGATAGGTAGCAACTTTCAATTGCTTAAGGTACCTTGGCACACCCGGTTGACTTAGGTCAACTGGGTATGCCCATATACCCTAAGTCATTGTGAGCATCTTCCTATAATAATATATGTTTCTAACCAGGGCTAGGGTTAAACCTTAGGCAATTGGAATGATCGTAGTCAGTAAATACCATTCTTGATAACAGAGGAGTGAGGTGAAGGATGTATTCTAAAATGATGAGTATGTAATCTAGGAATAGTGACATACACAGTATGTTGATAATCTTTGGCCAAAGTATCACAAGCTGCTAGTTACGTTGTCCTATGTTACCAAGTTTAAAGCAACGTGATATCAGATGAATATCATTAACAAATATTCATATATGTTTTTTAAACAAATCACTCAATACCCAGTTTAGGGTAGAAAAACCAAGAATACAAAGTATATGATAAGTATTCAATCCTTAAAGATAAAATAAATAGATCAGTAGATCACCGAGTTATGAAATAAATAGATCGGTAGATCACAAAATTATGAAATAAATAGATCAGTACACCGAGTTATGAAATAAATATATTGGTAGATCACCGAGTTATGAAATGAATAGATCAATGGATCACTGAGTCATTTACAACTGCATATGGTTATCTGTTTGAAATTGATTGGCATGGAATGTGTGTTCTAAATAATGCTTTATTTAGAATAGAAAACATTATGTTAAAAAAAAAATTCCTTGTTTCTAAAGTCTTAAAATGGGAATGAAGGAACCTTGTGTCCTTGATTGATGAACCTAGAGAATTGTGTCTTCAATTTTTTGGTCTTGCTAGTGTTCTAAATTATTTCTGTGATGCCCACTTCAAATTACCACTTGAGACCAAGAAACAAACTAGGATTAACTGGAAAGAAAATTATGGAATAATTTCTTTTTGATTAGGAGAGTCTACAACTAGGTTGTAAGACACTAGTTTGAACTAATAGGTTCCGGAATAGATTCTAGTTAACCCAACACAAGATTTCCATTTTTATCTTATAACAAGTTTACAAGGTTCCAATTTTGAGGTTACAAGTTTTACTTAGGTTCAGGGAGAAATTTATCCCCATGCCTGCTCTCTAACAGGCCCTAAACTTAAAATGAATTTTTCACATACTTATAGTTATCAAAACTTTCCTAAATTAGGCTCATTGGATGGAAAATTCTCTTACCTTTCCAACCATATAAAGAAGTATTCCTAAATCCTTGTACAACTCAAGTTATGGCCAGGCGGAGTTTTAGGGAAAATTTTTCCCTTGAAGGTCCGTGGGGTTAGGAAAAAAAATGTCTCCGCGCCCCCGCCGATGCCCAAGTTGCCATGTGTCATCACATGATTGGGCTGGGCTGGCTGGTTGCGGGGAAAATTTTGAAACTTTTCCCAAAACCAAAGTTTCAATTTTCTGAAGGAAAATTTTCCTCCATGCCTGTGCGCTTGCTCAAATGGCCACGTGGCACCTTGTGATTGGCCGTGGGTCGGCAGAGAAAATTTAGATTTTTCGCCAAAGGGGGAAAAGGGTAAAAGACATGCGTGGGCCCGTGCCTCCAAGGGGACACATGTCAACACCCTATTGGTTATGGGGTTGTGGGTCTGTGGGGAAAAACTTGAAAAATTTTCCAAAGGCAAAAAAAATTGTTAATTGTTTCCATTTTGCCTGTGCACCCTCTCTGCCACGTGTCAGCGCGTGATTGGTTCGGGGCTGCACGGGGTTTGTGGAGAAAATTGAGAAATTTTTCCCAAAGGATTTTTTTTCAAAAAAGCAAGTTTTCAAGATGATTCCACCCTCTGAAGTGCCACGTGGTAACTTCTGATTGGTTGAGGTGTTTGCGGGGTGGTGGAATTTTTGGGGAAAATTTTCCCAAAGTTCAAATTTTGATTTTTATATAGTTAGATTTATTTTTGGTTGGCCATTTTGAAGTAAAAACTTCAAATGGCCATAACTTTTGATAGGGAACTCCATTTTGGGAAAAAAAGGACTTTCTAGAAATCTCTCGGAGTCCTCTTTGCATAAAAATCATCAATTTTGGAATTTGGTGAAGTTTTAAGGGTCAAATTTAAGAAATCAATCTGCAGGGTTTGACATTTAAAATTGGCAATTTTTCCTACTTGTAAGATTTGTTCAATTTTTATATTTCTTCTTTTCAACATGTAAATTGAACATGGAGGAATGATATTAGGATGATTTTAGATTATTTTTAAGGTTCAATTTATGGATTGAGTTACAACTGATATATTTTACATCCTTTGACGGGAAAGTGGTCCAACAAGTTCAAAAATTGATTTTGTGAAGTTCTAAAATGTCTTTCTCTGGTGTTGAGGTCAAATTGAATTCCTTATAACTTATTGCATCTAAATTGCATTGTTTCAATACTTAATTTAAGTTGCAGATCTGAACTAGACATTTATTATATAAAAATTCAATTTCCATATTTATAAAAGAAAAGGAACAGAGTTCATTTATTAACAACTGTAATGATTTATTTGCCACTTCCAAAACACGGTAAACTTATCAAATCTTTTCTAAACAATTAATTTATCCATCTTCTCATTCAGACAATAAGGCAACGTTTGGTATTTCAAATTTTAATAATTACAAGGAACAAAATGTTGTATTTCTCTCCCATACACATTTTCTTTTCACACAGAGATAACATTTCAAAACAGTAACTCCAATTTAATGCAACATTACAATTAAATCTAAATCCAACACTACAATTGAGGAAGGAATATATATTTCTTTCATTGATTTCCAACATTACATCAACAGATTATTTCTTCATTTGAATTTCAATGTTAAATCTACAACTGTATGACAGTCTTTTTCCAATACAAGAGAATAGAATATTTCATCTTTACATTTCAATTAAATTTCAGACTTCCATTTATAATATAATGGCTTCACATTACAAAATTATACAACTCATCCACGTGAAGTGGGAAGGGATTACAAGAGTTTTCTCAAAAGAGATGACTGTCAAACTGTATTCTTCTTTCTCCAAAAAGCAACATGCTGATTTCTTCTTCTCTGTAACTTGATCACAACAAGGAAGGGGGAAAGGCAATGCTCTCCACCCAACCAAGACATCCAATGGGAAAGGAGAAGCCATCTTTCCCCATTGGCCCCCGAGCCCCAACCATATTAGAATGGAACATGATGATACAACACATGGCAACATAGCTTCTTTCACAAAAACATACATTCACATTCACAAGATAACACACAAACAAACGATGTAGTTCTCAACTACAACAACCAATTTCAAACAAAACAAAGGCTCCTTCTCGAAGCAAGCAAGCCAAGCAAGAGCAAGAACTATGGAGGTATCCTTATGCCTCCCATGTTGAAAATTGCATCCACCAAAAGAAAACCGCCAAAATCATAGAAATTTCATAAACCTTATCCCTCCTCAACCCCTCCTTATCCCTCCTCCAAATTTATCCCTTATACCTCCCCCAAAGTAGGAAATGTAAGTAATTTCCTCTCCTAGGTGGATCCCAAACCAACATTCCCTCCCAAGAACAAATAACAATGGAAAATCCCTTATCCCTCCTCTGATTAAACCTCATAGTCTTCTCTCTCTACACCATGCCCTAGGCATTCTACCCATCCCTAAAATAATGTAAACACAAACCATTCATTATTTTGCATGCAAGGAGGAGGGAAAACAACAATTAAAAAGAATGAGGGCCTACCTCTCCATAATGGAGACTTGATTCCAAAACAACAGTTCTTGTTGCACCAAAACCAGTTCCAAAATAGAAAAATGCAAGGTATGCAAATCAATCCAAGCTCCTCCACAAAGAAAGCTTCCAAAGCAATAGAAAAATTCGACCCAAGAGTGATTTCCCAAACTTTCAACAACCCCAAATGAAGAATAAATTCACATTTTTAAAGGGAGAGGGTGGAATAGGATGATGTGGATTCCAAGTGGGATGCCACATCATTTTTCCTCATCCCAAAATGCAATCAACATCAAACAAATAAATCACCATAAATGTGGATGACAAACCACTTACATACTTTAAATTTAGCCCATACTCAAAAGGAAATGCATTTAAAATTTGTAAGACAAGTGCAAATCAATTCTTACACATAATTATATCAAAATACAATAAAATAGATAGATTTGGACTCCAAAATAATAATCATGGTTGGTGGAGGTTTTTGAGAGGTGTGGGACAAGTTTAAATTGTCCCATAAGCCTCCAAATTTAGGCTCTCCAAGACCAAATCCGAGTTTCAAGGAGGATGGAGTGTTTGACCTTCCAAAATCAGCCTTACAACTCTTACAAATTCTTACTCAATCTATCACTTCACTTACACAACCCTTACATGGTAACTTACACACTATCACTTCACTTACACAACCCTTATATGGTAGCTTACACACTCTTTTCATTTCTCTTACACATGCATTAATAACATTATGACATTCATTTATTACAATCTTTTATAAATATTTATTTAGTTTACCACAAGGTTATATAATATATAAAAATCAAATTCATTATAAACCAAGACAATAACTTGTTTTGTTTAATTTATATTCCACATCCCAATTAACTCTTTTAATTAAAATTTAACTATATGACTATTTCCCACATTAAACTATCACATTTGAATGATTAAAATAAAGAGCACCTTACACCTAAAATGCATATAACAATAATTAAAAAGGGAACACATAATAAAAACACATATATGCCCCAAGGTCACAATAATAGAAATTCCCCCCCATGGGAAATCCTAACACAACACAACACATAGATAAAACACAGTTGCCATGATGACCCTTGTTGATTTCACACTGAATTCCAATATGGTTGGTCTCCAGTCCCCTGACATTGTTGTGATTTTTAACTTGCAAAATGACAATACCTCTTTTAGCCTCATGGCCATATCAGAACATCCAAGAAGATATAAAATCAACATATAATTATTAAATCCAAATCACAACAATATCAAGAGTTTATCATTATTATTAAATTTAATTGCAACTATATCATCATCCAATAGATCCCTATGTTAGAGCTATTCATGATATCAATGTCACATGTCTAAAATCAACATCAATAACCATTCCATGTCAACCAGTATATCATCATCCACAAAATAATAATAATGTCTCACTGATCATTAAGTAAAAAAATTTGAATCCAGATCAATACTAATCTAGGATCTAACATCTAACCATCATACTAATTAAAACATAATAATGTCCATAATAATCCTTGATACATCATACTACATCAAAACATAATAATATCCAAAATGTGATCAATAGTGTCAGGATCAGTATCTAAACAGTGTCAAAGGAGAGTGGGCACTACAATTTCTTTCCTCTAATTAAATGTTGAACTACTCTATTTATTGTATGTGAAATCTACTATTTCCTACTCACAACAATAACCATCTCTCCTAATTCCTCTTCTTTATCCTTTATCGCTGCAATTTCCTCCCATATACCCAGTACAAACACTTTTCCATAGGTTTAGTGAAACATTCCTATATGATCCCTTATCCATTTGGCCACCGCACAACAGTTAGATATAATTAGGATAGTTACATTCAATAATGGGAAAATCCCCATACACAAGAAGGAGGGGTGTAGCCCCATGAGTGTTGTTAGAAATGGATAATTTACAACACAACAAATTATTTCAGCAATAGATATACTATACATGCATTGGGAAATGAGGAGTCCACAAGAACTACCTAATATACCAGAATCCTCTGTAGGAAAATATGGTTTAGACAAAAGGAATTTTTTCTCTCTCCCTAATAGGGGTTTTTCCACTAAATTTAGTCCACTAGTTACCTACAACTAACTTTGGTCTTACCACCATGTTTAGTAGTTTCTACTAAGACTGTGCATAATAAGGTAACAAGCCATAAGGAGAGTTAAGCCCAATTTGGGTACTTTACATGGTGATTTGAAGATATACCCACCAATTTGAAAGGATCGAGTTCACATATAGCATTTGGACTAGACAAGATCATCAACCTCCATGCATTTTTTTTGGAAAAATCTCCCTCGCAGGTTAGGTGAGGTGTACAAAATACATCCCCAAGTTGGTTTATTCTCCTGTCAAGCCCATATAATAGAATGATAATGGCATAGCTATAATAAAAGTAGATTGGGGCTATCATCCAAGAGCTGAGAAAATAACATTCACTACAGATCCCCTACATCAAGTGCCTTAAGAAGGTTCATGACCAAGTCATGCCAAATATAAAGCATTTGGAGATTGGGCCCACAACCTTTGCATTGAACCTTGAGCTTTCAACATACATAATGTTAACCATTTAACCTACCCAGAATAAGGCTATATGTTAGACCAATGTTCTTAAAGGAAATCCTTGCACAGTGAATTTTGCTAAGGTCGAGAATCTGAAAATTTTCAATTTTTAGACTTCAAAGTTTTTTCTCTTTCAGAGTTTTTAAGCTCAGTTTCGAAGTTTCATTTGAAATTTTCCGAAGTCCAAATTTCTGAAAGTCTAAATTTTCAGACTTTCAGGTTTTCAAGTTTTGAAACTTTTTGGCTCTTTTGTTTAAATCCCTCTCAGACTTCCGAAGTCTGAATGTCTGAAAAACCTGAAATTCAGGTTTTGGGTTTTCGTAGTTCTCCGAGTCATTTTTAGGATTTTCACTTGAAGTTTTCCGAACTCTGAGTTTCTGAAAATCTGAATTTTCAAACTTTTCCATTGCCAATTCATCTCTTTGCTTCCCATTTTCCAAAATCTGAAATCCTAAATTTTTAGAATTTCGAGCTTTCGGGTTTCGAACCTTTTGGATATTCTGTGCATAATTAATTTTCACCCAACTCTATACGGATCATATTTTTACCATTAATCTCGGGATTTCTATTTAAACACAAATTTTTATTTGTCATTTTTACCTGATACATTCACTCTGACATTTCATTCTTGTACTTTGTGACGTCTTTTTCAAGGTATGTTTTTTGTTTATTTTTCTTTTGGTTTTAGGTCTTTTTCCTTCGTTTTCTCCTCATTTGGGTTTTTCTTTTGGTTTCTCTCTATGTTTTTGTGATGTCATTCTTTTGGTTCACCATGTATAGTTTTTTGAGTTTCCTCCAAGTATTTGAAGTTGTTCAAAGGATATTCTTAGGCCTCTCGTGCTTCTTTTAGTTTCTTGTCTTCCAGCTTTGGCGATTTAACATTAGTTTTGCAAATTCCTTAGAAATATTTGGAAAGAATCATTCAGAGAATTCCTTTAGATAATTATTTTGGAAGATCAAAAAGTAGGAAATTCATCCAGAGAACTCCTTCAGTGAAAATCTTCAGAGATCTCAGTTTAGGAAGTTTGTTTCGGAACTTTCTCATTTCATGATTTCAGAACTTTCTCATTTAAGGATTTCATAACTTTGTCATTTCAGGATTTCTGAACTTTTTTACTTTTGGAATTTCAGAACCTCTAGCTTTGAGAAAATATTTCAAAAAAGTTATTTTATGACAAATACATTTCAAAGATTTCTTTTGAAGTTTTTGATTTCGAAAATTTTAGTTCGGGAAACTCTTTTGGGGATTTCGATTCGGTGATTCCTTTCGAAATTTTCTGGTTTGGAATTTCATAGATTTCTTATTTTTGGATTTTTGGAATTTCTACAACATTCAGCTCCCAAAACATAGGTTTTGATGTCTTCCTCCACTTCAAAGGGAAAAGAGAAGATGAAGTACACATTTCTTGGGGTTTCTCCCCAATCCTCCCTGTCCTCCGACTTAAGAAATATTGGGGACACTGATCTAGGACGAATTGATCTTCCTAATTTCTGGGAGAGATTAAAGGCTCCAAATAAGAAACCATAGATGTAGGCCATCTACGATAGTGGTCTTTCCCTTGCCACTAGTTTTCCCACATCTGTGCATTACCCAGAATTTGTCTTAACTCCAGCAGCCCAATTAGATGAGGACTCCATGTCAGTTAGGGATAGTGATGATAAGGTGGTAATCCACTTGGACCCAAATTTCTTCAAGGATCTACTTAAATTTCAAGACATTCAATATTACGCCACAATTTCACCAAAAATAACAATGGAACATTGGGATAAAAAAGAGGAAGTATGCTCAAAGGTTATGATGAAATTCTATTTGACTAAGAAATTCTCCGAATTACCCAAAACTATGCATCGATCAGATTTTATTCAGGAATTCAATGATCTTATTGTGCTATTAAGCAGAGTCTCAAGTTTTCCTTCTACAAAGGAATTCCAAGAGTGGATGTTTTTCTACATAGCAACTATCAAGAAGAATGATGATTTTATCCGATGGGGGGGAGAATATTAGCAACTACATTTGCTATCAATTGGGAAAAGTTTCAGAAACAAAGACCTTTTACATGAAATATTTCCTTCTATATGCGGTTGCTGCTATGGGATATTTTGTGGGTTTGAATACCCGGGGTGTTCACAACACCTCCCAAATATATGAGTTTTATCGCCAACTCACTCTAGATGAGGGGAGAAATCATTTTAAAAGAGTCAATGACACTTTCTTCATGGTCATCCTCTATCATTTTGACAACTAACTATACAATCGGATGGTTTCCGACGAGGCTTTCCAAGAGGTGCTAGAATGGGGAGCAATCAAATTTCAGTTTCCTACATTCAGATTCCAAGTTTCATAGGTGCCCTAAGCAAATTGCCAAGGTGTCCCACTCACAAATGGATTCTTTCATAATTAATTCGGTAGTTTTTGGATTATCATCAAATCCAAAATAAGCATCACAAAGTGGGAATGCATTTCCCTATTTCGATTGATAGTTATTCTTGCCCAAATATTTACAAGGGAAAAAATGTTGATGCAGAGATGGCTAAGGTAACCCTACGGACCTTTTATCCTAGTACTAATTTTGACTTTTTGGGAATGTTTAGGGAGACAGGTCAGTCCAGTGCTCATGTACCCTAATTAGAAGATATATGGATTCATTTTCTGGATGAATACATTGTGTGACAAAGGGATTATGAAAGATTAACCCTTCAAAAAATTTAGCGATTTGGTTTGGCTAATGTGCCAAAGGATATGCAAGACAATGATGAGGTCCTAGATTCATCATACAAGAGTGATAATATTTTCCAATCAACCACTACCATGGGTTGATTGGTATGTGGAAGAATGTAACAATACTAAGGAAAGGGTGGGACCCATTTTAAAGAGGACTTTGAGTTGGTTGACCACCTTGGCAATATCACCCAAAGGGTAAAATCAACTTATAAATACAAAGGCTACACCAGCAATAAACCAACCAACAACCACAAAATGTAAGAGGTTGACTCAAAGGGTTCCTACAATTCCAAAAAAGATTTCCTTTGTTGATGGTGACTCGTCTCTCTCTAAGTTTTTTGCTCCCAATATTACATCATATGTAGTGCCAGTGACAGAAGTAGTTGAAGTTGGTGACTCTCCTAGTGTCATCCAGGATCCATCACATCTTCTCCTTCCTCCATTATCACTTCCCATATCAGTTCTTTCCACTTCTAGCATCATTTCTTCTTTCCCATCCCCTTCTATGGCCCAGGTATTCTAGTCACTTCAAGTTCTATCAGCTGGGGAAAATATTGGGTCACCCATTTCCTCTTCACTTCCTTTGACACTCCCATTTTCTTCAATTACAACCCCTAGTATTAATTTTTCAATTCCTATGGTTGTCATTACTTCCACAACTTCCATCATTACTACCTCTGCGCAAATATCAACTAATATTTCTGGTGATCTTGCTCTAACTAATGCTTCAGGTATTGGATCTGTCACTCCATCTTCATTCTATCTGGACATACTAGAATGGCTATTTAGACAGACTCCCAAGAAAAAGAAAAAGGTTCCTCTAGGAGATGTTATAGATCTCATTATATTAGATTCCATGCCTAAAAGATAGGCCAAGATACCAAGAACCATATCAAGTCTAACGGTTAATCCATCTAGAGAGCATGTGATAGAACTGGCTACCCCTGTTGAGGGGAAAAATAAAGAAACAATCATAACAACAGATTACCAGATATCAAAGGTCTCAATTGGGAAGGCTACTCATGAAGGATCCGAGAAATATGTACACACTACTCTTGAGGCCCTTTTGGAGAAATATGACAAAGACAAGGCCACCAAGGATGAGCTCAAGGCCAAGGTCGAGTAGCTCACTGCATTGCTACGTAAAGTAACCCAACCCACTCCACCCACTAATGTCTCAACTACTACAGCTATGAAAATTTCATCTACAATTGATAATATTTCTTATCATGAGCTTGAGAATCTAGGCCAGAAAGGGAGATCAGTGAGTGGATGGATGGAAATAATTCTACAGGAATCTAATCATTTGATCAAGGAAGTTGTTGTAATTTATAATGATTTACAGGTGACAAAAATCACCATTTCGAAAATGGAAGAATCCTTCTCTGAGGATAATAATAATTTAAATTTAAATTTGGAAACATGGAGTGACATTAGAGAAGAGGATTCTAACTTTCTTCTTCAGGAAGAGCTGATATTTGATGCCTCTAAATTGTTTGAATATCAAAAGGCCATGGAATTTTGGTCTCAAGTATTACAAGATTTCATTAAGAATTTGGAGGAGAAACGAGTTGAGATTATAGATGCCCTGAATGACATCTCAGAGGAGTTTAACAATGCCAATTACAACTTCTTCAATGAAAATATTGATGCTCTTCTTGAGGATTAAATTAAGGAAAATTTCAAGGATTTGGTGAAGCATGACGATGATGTCACCAATAATTTCAATAGTGAATCCATTGACTGATTGGTATTATGTCAAAATTTCACAGGGAGACTAAATAAAGTCATAAATAAACTTTGAAGGTTACTAGCTAGGATCACAAAAGAGATCGAAACAACAGACGTAGTGAATCACTATGCATGTGGGCCTGGAGATGAAGAAACTCAGGGTGTTATCAAACACTTCTTCGAGTACAGACACTGAATGGATGTATTTGAGGAAGGACAACAAAAAAATGTATAGAAAGGAGATGCAGATGAATCAGGACAAGCTGAGTGGCCATGAAAGGACAGGTTCAAGCTCTGGAATTAGTAAAAGTTGTAGGGTTGACTTGGTCAACCTTTTGCAACAAATTTTCTATTTTCATGGGAGCATGTTCCCTTATATTAATGACATTACTATTTTTAGTTAAATGTTAGTTAAAGGCCCAGCTATAATGGCTTAGCCTAGGAACTTATAAATAGTGGAATGCTTCCATTATTTGATATAGATATACATATTTTTAGAGATTTTTGGTGAAGTTGCTCTTCAAGCTTGGAAGAGTGCTTTCAAATATTTGTTGAAACATCTTAATTATATTCAGATTTATTCTTTGCACTTGAAGATTTGTTTTATTGTGTTGAATGATTAGTCATTGTATGCTTTGTGAATACAGTTCCTTAGCATTATTGATTAGTTTTCCTTTACTTCAGATTATCTATTTCATATTGGGAAAAGAATAGTGTGATTATCTTTCTTTAGTTGTGAGAAACTATTTTCCTTCTCTTGACTAAGAGTTGCATTATTATTATCACTTAAGTAGATGTTTGACATGTGCTTGTGATTATCCTCATGATAAATTATTTTTGTATCCAATCAAAGTTGATCTTTCTATTGTGTATGTTTAAAGTTTAACGAAGGAACGTGTTCTCCCAGTCTGTGGTATTTTGTACCCTTTCTAAGTTGCAATAGGTGAAGGTTGCCAATGATGCAAGCATCCTACCCACATCAACCCTTTCAAAATTTGAACATTCCTTTTATTGGTGCATCACCCCTTCTAGCATAGATTTTATTTCCTAGCATTTTCTCTCACTAATCCATGAAATGTTAGTATAGGTCTAGTTAGCCATATTTATTACATCATAAGTAGTGTTGTGTTTAGTTTAGGAAGAGGAAGTCAACCTTCTCTAGAGGTTCACCTCAAGCATAATTCCCATAGCTTGAGAGATGATCCCATTTGTCCCAATCACACTGAATGTTGTGATTAATTTCCAGGACATTCAGGGGGTGCAGTGATTTGGAGACAACAATTTTTGGCATGCCCGGTGGGACCGAGAGTTGTTACTTCTCTTCTCATTCCATTGACACAAGGTACCTGGAGACTCCATCTCTCTAGATTTTAAAGTTTAGTACATCAACTTATGTGAAGAATTAACACAAGAGCTTCTTCAAGGTGAGACAATTATAATCATACAGAGCTCTCTTTGTCTCCCCCAAGAAGAAGGGGAAGAAACCTTTCGGTATCACCAGTTTCTGCTTTACCTCGTAGATGGCATTCAACTCCTCATGAAAGACATTTTTTCCCATTAATAAAAAACTGGCTTTTGAACGTCATGATAGCTAGTACTTGTCCTCCCTTCAATACCAGCATTCCTTTGTTGTTAGCACAAAGAGACGCCATACTGAAAACTATCTGGAAAAGTTTACGGTTTTACACTAAGGAGACTAATGTTTCACCTTGGGAGCACATACTGGATGTAGGTAGAATCTACGCAGTACGAAGTATCACAGAAGATAACATGGCAGTTCAAATCCTTACTACTTCATTCAAAGGAAGAGTGCTTCAATGGTTCCGGAGTTTAGCTGATGGATCTGTTACCACTTGGAACGATTTAGGCACGAAGTTGTGTAAACAAATTGAGAAAAAAGTGATAATATCTTGCTTGTAGAACAATTTCATACTATCAAGCGGTCTCCTCAAGAGTATATGAGTGATTTTAACCTCCATTTTGACAAGACTTGGAAATGGATCCTAGAACTTGTAAGGCCATCCCTAAAGTGAATTTCTATATTACTTACGAGAATTGATTAGTGATGTCACCATCATGATTCAGTCCATGGGGGGACAGTTATCCCTGATGCTTACGAAGTTTCCGTATGAACTGAAAATTGCTTGATTCAAGCAGGTAAAATTGCTCCTTGGCCTCCCATTCCTATTTTTGCAGAGCTTGAAGGCCAAAAGCCAGTCATTGCCCCAATTCCAATAGATTTTATTCCAGTAGCCATGCATGCATCCAATCCCTCAAATAATTTGGTTGAGGTAAAGTCACTATCAAAAACTTGCGGGAATGAACTCGTAGTAGTGAAGAGGCCACAGTACCAGTATGCTTGCCCCTTTTAACCCCAATATCAGATGAACCATCCTCCATTCCATGGAAATGGTCAGTAGTAAAATTAGGCCACAAGCCAAGCCACAAATGTAAAACCTTTGAATTTTTGGAACCCTTTTGTTGTCAGTTCTTCCCAAGCTATAGTCCCGGTCCAGAACAACCTCATCCAAGACTATGAATGGTGATACACTTTTTCTCAGCCCCATAATCATAATCTCTACCCAAATGGAGTTTTGATTCAAGCCCTCATGGTTTAAAGCATAACTACTCCATCTGAATCATCTATTGGGCCATCCACTTTAGAAAGCCAAGACTAAGCTCCTTATGAAACCACATTACTAAATTGGCAGCAGAGGAATTTTATGGTGTGAATACTGAATCCTTCCCCATAGCATCTAACAAACATTCCAAGAAAAGGGCAATAGACTCACATTCTTCCAATACTGATCAAGCGTCCACTTCTCAAGCCCCAACATATATACCAGATGATAAAGGCATGAGAAATAAATCATCAGAAGTATCTGTGGAACTGACTACAAAGAAAGATGGGACGTCGAGTATCATGATACCCAATAAGCATTATCCAAAGGAAGACCCCAATGCCCCAAAAGGCATTAGCAAAGTGGGAGAAATTCCATTCAGCATCATGGAACAAATGAAGAAGAACAATTTGAGCATCACAATGTGGGATGCACTTTCAATTCCTTCTCAAAGGAACTTGGTATGAGATGCCTTGAACAACTTTGGCACTACTAGCAGACCATCAGGATAGGAAGTAGTAGTGGCAACCAACTTATGCCAACCTAAGACAAAAATACATGCTAAGACCAACAAGCCTCCACCATTTTATATCTCATTGATTATTGGTGACCATTTGGTGCACAATTGTATGATTGATTATGGAGCCAGTAGTTCTGTGATGCCTAAGTAGGTCGCGGATATACTACAAATTCCATATGCTCCAATTTAGAGAGGGGTTGTTCAGCTAGATGGTACTACAGTCCAAACTATGGGGGTCATTAAGGGGCTTCATCTCACTATCCACGCATGTCCTAGTTTGACTTTCACATAGGATATATCTGTCATTAATCTCCCTCCCCTCTTTGTCATCTTCTTATCATGGGATATCACCATAAAAATGGGAGGTTATTTTTCATCATACTAGTCGCATATGATCCTAAGGACCCGATATGGGACTAAGGTAGTTATAAGGGAAGAAACAATCTATCACAATCATGTGGAACCATACACATCCACAACCATAAATGGTAATTATGCCATTTGTGATCACGAAGATGAGGATATAAATCACAAGCCAACTACTCTTGTCAAAGAGGTTCTAAACACAATTCTCGATGAAGTGAGCATAAACCATCAATACGACCCCTATATTGATTTATTGGAAAAAGAAGAATCTGGTCTGTTGTTCTGAGAGAAGACTGGATTAGGTACGCATTGCATTCATGAAAAATATTCCATCGTACATCATCTGGTTAAGGCATAAAATGATACAAACATACTTTGGTAGATGTTCTTTGATGGATCATGAAGTAAAAATGGATCTGGTCCAAGGGTTATGTTAGTATCTCTAGAAGGAAACAAATATTTCTCTTCCTTTCAGTTTCAGTCTAGTTGCACTAATAATGTCGCTGATTATGAAGCTCTTATACAAGGAATTCAGTTGGCCCAACAAAGAGGAATCCACACCTTGACTGTATTTGGCAATAGAAAATTGGTTGTGAACCAAGTTACATCTCGTAGTGCATCAAAAAATGATTTACTGTGGTCATACAAAAATTGGGTCTGGGATCTGATAGAATATTTTGAAGCTTTCGAAATTCATGCAATCCCCAGGAAAAAAAATCAAGATGCTGAAAGGTTGGCTACCATTAGTTCTCAATACGACGTACCAACAAACATCATGAAAGAAGGGCAACAGATGGTCAAAATGGTGGTTCGTCCTACGGTACCGGATAATGTGAGTAGTTGGCAGGTGTTTGATAGCAATCAATAGATTATTCTCTTCCTACAGTAAGAAGTAAAATTCACTGCCAAACACAAGGATAAACTCCAAAACTCTTACGGTGATCAAATTATACAATTGAAAGGAAACAAGCTGAAAAAAGGCCTAGTTACATTGGAATCCATTTTTAATCTAGATGATCGGGCTAAATAAAGCACCAATATGGTGGTCAAAGAAGAAGATTTTGAAGAGGTTGAGGTGGCAAGAGATAAGGTTTTGAAAATTTCTAAGGTATGCACTACTCAGGAAAAAGAGGATTTTGTTTGATTATGTTAGGAATACCATGATATTTTTGCATGGAATTACAAGGACTTGCGTGGTTTCGATCCCGGCTTGGCTCAACATACTATTGAACTAGATCTAAACTCCAAACCAGTTCATCAAAAGTAGAGGCCAATTAATCCCAAAATCAAACCACTAATGCAAAAAGAGATAACCAAGCTGATCAACGCCTGTATAATTTTTCTTATTAAGCATTCTTCATGGGTACCTAATTTGGTACCCGTAAGGAAAAAGAATGGTTAAATTCGGATGTGCGTGGATTTTAGGGACCTGAATTGTGCATCTTTGAATGACCACTCTCCTCTCCCCTCAATGGAACAAATCCTCCAAATAGTGGTAGGGGCTCAAATATTTTCCTTGCTCGATGGATATTCAGTATACAATCAGATTCTGGTCTAAGAATTTGATCAATTCAAGACAACTTTCACCACCAAATGGGGCACGTATGCTTACAACAAGATGCCTTTTGGATTATCTAATGTAGGGGCCACCTTTCAGAGAGCCATGGATATGGTGTTTAAGTGAATCATCAATGATATGATCTTGGTTTACCTTGATGATAACACAATCTACTCCAAACATGCTGAGGATCATATCACCCATCTAAGGAAATTTTTTCAAAGGTGTAAGGAATTTGGCATCTCACTGAATAAAGTGCATTTTTCATGGTGCAGGAAGGAAATTTGTTGGGAGATATTGTTTCAGAAGCAGTTTTTTCTATCAACCTAGCTAGGATTCAGTCAATTATGTCCTTATCCCTCCCAATTCATAAAAAGGTTCTCCAAAGCTTTTTGGTAACTATAAATTTTGTGCGGAGATTTATTCCTCAGTTTGCAATGTTGGCAAAACCGTTAACAACCATGCTTAAAAATAATATTCCATTTTCATGGATGAAGGAGGGAAGAGAGATTTTTGAAGCCATTACGACAGCTATCTCCCAAGCTTCTACACTGGTGAATCCTCATTTTGACAGGGATTTTATTCTCTACGCTTTCACAGGTCATGAAAGTATTTCAAGAATTCTCACTTAGTAAAATGATGACCTAATAGAGCAGCCCATTACCTTTTTAGTCAGTCTCTTAAGGAATATGAACTCAAATATTCCTTTGTCAAAAAATAGGTCTTTGCAGTCATTCGAGCCCTAAAGAATTTTAGGCATATGTTGTCTAATAACAAAATCCATTTAATGGTTTCTCATCCAGGCGTCAAAGAGTTTTTGTTGAATAAGGAGATGAATGAGAGACGAGCTAGGTGGATTACAAAAGTAATGGAGTATGACGTACACATCAAGGTCACTAATCTTGTAAGGGACAAAGGGTTATGTCAGTAGTTGGCTGCGGATATGGAGACCAAAGATGCATAAGGATTGATGCTTCTGCATGATGATGAAGCAAATGATCAGATTGATTGGTCAACTAGGATGAAGAATTTTCTTCTCTCAGGGATATATCCTCTAAACATGAATAAATTCCGAAGATGAAATTTCCATCTGCAGTCTATCCCATATGTCATGATAGATAATGTTCTCTTCTGAAAGGATCTAAATGGTGTTCTTCTACGATGTGTCAGGCCAGAAGAGGTGAACAAGGTATTAGAGGAATTCCACAATGGCCTGTCCAAGGGACATTTCTCTGCACGAACAACCACCACTAAGATCATGCGAGCTAGGTATTACTGGCTAGACTTGTTCAAAGACTCTCATATCTGGGTGAGGAAGTGTAAAGAGTGTGCTCTTTTCGTAGGAAAACAAAGGTTGACAGCTCTCCCATTACACCTCGTTCAAGTGGATCAACCCTTCATTCAGTGGAATTTAGATTTCATTGGGATGATTAATCCTTCATCCACCAAGGGGCATAAATGGGTCCTTACTACCATGGATTATTTCACTTGTTGGATAGAGGTATTTTCCCTAAAATAAAGTATTGAAAAGTTTGTTCTAGATTTTCTAGAAAGTTTGATGACAAGGTTCGGTGTTCCTTGTACGGTTATCTCAGACAATGCTATGTCTTTCCTCAGGATGAAGATAAGTGAATGGGCCATCAAGAACGGAGTTTACCTTAATACTTCATCTAATTATTACCCATGGGGAAATGGGTTGGACGAATCCAGCAACAAGAATCTTATAAGAATCATTAACTGCACTATGGAGGCCAATAGAAGAACCTAGCATACATAGCTCAAGACCACCCTATGGGCTGATCGAATAATGCCCAAAAATTCCATCGGGGTTTCTCCTTTCATGCTTATATATGGAAGGGAAGCAAAACTTCCACTTTTCTTGGAAATGCCTTCCCTAGATTTGGCTTATCAGCTTGAATTTATGGAAGATGAGGCCTTAACAGTGAGGTTTTCTGAACTCATGGAGCTAGAGGAGATTAAAAACACCACCATAAATACATTGATCAAGAATCAGGATCAAGTTAAGAAATCCTTTGATAGGAAATCATTTGTTAGATTGTTCAGGGAAGGGGATTTGGTTCTAAAATGGGAAAAAGATCACACCAAAATTGAAAACCATGCCAAGTTCAATGTTCTCTAGAGCGGGCCCTATGTTATTACAAGCTGCAAAGAGGAAAATTCATTTTGCCTATCTAGACTCAATGGAGAAGAATTTCCCATTCATGTCAATGGGATACACCTCAAAGCTTGCTTTTGAGAAGGTTCCACCCTGTACAGTTTTCTATTTTTTCCTCCAAGTGCTCTGCACATTGTTTTGTTTTTCATTTCTTTTGCTTACGTGTTTTTTGTTTTGGTTTTGGTTTTTTAGAGTCCTTTGCCCAATGTTTTTCTTAAGGCTACTGGTTTAAATATTAGTAGGCAAGATTTCCTTGGAGATCACAAAAAATGTTAACCATTTAACCTACCCAAAAAAAGGCTATATGTCAAACCAATTTTTTTAAAAGAAATCCTGGCACAATGAATTTTGCTGAGGCCAAAAATCTGAAAATTTTCAATTTTTGGACTTCAGATTTTTTTCTCTTTTGGAGGTTTTAAGCTCAGTTTCAAAGTTTCATTTGAAATTTTCCAAAGTCTGAATTTTTGAAAGTCCAATTTTTTAGACTTTCAAGTTTTTGGGTTACGAGACTTTTTTAGCTCTTTTGTTTAAATCCCTCTCAGACTTCTGAAGTCTGAATGTCTAAAAACCCAAAATTCAGGTTTTCAAGTTTCAGGTTTTCGGAGTTCTTGAAGTCATTTTTAGGATTTTCACTTGAAGTTTTCCGAAGTCCGAGTTTCCAAAAATCAAAATTTTTGGATTTTCAGGTTGTTGGGTTTTGGAATTTTCAATCACCAATTTGTCTTTTTGCTTCCCATTTTCCAAAGTCTGAAATCCCAAATTTTCCCATTTTCCAAAGGCGTAATTAATTTTCACCTACCTCCGTATGGATCAAATTTTTACCATTAATCTCAGGATTTCTATTTAAACTTAGATTTTTATTTGTCATTTTTACCTGACACATTCGCTCTGACATTTCATTCTTGTACTTTGCAACATCTTTTTCAAGGTATGTTTTTTGTTTATTTTTCTTTTGGTTTTAGGTCTTTTTCCTCTATTTTCTCCTCATTTTGGTTTTTCTTTTGGTTTATCTCTATGTTTTTGTGATGTCATTCTTTTGGTTCACCATGTTTCATTTTTTGAGTTTCCTCTAGGTATTCGAAGTTGTTCAAAGGATCTTTTTAGGCCTCTCATGCTTCTTTTCATTTCTTATCTTCCTGCTTTGGTGATTTAACATTAGTTTTGCAAATTCCTTAGAAATCTTCGGAAAGACTCATTCAAAGAATTCCTTCGGAAGATCACAAAGTGGGAAACTCATTCGGAGAACTCCTTAGGTGAAAATATTTGGAGATCTCCATTTAGGAAGTTTCTTTCAGAACTATCTCTTTCAAGATTTCATAAATTTGTCATTTTAGGATTTCGGAACTTTGTTACTTTCGGAATTTTAGAACCTACAACGTCAAGAAAATCTTTTGGAAAATTTATTTTCAAACAAATTCATTTCAGAGATTTCTTTCAGAGTTTTTGATTTCAGAAATTTCAGTTCAGGAAACTCTTTCGGGGATTTTGATTTGGTGATTCCTTTCAAAATTTTCTGGTTTGGAATTTCAGAGATTTGTTGTTTTTGGGTTTTTAGAATTTCTACGACATTCAGCTCCCAAAACACAGGTTTTGATGTCTACCTCAACTTCAAAGGGAAAAGAGTAGATGAAGTACACATTTCTTGTTATTGCTCCCCAATCCTGCCTATCCTCCAACTTAGGAAATATTAGGGACACTGATCTAGGACAAATTGATCTTCCTAATTTTTGGGAGAGATTAAAGGCTCCAAATAAGAAACCATGGATGTAAGCCATCTATGATAGTGGTCATTCCCTTTCCACTAGTTTTCCCACATCTGTGCATTGCTCAAAATTTGTCTTAGCTACAGCAACCCACTTCGACGAGGACTCCATGTCAGTTAGGGATAGTGATGATAAGGTGGTAATCTATTTGGACCCATATTTCTTTGAGGATCTGCTTAAACTTCCAGACGTTCAAGATTATGCCACAATTTCACCAAAAATAGCAGTGGAACATTGGGATAAAAAAGAGGAAGTATGCTCAAAGGTTATGATGAAATCCTATCTGACTAAGAATTTCTCCAAATTACCCAAAACTATGCATTGATCAGATTTTATTCAAGAAGTCAACGATCTTATTGTGTTATTAAGTAGATTCTCAGGTATTCCTTCTGGAAAGGGATTCCAAGAGTGGATGTTTTTGTATATAGCAACTATCAAGAATAATGATGAGATTATCTGATAGGGGGAGGATATTAGTAGCAACATTTTCTATCAGTTAGGAAAAGTGTCAAAAACAAATACCTTTTACATGACATCTTTCCTGGTATATGCGACTGATACTATCGAAGGTTTTATAGGTTTGAATACCAGGGATGTTCATAGCACCTCCCAAATATATGAGTTTTATCCCCAACTCACTCTAGATGAGGGGAGAAAGCATTTCTGAAGAGTCAACGATGCTTTCTTCGCAGTCGTCCTCTATCATTTTGACAAAGAAATATACAATCGGAGGGTTTCCGATGAGGCTTTCCAAGAGGTGTAAGAATGGGGAGAAATCTCCTTTCAGTTTCCTACATTTGGATTCCAGGTTTCATAGGTGCCCCAAGTAAATTGCCAAGGTGCCCCACTGACAAATGGATTATTTTGGAATTAGTTCGGTAGTTGTTGGATTATCATCGAATCCAAAATAAGCGTCACAAAGTAGGAATGCATTTCCCTATTTCGATTGACAGGTATTCTTGCCCAAATATTCACAAGGAAAAAAATGTTGATGCAGAGATGGCTGAGGTAACCCTATGGACCTTTCATCCGTTGACTAATTTTGACTATTGGGGAAAGTTTGGGGAGACAGGTCGGTCCAGTGCTCACGTACCCCAATTAGAGGATATATGGATTCATTGTCGGGGTAAATACATCATGCAACAAAGGGATTATGAAAGTTTAACCCTTCACGAAGTTTGGCAATTTAGTTTGGCTGATGTGCCAAAGGATATGCAAGACAATGATGAGTTCCTAGATTCATCATACAAGAGTGATAATTTTTCCAATTAACCACTACCATGGGTTGATTGGTATGTGGAAGAATGCAACAATACTAAGGAAAGGGTGGGACCCATTCTAAAGAGGACTTTCAGTTGGTTGACCACCTTGGGAATCTCACCCAAAGGGGAAAATCAACCTACAAATATAGGGGCTACACTAGAAATAAACCAACCAACACCCACAAAAGGCAAGAGGTTGACTCAAAGGGTTCCTACAATTCCAAAGAATATTTCCTTTGTTGTTGGTGGCTCATCTCTCTCTAAGTCTTATGCTCCCAAGATTACATCACCTGTAGTGCCAGTGACAGAAGTAGTTGAAGTTAGTGACTCTCCTAGTTTCATCCAGGATCCATCACATCTTCTCCTTCCTCCATTATCACTTCCCATATCAGTTCTTTCCACTTTCACCATCATTTCTTCTTTCCCATCCCCTTCTATGGCCCAGGTATTCTCGTCACTTCAATTTCTATCAGCTGGGGAAAATATTGGGTCACCAATTTCCTCTTCACTTCCTTTGACACTCTCATTTTCTTCAATTATAACCCCCAGTATTGTTTTGTCAATTCCTATGGTTGTCCTTACTTCCACACATTCCATCATTTCTACCTCTGCTCAAATATTAGCTGATATTTTTGGCGATCTTGCTCTAACTGATGCTTCAGGTATTGGATCTGCCACTCCATCTTCATTGGCTCTAGCCATACCAGAATGTTTGTTTAGACAGACTCCCAAGAAAAATAAAAAGGTTCCTCTAGGAGATGTTATAGATCTCATTATATTGGATTACATGCCCAAAAAATTGGCCAAGATACCAAGAACCATATCAAGTCTAACGGTTAATCCATCTGGAGAGCATGTGATAGAAGTGGCTACCCCCATTGAGGGGAAAACTAAAGAAACAATCACAACAATAGATTACCAGATATCAAAGTTATCAATTGGGAAGGCTACTCATGAAGGATCTAAGAAAGATGTACACACTACTCTTGAGGCCCTTTTGGAGAAATATGAAAAAGACAAGGCCACCAAGGATGAGCTCAAGGCCAAGGTCGAGCAGCTCACTACACTGTTGCGTAAAGTAACCCAACCCACTCCATCCACTGACCATCTCAACTACTACGGATATGAAAATTTCATCTACAATCGATGATATTTCTTATCATGAGCTCGAGAAGCTAGGCTAGAAAGGGAGATCAGTGAGTGGATGGATGGAAAGAATTATTCAGGAAGCTAATCCTTTGATCAAGGAAGCCATTGAGATTTATAATGATTTACAGGTTACAAAAATCACCATTTCTAAGATGGATGAATCCTTCTCTGAGGATAATAATAATTTAAATTTAACTTTGGAAACATGGAGTGACATTAGAGAAGAGGATTCTGACTTGCTTCTTCAGGAAGAGGTGATAGATGATGCCTCTAAATTTTTTGAATATCAAAAGGCCATGGAATTTTGGTGTCAAGTATTACAAGATTTGATTAAGAAATTGGAAGAGAAATGAGTGGAGATTACAGATGCCCTGAATGAAATCTCAAAGCACTTTGACAACACCAATTGCAAATTCTTCAATGAAAATATCGATTCTCTTCTTGAGGATCAAATTAAGGAAAATTTCAAGGATTTGGTGAAGCATGACGATGACATCACCAAGACTTTCAATAGTGACTCCATTAACTGATTGGTCTTATGTCAAAATTTCATAGCGAGTTTAAATAAATTCATAAATAAACTTTGAAGGTTTCCAGCCAGGATCACGAAAGAGATCGAAATAGCAAACGTAGTGAATCATTATGCATGTGGCCTTGGAGATGAAAAAACTTAGGGTGATATCAAATGCTTATTTGAGTACAGACACCAAATGGCTGTATGGGAGGAAGGACAAAAAAATATTTTAGAGAAAGGAGATGCAGATGAATCAGGCCAAAGCTAAGCAGCCATGAAAGGATAGGTTCAAGCTCTGGAATCAGTCAAAGTTGCAGGGTTAACTTGGTCAACCTCTTGCAACAAATTTACTATTTTCATGGGATCCTGTTCCCTTAATATTATTGACATTACTATTTTTAGTTAAATGTTAGTTAAAGGCCCAACTGTAATTGCTCAGCCTAGGAACTTATAAATAGTGGAATGCTTCCATTATTTGATATAGATATATACATTTTTTAGAGATTTTTGGTGAAGTTGCTCTTCAAGCTTGGAAGAGTTCTTTCAGAGATTTGTTGAAACCTTTTAATTATATTTAGAGTTATTCCTTGCACTTGAAGATTTGTTTTATTGTATTGAATGATTAGTCATTGTATGATTTGTGAATACAATTGCTTAGCATTATTGATTAGTTTGCCTTTACTTCAGATTATCTATTTCATATTGTGAAAAAAATAGTGTGATTATCTTTCTTCAGTTGTGAGAAGCTATTTTCCTTTTGTTGACTAAGAGTTGCATTATTATTATCACTTAAGTAGATGCTTGACATGTGCTTGTGATTATTCTCGTGATAAATTATTTGTGTAACCAATCAAAGATGATCTTTCTATTGCGTATGTTTAAAGTTTAATGAAGGAATGTGTGCGCATAGTCTGTTGTATTGTGTACCTTTTATAAGTTACAATAGGTGAAGGTGGCCAATGATGCAATCATCCTACCCACATTAAACCTTCCAGAAGTTGAGCATTCCTTTTCTTGGTACATCACCCCTTCTATCATAGATTTTATTTCCTTGCATTTTCTCTCCCTAATCCCTTGAAATTTTACTATAGGTCTAGTTAGTCATCTTTCTTACATCAGAAGTTGTGTTTTGTTTAGTTTAGGAAGAGGAATCCGTCCTCTCTAGAGGTTCACCTCAAGCGCAAGTCCCAAAGCTTGATAGGTGATCCCATGTGTCCTAATCACACCGAATGTTGTGATTAATTCCAGGCCATTTGGGGGGTGCAGTGATTTGGAGACAACACATACCTTCAATCATGCGAAACAGATTGATCCGATCCCATGTTACCCCTATAATAAGCTAGGTGGGTTATAATTTAGTGAATCCAACCTCGGATTGACCTGCTGCAGAAAAATAATACCATAAATTGGAGGAAGGGACGATGTAAAAAAATAATAAATGTTACATAAGAAGCAAAGCAATGATAAGCAAAGAGGAGTTTTACAAGAATTTTATCTAGTATACCTAAACCTCCCTCCTCTCTAATTCTTATATGTAGTTTTATATTACATGGGCACATTGCCATTTTTAAGGTTAGATTTTTTTTTTTAAATTTAAAATATAATTTCTTCATGTTACATTGCATGTCCTTAAGGTTCTTGGTTTTCTATCTATAGTGTTTTGGGAGTTGGCCGGTTAAATAGGTCAACCCCCCCCCCCCCCCCCCCCAAAATACCTTTTGAAATTTTAGTGAAACTTTTAACACCTATTGAAAAAGATAGTGGTCTAAAACTCTACTAAATTTCCCTATTTATAATTAAACCCACCCCCAAATTTAATGGGGTGTTGTCATGCAAATTTGCGACATGAAATTTCAAACTTTCAAGCATGACAACTTACCCAAATTCAAAAACATTACTCCTGAGACTTCATAAAACCCTCTTTTGGTCATTTTTTCATCTGTTTCATGTCCATATTGACCTTTTAGGTACCTCTAAGATAAGTAAAAATAAAGTGTAGGTGTTTGGAATGATATGACAAGTTCATAAATTTTATTCAGTGAAATGCTTCCAACGGCTAGTTTCTCAATAAGCCTAGAAAGGCTAATTCCTACCTTTCCAAGATTGGTGTGCATCCTATGGGATAGAATGCACGGATAAAAATCATCTAGATGTGGTATTGAAGAGATATGAACATTTTGGAACTGATTTAGGAAAGTTTAAGAAATTTTTGGAGGTTTAGGGATAAATAATGCAACATTAGGTTTTCGTGCTAAGGAGCAGGTAGTCAAAATAGGTACCTGGACTTCACCGGATGATTATGGGAGCTCCATATGGAGTTATAATCCAATAAAATACTCATTAAAAATATTTAAAATACCTCTAAATTATTAATATTTCAAATCTTTCACAAGACTCAAGTATCTCTCTTGTCAGCTCAATCTGTGAAGACACACCCTACTGTCCTCAATAAAAAGGAGAAATGTTAGGTATTTTTAGGAATAATTGAATATGTGACACATCCTATTGTTCTTATAATTATCTTGGGAGTAAAAATAATATAACACTTCATCCAAAAATACCTTCTAGAGCTCCAGAAACATCGTCTTCAAGTCTTCTCTCTAGCAGGTGGTATTCTCACAGTTAGTCAATTTTGCAAGAAGAGACTTGTCACCTCCAGGTTGAGGAATTTTTTTATTTTCATTTTTTCCCTATCCCAAGGGTACATATGGGATAAAAAAAATCACTCCACCCCCAAATTTCCCTGTAGGTTCCTCACATGACCATGGTAAGCACTCTGCAAGGCCTATCTACCTATCTCTAGCCCCTCTCATCATACAATGAACAAGTGTCACTTGCAATCACCACATGAGGAAACATTTTTATCCCTCTCAGCCCTATACCAATGGGGGAAATGGGACAAGAAAATATACCCCTCTCTATCCCTCAGTCAGGGTTTCCATATGACCTTGTCTTAGCTCCTTAGTGGTTATGGCTTGTTTTTCCTCACTTCCCTGTAGTCCATCCATGTTGTGACAAGTGGCAGACATAGAATGAGGAAAATTTTACTACACATATTTTCCCATATCTAAAGAGGATATAAAAATGTGCCCCATGCCAAGCCATTTTAAAACCCTAACTTTTCCTTAGATGCGTCTAGTCTTCCATGTATAAATATTATTGTTGGATGACTGTCAAAGCTTGAAAATAACTAATTACTAAGGGTTTACTCACCTAGTTCAACCAAGAATCCATTTTTGAATCCATGAATCATAAAAAATAAATAAAAACACATCAATTATACCACCCATAAAATTCCAGAGACATATGTGTTTGCAAGAAATGAAGCTTTCCTCATACTTCTTCATCCAAAAATTGAAGCATGAGATCCCTGTATGAGTTATAAAAGAACTAGAACTCATTGTTTGCACTTGGATAATTTTTATTTCTTTCAAATATTAAAGCCACCATTTATGTTTTCTATTATGTATAAGTGAATGGAAAAATAGGCTCATCTCTAGTTCCTGAGGATCCATTAGGCGGAATTAATTGAAAACTGGAGGAAATGATCCTTGAAAATCTAGTTTCACGTAAGTTAGTTTTGGTGCCATGAAGTCCCTATTTTTTATGGTTTAGGAATGTATTTTTCATCATCATTATTCCCTCCTTAAATAAATTTTAAATTCTCCAAATATTTGTTAGGTGAAATCATTTGAAACTCAAAGCGAAGGGTCTTTGAAAAATCTAGTTTCATGTAAATCTACTTTTTACACAATGAAGTTGCTTATTTTTTGAGATATTGAGGACTGATTTTTTCTCATTATTTTACCCTATCTGATGAAAAACCCATTTTAAACTCATTTGGATGAAGGAATCATCCAAAATTTGGAGTGGGAAATCTCATAATAAAACCCATAATTTCAAGACCTTTTTGTTGTAATCCGACACACCATAGTACACTTACTAAAAATAACATGTGTCCATGGTGAGGTATGACTAAAAAATAGTAAGTGATAGAATAAAGTGAATTATTGACATCCTTGGTCCTTCACATAAGAAATAATCATCAGGGAATGTAAACAAGGAAAAATTTCCAAAAATAATAGTCATGGCCAAAACTTGCTAAAAGTATCATTTTTGGATGCAGAAAGTTACAGTTGGCTCCGATTTCACTCATCCCACTGCTTATTGACATATTCATAAATTTTTAATGTTGTTTATTATCTCAAAAAATGAAATTAATCCTTCATAAAGATCTCAAAGAATCATTTTGATCACAATTGTGTTTGGGAGTAAAGTAGATCACAACGAGGCGTAATAAGAGGAAATTCAGAGACACTGCACAATTAGAGAGGATCCAAAAGGTGTAAAGTAATCCATTGATTCATTAGAGGAGTTCATAATACTCCCCATCTAGTCTTAATGTAATCATAATATCATTAAGGTGATTTGGATGAGCTCAAGGAGCTGGGTGAGATGGGAAAATAAAGTAAGCTAGGAAAGAGCTCATCATTCTTCCTTAAGGAGCTCACATCTCGCAGGTCCGTAGAGGTAAAGTTTACAATATTACAGTGTGGTGTGCAAGAAAGGAACAAAAACATCAAGAGGTTTGTGCATCAATATGGAAAATTTTGAAAGTATAAGAATAAGGAGAGTGATCCTCACTCTCATTGTGACATCAAGGATTCATCATCATGAGTGATTCCTGTATTCGTCTCAAGCTCACATCAAAAGGTCTCACAATAGTGTTTTAAAACACTCATTTGGAAGTCCAAGGTTTCTATGAATCTAGCAAGAGGAGGAAAGTGAGATCATCATGCCTCAAATCAGAAAGTTCTAGATTAGAGGGATCTTGTTCAACAAATCAGTCAATCCCTTTCACTTCTCCTCTTCTCTCCCTTTCTTCTAATTCTTCATTGTACACAATCATGGTATTTTTTTCTATTTGATTAACTGAAAATATTTGTAAATTATAAAATTACCCTTTCAAAATTATAATAGAGGTAATTAATTGTCTCTTATAAGGTAAATTGAAAGGTCAAGAGTAGAATAGGAACATGAAGAGTAATGTGGGGGGTAGATGAGAAGGAAATTCATAAGGCTATAAATTGGAATGGATTCTCCATTCCAAAGGATCCTGAAATTTTTAGTTCTTGGTAGAAATTATGGATTGTTGTAAATTGATTGAGATTTGTATTCATCACTACACAAGAAATAAAAAGCTACATTTCTTCCATTTTCTTTGCTCATGTTTTTCCTCTCTCTCTCTCTTGAAACTTTACAAGTATTGTGATTAAGAAGGAATTTGGTTTCCTTGATAGATGAAACTAAATAACTATGTGTCTCTAGTTTTTTAGTCTATAATTCCATTTTTCCTCTCATAATGATGCTAAATGACTTCGGTTCGTTGTGTGTGTGAACCTGTTATTTCCCCTCACAAGAATAGCCTACCGCGCGCCCTACAATTTTTTATCTGTAGAAATGTAACCAGCGCCGCAGACACTACATATCTTAACCCCCTAACAATAACCACCACTATTATTACAACTATATACAAATTAATCTCTATCAGTATACAACCAAACCCTATCTCTATACATAGGCAATGGCAAGGTTGATTGGAAGACTTTGAACGGTCCTTACTTGACCGATCGAAGAAATAAAGCATGAATATCTAATCCCTATGCATGACCTGACTCCCTCGGCGATAGTAAATCATATTATAAATCACATTCCTAACCTTCAATAAAACATTTATAGGAACTAAATTTCCTCTCACATACCCTATATAAATCTATCCTATTCCTAGCTCTCCATCAAATCAAAATACCTAATTTATATTTACACTTCATTCCAAAAATACCTTCTAGAGCTCAGAATACATCGTCTTAAGTCTTCTCTCTAGCAGGTGGTATTCTCACAGTTAGTCAATTTTGCAAGAAGAGACTTGTCACCTCCAGGTTGAGGAATTTTTTTATTTTCATTTTTTCCCTATCCCAAGGGTACATATGGGATAAAAAAAATCACTCCACCCCAAATTTCCCTGTAGGTTCCTCACATGACCATGGTAAGCACTCTGCAAGGCCTATCTACCTATCTCTAGCCCCTCTCATCATACAATGAACAAGTGTCACTTGCAATCACCACATGAGGAAACATTTTTATCCCTCTCAGCCCTATACCAATGGGGGAAATGGGACAAGAAAATATACCCCTCTCTATCCCTCAGTCAGGGTTTCCATATGACCTTGTCTTAGCTCCTTAGTGGTTATGGCTTGTTTTTCCTCACTTCCCTGTAGTCCATCCATGTTGTGACAAGTGGCAGACATAGAATGAGGAAAATTTTACTACACATATTTTCCCATATCTAAAGAGGATATAAAAATGTGCCCCATGCCAAGCCATTTTAAAACCCTAACTTTTCCTTAGATGCGTCTAGTCTTCCATGTATAAATATTATTGTTGGATGACTGTCAAAGCTTGAAAATAACTAATTACTAAGGGTTTACTCACCTAGTTCAACCAAGAATCCATTTTTGAATCCATGAATCATAAAAAATAAATAAAAACACATCAATTATACCACCCATAAAATTCCAGAGACATATGTGTTTGCAAGAAATGAAGCTTTCCTCATACTTCTTCATCCAAAAATTGAAGCATGAGATCCCTGTATGAGTTATAAAAGAACTAGAACTCATTGTTTGCACTTGGATAATTTTTATTTCTTTCAAATATTAAAGCCACCATTTATGTTTTCTATTATGTATAAGTGAATGGAAAAATAGGCTCATCTCTAGTTCCTGAGGATCCATTAGGCGGAATTAATTGAAAACTGGAGGAAATGATCCTTGAAAATCTAGTTTCACGTAAGTTAGTTTTGGTGCCATGAAGTCCCTATTTTTTATGGTTTAGGAATGTATTTTTCATCATCATTATTCCCTCCTTAAATAAATTTTAAATTCTCCAAATATTTGTTAGGTGAAATCATTTGAAACTCAGAGCGAAGGGTCTTTGAAAAATCTAGTTTCATGTAAACTACTTTTTACACAATGAAGTTGCTTATTTTTTGAGATATTGAGGACTGATTTTTTCTCATTATTTTACCCTATCTGATGAAAAACCCATTTTAAACTCATTTGGATGAAGGAATCATCCAAAATTTGGAGTGGGAAATCTCATAATAAAACCCATAATTTCAAGACCTTTTTGTTGTAATCCGACACACCATAGTACACTTACTAAAAATAACATGTGTCCATGGTGGGGCATGACTAAAAAATAGTAAGTGATAGAATAAAGTGAATTATTGACATCCTTGGTCCTTCACATAAGAAATAATCATCAGGGAATGTAAACAAGGAAAAATTTCCAAAAATAATAGTCATGGCCAAAACTTGCTAAAAGTATCATTTTTGGATGCAGAAAGTTACAGTTGGCTCCGATTTCACTCATCCCACTGCTTATTGACATATTCATAAATTTTTAATGTTGTTTATTATCTCAAAAAATGAAATTAATCCTTCATAAAGATCTCAAAGAATCATTTTGATCACAATTGTGTTTGGGAGTAAAGTAGATCACAACGAGGCGTAATAAGAGGAAATTCAGAGACACTGCACAATTAGAGAGGATCCAAAAGGTGTAAAGTAATCCATTGATTCATTAGAGGAGTTCATAATACTCCCCATCTAGTCTTAATGTAATCATAATATCATTAAGGTGATTTGGATGAGCTCAAGGAGCTGGGTGAGATGGGAAAATAAAGTAAGCTAGGAAAGAGCTCATCATTCTTCCTTAAGGAGCTCACATCTCGCAGGTCCGTAGAGGTAAAGTTTACAATATTACAGTGTGGTGTGCAAGAAAGGAACAAAAACATCAAGAGGTTTGTGCATCAATATGGAAAATTTTGAAAGTATAAGAATAAGGAGAGTGATCCTCACTCTCATTGTGACATCAAGGATTCATCATCATGAGTGATTCCTGTATTCGTCTCAAGCTCACATCAAAAGGTCTCACAATAGTGTTTTAAAACACTCATTTGGAAGTCCAAGGTTTCTATGAATCTAGCAAGAGGAGGAAAGTGAGATCATCATGCCTCAAATCAGAAAGTTCTAGATTAGAGGGATCTTGTTCAACAAATCAGTCAATCCCTTTCACTTCTCCTCTTCTCTCCCTTTCTTCTAATTCTTCATTGTACACAATCATGGTATTTTTTTCTATTTGATTAACTGAAAATATTTGTAAATTATAAAATTACCCTTTCAAAATTATAATAGAGGTAATTAATTGTCTCTTATAAGGTAAATTGAAAGGTCAAGAGTAGAATAGGAACATGAAGAGTAATGTGGGGGGTAGATGAGAAGGAAATTCATAAGGCTATAAATTGGAATGGATTCTCCATTCCAAAGGATCCTGAAATTTTTAGTTCTTGGTAGAAATTATGGATTGTTGTAAATTGATTGAGATTTGTATTCATCACTACACAAGAAATAAAAAGCTACATTTCTTCCATTTTCTTTGCTCATGTTTTTCCTCTCTCTCTCTCTTGAAACTTTACAAGTATTGTGATTAAGAAGGAATTTGGTTTCCTTGATAGATGAAACTAAATAACTATGTGTCTCTAGTTTTTTAGTCTCATTAATTACATTTTTTTCCTCTAATTAAATGATGAACTACTTCGGTTGTTGTGTGTGAACCTTGTTATTTCACACTCACAAGAATAGCCTTCCTTTTCCTAATTTTTCTCTGTAGACATGTAAAATGTTGACATACTTTATTAATAAATAAAATACTTATTAAACTATTATACAAATTAATCTCATAAGTATACACCCCTATCTCTATACATAGGCACTGGTCAAGGTTGATTGGAAGACTTTGACCGGTCCTATATGCTTGACCGATCGAAGAATCAAGCATGAATATCTAATCCCTATGCCTGACTCCCTAGAGAGATAGTAAATCATATTATAAATCACATTTCCTAACCTCAATTAAAACATTTATAGGAACTAAAATTTCCTACTCACCTACCACCTACTCTACATCTATCCTATTCCTAGCTTCTCCATCAAATCACATCCCTAATCATAATTAATCTCACCTAATTATAACCTAATAAAATTATCCACCTCTAAATCTAAAGGATTATATTTCTATAATTATCTCTAAACTTCCCTCCATTTTATTTAAAAAATTCAAATAAAATTCCCTCCCTCCATTGAAAAATTCAATCGAGGATTATCTTAATTTCAAGAATTATCTAATTCTCTATTTCTCCATCCTCTCATGCAATAAAAATGATTGATCCTCATCTTAATTAGATCAATATGCACCCTCCATTTCTCTTCCCACAACCTATAAATTTGATTTTGACCCTCCATGGAAGCCAAAATTTGAAATTACAACTAAGTGCTGCCAAATTTTTGAAAGAGCTCTATAACAATCATCAAGCATTCTTCAAAAAAATATCAATCTATAAGGGGAGGTGTTGTCCAACTAAATCCACAATCTGAAGTAAGTAAATCCATCCATTGAGCACATCCAAAGCATCAAAGAAGGATTATTTCAGCTTGTAGGTAAGTGCAGGTATTGAATCTATATCCTTTATATCATTTGCTCAATCTGAAGTATTTGCTAGAAGGATTAGGATAGGAGAGTAATTTATAGTTTGTTTTCTTATATTTTATCACTAATATTTTCTAACCAACACATTTTTAGCACCCACCATGGGGATTACCCAAAAAAATTTATCATGTACCATCTTATTATATCCTTAGAATAGGCTATCAAAACTTCAAGAAGTTTCATTATCATTTACCCCCTTCAAATTTGTAGATTTCAATCTCGAATTATGTTCCGAGCATGAAACAACTCCTTTGACCTATGCATTGGTGCCTATGTTGCAAAAAATGGCACCTATGCCATAAAGTGACACCTATTCCAAACTTTGGCGCCCATGCTTCCTATTTCAACGCCTTTGTTTTAGCCTTTGAAACTCTGAAATTGCATTTTTTGCTAGTTTTTTTTACATGTTTTAGTATTTGTCATACACCAACACCAATGTTGCACATAATGGTGAATTTTACCTAAAGTGACAGTTATGCCCTGTTTCAGTTCCTTTTAACTATTGTGGTGCATATGACCTGGAAATCAACACCTTTTTTGAACCATAGTTTTCTCTTACAACTAGAAACCTAACTTAGTTTTCAAGTGTTGTGGTGACTTTTTGTAGGTTTCAACATTCTATTTTTGTAGGATTATTATAGAAAAAAGGTGAGATTCTATCCATTTTCATATTTATCTTGTGCCATATAACCTTTTTTGGTTATTCTAGGATTCAAAACTACTAATCCTTTTATTTTACAGCTCATTTTGTCCAAGATGGGTTTAAAAATCAAACTACTAACCCTTATTTTGTAGGGCCTCCGCTTGAAAACCCAATCATCAAACTACTAAGCTTTATAATTTCATTTTATCATCTAGCATTCATCATCCTTTATGTGCTTTCATTTTTTTCTTGTTCATCCCAAAGGCAAAACCATGTAAGCTCTCCTCTCGTATTCTAGGACAATCTTGAGGATCAAAAGAGGCTATCCTTCCCATTTTTGTAGGGGGAACGTAATGTGGAAGTGATATCCACACACTTTCCATAATTCTAGGGGTCATATGACAATGGGATTCATTTCCATGCACATAGATAGACCACTTGTTCTAGTGGGGTGTATATATTCTTGGATAACTATCATTATTGGATAATTTTTAACTTGTTTAAGAGAGGTGTGAAGTGAGGGGATTCCATGTCCCAATACCTAGGCCTTAGACAACATCATTGCAACACAGAATTGAGACCCACAAACTGCAATGAATATCAGGAACTCCCATAGTGATCTCATACATCATAGACTAGGTAACCTTTTAGCCCTAATCAAACTATAGTACAAGGAGGCTGCACACTCCAAGATCACTTTATAGCCAACCCCACATTGGCACATAAGTGTAGAGCCAATTTTGGCACCATCATTAGTGTGTGGTATTAAAATTGGGCTATAGTTTGATTCTAATCCCACTTGACTAGTTCGGGTGTGTGTTGCATGTTTTTTTCTTGATTATAAACACCCTTTACAATCCTATCACCTTAAAATTTTAATCAATCAAACATCATCATAATTAACCATCCTTTATCAATTAATCCCAATCCCAATCCCAATCCCATCACCATCATTAATCATCCATCCTAATCCAAAAATAATTATCCACACATCCATATCAAATCATTTCCTTTGATCCTCAATCCCCATCCTTTCTTATACAAACATCCAAACCCCTACCTCTTTTCTAAATCCATCAACTAAGCATTATCCCATCATTCCCCACCCATAAAATTCAACCATCTCTCGTTTGAAAATTAAGTCCCACACACCATGTAACACATTATAAAGAAACATATCAAACCTAACATCCTACGTTAACCAAACCTCTCCCCTCCATCCAAATCAACTATCCCATGTTGATCCTAACATCACCAAAAACCATCCAAAAACTCAAACGATAAATATCTGATCCTAAATCATGTATTAACTAATCGCATCCTAAACCATCATTTCCCAACCAAATCCCATCGACACATTTCCCATTCCTAATGATCCATACCATTCACCCCATTGACCTCTTCCTTGAGGAACCTAATTCATCTCAATCCACAACCTCGACATAAATCAACATAAACCATTATCCCCACAAGCTAATTGCATTGACTTTGATCATACCTCACAAACTTTAATCTAGACTAATAGGACCTCTTTTGTGTCCAATTAAAAATCATCATAATTAACCATCCCTAATCACACAATCTAAATCCGAATCCCATCACCATTAAGCTTAACCAAAAATAATTATCCACACACCATATCAAATCATTTCTTTTGATCCTTCAATCCCCATCAAAATTCATTAACAAACATCCAAACCCCTACCATCTTTTCTAAATCCATCAAATCCTAAATCTAATCCCATCATTCCCCACCCATAAAATTCAGTCCCATCTCTCGTATCTAAAATTAAGTCCCACACACCATGTAACACAATAAAAAAACATATCAAACCTAACATTCTCATCGTTAGTACTCAAACCTCGTCCCCTCCATCAAAACCAATCCAATCCCATATTGAATCTCAACCTAGATAGTTTCAAATCCGCTAATCCAACTACTTAAATTCAACAAATAATTCTAGATCATTCAATCCTTCAATTACACCCAATCCCATCCACACCTATCTTATCCATTCTATGACTCCATACCATTCACCCTTACTGACCATTCTATCCTTGAGGAACCTAATTCAATCTCAATCCACGCCTCGACACCACCCTAACATAAACCTCTTCATCCCCACTTAAGCTAATTGCATTGACCATTTGATCATAACACAAACTTTAATCTCAGACTAATAGGACCATCTTTTGTGTCCAATTAAAATCATCATAATTAACCATCCCCTAATCACTAACATATCTAAATCCGAACTCCCAGGTCACCATTAAGCTTAATCCAAAAATAATTATCCACAGCACCATATCCAAATCATTTCCTTTGATCCTCAATCTCCATACCTTTCTTAACATAACATGGCTCATATACCCCTACCTCTTTTCTAGACATCCATCAATCAAATGCATCCCATCATTCTATCCCACTTCCATAAAATTCAGACCATCTCTCATTTAAAATTAAGTCCCATCACACCATGTAGTACACCCCATTAAAAAAACATATCAAACCTAACATCCTACGTTAACCAAACCTCTCCCCTCCATCAATTAACCAAACATCCCATATTCTATCTCAACCTCATAAAAACAATCCAACTACATTGGAATAGCAAATAATTTGATCTTCTAATCCTGCGTTTAACCAATCCCATCCACATTAATTTCTACACATTCTATGATCTAATACCATTCACCCCATTGACCTCTTCCTTGAGGAATGGTTAATTCATCTCAATCCACGCCTCGACATTAATTTAACATAAACCATTCTATCCCCAAAATCTAATTGCATTAATTCCTATCATCTTCTAGCAAATTTTAACCTAGACGACAATGACCTCTATTTAAATGTCCTTTCTTATATAGCCACACACTCTCAAACCCAGGCCACCATCCCAAAACCCGACATCCAAATCCACCTATGCCAATCATCATAGCCAACTTGGACTTCCACTTCATAAAAAATCATACAAATAATCCAATACCATCCAACTACACTTGTAGAACTCCTAGAAAGGTCTAGTCATCATAAAACTTGCATGTATCAAGTCCACATTCACATATCCCTAAAAATCCTAAAAAAATCATCCAAAATCATCATGCCCCCACATGCTCATCTCAGTACTCCATCCTCTTCATCTTCATCATCCCAATCTTATCCTACGTATTTTCACCTAGATGCATTCCCACATCCCTGTAATCCACCATCACTTTTAGCCTCTAATCCTACTGTTATTCCTTCCATAACCTGCATGCTGAATCTCTATACAAATATATCTTATCCATTGTGACTCCTAAGATAACCCTCATCCCCTTAATTACCCTGCAATCCTGAAACTATCCATAAGTATCTGTCTCCTATACCACCCTCATCCTCTTCATCCACACCTAATCCTATCTTGGACCTCCTTCATCACTTAGCACCTAACATTTATTTCCTAGGTTCCTAAATCCTATTTCCTCTCCACCATCCCCCAATGAGGTTAAAAAATCTGGAACGTGACTCCTAAGGTTCACAACCTCATAAACCTATAAAATACAATCCCAATTCTACAAAATATAATGAGGCTCCTATGCATACACATTTCATCTACTTCATCCTCCCAAATCATACCAAATCTAATGTGGTTGCCTACAACACACACATCTCCCAAATTTCCTTTATCCCAAACATCACCCAAATCTAATGTGGCCCCCATATCATACCCATCCCATTCATCTAAATATACCCCATCCTCTTTATATAAATATACTAATCCCAAATAATCTAATCCTAAGCCAAAACCATCTACCTCAAAACCACATAATCCAACCAATCCAAAATAAACCAAATCTAATTTTGGCCTCCAAGCCCAAACCTTCGGCTTTTCCCCTAGGCCTAATACATCCCCTTCATCTTCTAAGGCAAAAAAAACATAATCCAACTCATAAATCCAAATCCACCAAAACATCTCATAATCCACCCAATCCCACACCTTTACTTCTTACTCCCCCAAAACCATTTAACCCTAGCCTACTTCTCTCCTTTAGGAGAATCACTTGAACCAACTATATTCGATCGCCTAAAAACCTTCAACATGACCATCCATCCCCCAATTCCAATCACACAATCATAAACCTTCCCAAACCATCTCTGGTATCGTATAACATTACTATTGTAAGTTCCATTATATTTATGGAAATTTTACATATCAATTGTTGCATGAAATTTAGTTCATATGTCATAAAAACTCATTAACCAAAGAATTATTATCCTTATGCATCTCTTTATCCACCACCTTACCATCCCAACACTCTCTCTAAAAAATTCCCACCATCTAAATCACATTGTACATCCAAACATCGTAAGCCATACAAATATCTTCAAACATCCCAACATCGTCAACCATCCAAATCTCATCATATATCCATAGACATCCCTCACTAACCAAAAACTCCAAAACAAATATCACCTCTCATCCTTTGATAAGTCTAAATTCTTATTAGATGACATAATTTCAACCCCTACTATCATGATTAAAACATGTGAAATCCTCCTCCTCATCCACATTCATATCCTATAGGCAAAAATATGTTTATTGATATGAAACATTGAGGCAAAGGCTTAGGCATCCATGAATAAATAATTCGTGCAAATCCATCTCCCTCCATAAAAATCATAGGTCATTTCTAGTTTAGGTTATAAACCCAATAATACAAACGTACCGCCCACTAATCCATCACAACCCATTTATATCACTTCTCTTGTTATTGATCCTACAATCTCGGCCACCCAACCCACTCACAAATTCATGTAATACCCACTATAAATACAAAACACCTAAAAATATATTGAGCACATAATTCATTCACCTACACATAGATTATTAGTTACCTTCCCACGCATCCTCCTTCCATCCAAATCCTCCAAAAACCATTTCCATATTATCCATTCTTATCATCACATCCATTTATTTCCTCTTCCAATCCATTCAGTTAGAACACTTTAATCAACTGTAATCACACATTTTGTAAGATAATAGCACCTACTACAACCGTGTGACCCTGGTCTATCATTACCTCTAACATTTAAGCACCATTGTCCTTCCTAGAGATCCACACACTTTAACATGCTTAACTAAACTTGTGGTGAAGACCCTTCGGTGAATTTTTTTTAACACTCTAGCCAATGACATATCTTCAAACTCATTTCAATCCCCCCCATCAAGCCACTAGTGATTCTTAACCCCTTGAGAAGTTCTCAAGAAGAGAGGATCCTCTTTATTTTTAAAAAAGCAAAATATCAAAAAGTAAAAAATCATACCAAATTTAAAATATCAAATAAAATCCACCTCAAGAATCTCTCTAGGGGTGTTTCCAGCATCTCTAATGGGGTTATGGACAACCAGCTAGTAGTAGAGTAATGTTGTAACAAGAATCATAAGTATCTTCACCAAAGCTATGGAAACCTGGATGATAGCGGAGAAATGCACGAATTAACTATATGTTCATCCTCCATACACCTATTTTACTTAATCACTCCCTATACATTGGATAGTTTGTCTTCACATAGTACCTATTAAATATTCACTTTAAGAGGTAATTAACTGGTGCAACCTATAATTCACTAGTAAAATCTCAGGCATGCTGGCACATCACTCAACCTAGACTGAGTGCTCACCCGAAGTACACAAAGGTGCCAAGCCCCTCTTTAGGGTTGTTGTTGGAGGATTTTAGCATGATGAGAACTTAAAGAATTCAGATCCATGACTAATATATCATTTACAATGCATATTAAGATCTAGATCTAGAGATTAATAGACTTAAATGATAACCATGATGATATCAAGCATGAAAAAACCAATTATACTCAGTATTTGATACTATGATTCATCTAATACACTCCATTACATTAAACATGATAAATACATAGAAGCTTATTACAAAATATGGTACCATAGTTTATGCACGCATCAGATTTGGCAGCATATCTTCATAATAACTCAATTCTTACATACTATCTTTGTATATATCTATATTATACTACACAGACCAATACATATTTATAAGGGTGAGGAATTTTCCTTCACCACTTATCCAATCCCAAAATAGGTTGTATGCTATTATTATCCATGCATTGTTACAATAATAGCCTCATATGCAAGTGTGCTAACAAAATTATTCTAGTTAACTGTCAGTAGTAAATATATTCTCAGCCTTTACCCATGCAAAGTGCTTCATAGCCAATCCTCCAAAAATAGCCAATGCATGTCACGCAAGTCTTTAACAATTTTGTGTGTTCAGATCGCTAACTCCAAAAATAGCTCATCATCATGAAAATGTCTAAGTCCTGAATTTGTCTTTGTCCTCAGCGCATGATTCCTTCTTGACCCTCCGCACTTTTGAATGTGCTTTGGTCTTCCACGCAAACCTTCTATATTTTTTTTGTTAAGTTCTATATTTTTACTAACCAACATTACCCCACACTAACTACATTGTCGCCCTGGTAATGGTTGTCTCCAAAATGAATCAAAGATTATGAATAGAAGAATAGAAATAATTTTTATGAATAAAAGAATGAATTTGTCGTGCAACATCTTCTGCTTCAACCAGAAGAATCAATTCTGGATATTCTTCTTTTATTTCTACCTCTAAAGTCTTCTAATCATTGAGTGCATCCTCTACCTTTTCTGGGATATCTTCTATAATTGACTCTAGCTCATCGTGTGCAATTTCTAATTTCTCGTTCTATAAGACCAAAACAATGCTAGAAATTGCAGTCATTCTTCCTTCTAATAAGTCCATATTTTGTGCATTGAGTTTCCTAAGCTCATCCATCCTTTCATTGTGTGGTTATTGTGTTATTGTAAGCGTATTGCACTTCTAGTTAATATGTGCTAATCATTCTGCAAGGCCCAAGGTCTCATCTTTCATGGATTTTAGGACTTCATTGTCCTCTATAATGGTCCTAGTTCTTATAATAGCTTCTAGCATTGTACAAATATTCAACACTTGATCTACTTTCTTCATCTCCTCCTAAAAGATCTAGAGCAATGCCTCATATGATGTAATCTTCCTCATCACCGAAGCCTTTTCTTGATCTTCTTCTTGCACTAGATCCTTTGGTTCTGGCATGTGCAGATGTTCATCTTCAAGCACAAAATCTACAAAATTTTGTACATAAGGCATTGTTGAAGGAACCGTTTTGGGTACCTTAGGCTCTAAGTGTGGCTTTGATTTCATGATATTGCCCCAACTTCCTCTGCCATGTTGATGAAAATAGTGTTCTTCTTTTGTGCTAAGTATTTTTCTTTCTTTAGGTGCACTATTTCTACATCCTTGGTTTTTTAGTTCTTCTCTTAGTTCCCTAATTGTTGCAGCCTTATCCATATTTTATCATGCCACCTCTGTTGAGACTTTCACCAAAGCATTGCTCACTTGTTCATCTAACATAACAGTAGGCTTTATTGTTATGTGTCTAGCCAGAGGTGTCTTCTTCGACCTCCTTGATACACATGACTCTTCACATACATCAAATTCTGGTTCTTCCATGTGTGTGTGCATAGACCATGACAATTGCTTCCTTGTGCACATGGTTTTCATATCTTCATCCATCAGCTCCCACCCATACAACTCCTTTGGTGTCATTGTGCTTTGAAAATCGGCACAGACAATTTTACCTATGTCCTTAGCATAGCCCATGACTGATGCAACATATTCTCCACTTGTTATTTTTGATATTGGCCCCTTAGGAACTTGAGCTTTAAGATTTGGAGCTTTTTTTACTATGCCCTGAGAATTCTTGTGTGTTGTCTCATCTGCCTCCTTTTCTCCTTCTTCTTCATCCTTGATTTCTTCATCTTTTGGCTCTTCCATATTATTTGGAGGTGTAGGATATTTGGACGCACTCTCCTAAGACTCTTCCACCTCCTCATTTAGCTTCAAATTCCTTCTTCTCTTCTTAGTTATCTCCTTCTGTGGAGAGAGTCGAGGTGATCTTTGCACACTGATTGTGGAGTATCACCTTGGGTCTTGGTTCTCCTAAACACCCTTTTGAAATGGTGCTCTCTTTAGACTGCATCCAAGTCCTCATCATCTCCCTCTTGTGGTTTAGGTGGGGTAGTTGCGTGTTCAAATTCTACCCTATTTGTAGGTTGCCTTCTGCCCTTGTGCTCCAAATAGCCACTATCTTCATTCTCCTCCTCTTCATCATCTAATTCTATTCTCTCTGTGGGCTTAGGAATTGGAACATTTTCCATTGTATGCTTACCTTTTTGTGGCCCTGGGAACATGAAATCATTCTCCACATACTTATTGTTCTCCAACTTGGGCTTGAGTTGAAGGTACAAAAGCACTGCTCCAACATCTCCAATGGCCAAGCTTACAGGCTTCATGCTTATAATATCTTAGATAAGCCTCTCAATGTAGGTAGTCCATCCTGGATATACATATGTCTTTCTCAGAGTGTGATAGTCAAAATCTACCTTGTCTGTATTGAAGTTTAGGCGGCACACATCTGAAAACTGGTGAACCGATGCCTAGAAATATCATGATGTGAAGGCATATGGAATTTTTCACTAAGGGCTCTAAGCTCTGTCCTTCATCAGAAATTATGCGATGCAAAACTACTGGTAGAAAACAAATTGTATTACGTTACCCACCATCGAAGGCAACTCCTTGGGTATGTGCCATTCTTCTTCAAACATTGTGCGGAGCCTATCATACCACTTCTATGCCATCTACTTGAATGGTCCACTCATGGTCCCTTCACATAAGTATTTATTAAATCTTTCCTCCAAATATTTGTGTTCCGTGGGGTATTCCCAAATCTTCTCCATTGGCCCATCGGGAACTCTAATCTCCATAAACACCGAAGACAATAAAATAGCACCAAAACTAATTGTTTCACCTATACGCACTTCTTCAATGATTGTATTGGCTATGTGATCCCATGATATTATATATCACTCCTTAAGGAATCCTCCTTGCAATGTGTAGCCACATTGTATTCACCTATGACCACATTTCTTGGTCATTCAACTTTGTTACAAGATGTGCAGTTTCCTGCACTACTGGGTACTTCTTCAATTTATCAATGTCCATGCCACGTGGACCCTTGGTATACCCCATATCCTTCCTTGTCTCTAGGATCACTACTTTATCTATTAAGTCACTGTCCAAATCTTCTCTTGAAGCCCTTAGTACTATCACTATTGAAATCAAGGAATATGTGATTCTAACCCTCCGTCCGGAGAAGTAGAAGAAGTCCTCATGGACTCTACTCATTAACCATCGATACGATGGTTCATACTTTCCAAAGTATTGCAGATTGTACAACTGGTAAAATCCAATCTTCTTTAGTAACTTCCCACCAGTGTCATCGTACACTGGCATATCTTCTATTGTGCGCTTGTTTGATTTTTTTCTCAACAACGCATCTAGTTCCTTCTTATTATCTAATGTACGATGGTTGTAATCACTGATTTTACATTTATGGATGTGGGAATCCCATTCTTGTCCCATGATCACACCCTCTAGATACTACATTTCTGAGAAATTACTGTCAGGAACAATTTCTTCTTCCACTTCGACCTTCTTCTTCCCTTTTACTCCTACTATGGGTTCTTTCTTTGGTTCCATTTGAAAAATATCTCTTTTCTACACTTTGTAATCAAGCAAGTTGAAACCCTAGGTCAAATCTCTATGCCCTAGTGGAAATCACATGCCCTAGCTCTTTTGTAATGTGTTTTCTTCACTCAAACCCTTCACCTATGGGAACACAAGCTTCTCCTATGCACAAACCTTCTCTCCACATCTGGTTTCACACTCTTCACACCTCAACATGATTTCTCAGCTCATTTGCACTTAGCTATTTTCAAATTCTCTCAATTGCAATGGTAGAAATGAACTTGCATCCCATCCTTATATATATTTTAAAAAAATTGGTGCATTTATTCCTTCTTCACCTACCAACAATCCTCTCATTAATCAACTATTTTCATTCCTTCCGCATGGTACATCTTCACACCCAAGTTATAACCTTCTAGCATGCCTTCCTACCTTCTAGCCGTGGACTCCTCTTCAATGCACCTCCATGATCCCGAGTGCCTCGCCACTCCTCCTACCCTTGTTTGTTCCCATGGCCTCATCTTACCTCGTGTTATACTTGTTTCTTCATTCATCTCCACTTATGGTCCTTATTTCTAAAAGCAGTCTTTTTTAACAATTCTCCAACTTGAATAATACCTGTAGTATTTTGTTCCTTTCATGTGTACTTATTTTCATCAATTATGTACCTAGATATCAATAACCACCCCACACTGAGGGTATGTGTAGTCCTTTGTGCATAAAAATTCTTCAAATAGTAATTAGCTTATGGAATGTAAACATTTTTATCACACAAAAACACCAATTAAATTGACAAAACATAGCGACGAAAGAAGGAAGTACATTAAGGAAAATACAGAATTGAAAACATAATCTAAATAGAAGCACTACCTTATTACAAACACCAAGAAGACTTATTTATATTAGGGCTTCAGCCTACTCCCGTTGAAGTAACTGGGTAATAGTGTGCCATCAAGCACTTCTAATTGGCACGTACATGTTTCAAGTATGTGGGTGATAACATATGGCCCCAACCAATGTACTTTGAGTTTTAATGGCTGGCGCAAAAAATTAGAATCATAAAGGAGCACCATCTGTCCAATTGTGAACTTTTTGTCCCTGATGTACCTATCATGCCATGCTTTCTTCCTCGCCTTTTCTTGTTTTTGAATCTAACATGTTATTACTCATCTCTCATCTAGCTTAATTGAATTTTCAATTAGTTCTTCTAATTCTTGCTCATCAACTAGACCTCTAGCATGCATAATACGCAAAGATGGTAACATGAATTCCATAGGAAGAACTGTTTCCGCTCTAAACACTAACTAAAATGGTGTGGCTTTGTTCAACCTTTTATATGTTGTGCAATATGCCCAAAGTACTATAGATACTTTATCATCCCAATCCTTTCATCTAACATCACAAATTTTTGTTAATGTCTAGCTCAAAATTTTGTCAAAATATCTAGCAGTCCCATTTTCTTGAGGATGATAAGGTGTAGTCTTAAGGTGTGTAATCATGAATTGATCCAATAAAATTATGATTGTCTCATTCAGAAATTGTGCACCCCTAGCACTGGTTAAACATAAAGGACATCCATACTGTGTAATAATATTTTCCCATAGAAACCTAGATGTTATAGCTATTGTACAATCCTTTGTAGGCATTGCTTTTGCCTACCTTGTTAAATAATTTGTGCAAGTTATGATATAAAGCGATCCATTCCTACACATGGCTAACAAAATAAGACCCAAAAAATCAATTGGCCATTTCTCAAATGGTTCTACACTAGTAATAGGTCTTAGAGGTATTTCATCTCATTGACCTGGTTTCCCAAGATGCCTACAGTGATCACAGACCATGTAATAATACTTACAATCTTTATACAGGGTCTCCCACCATAATCCAGTGAGTAGAATCTTGCACATAATGGCATTACCTACATAGTGACCACCTGTAATACCACCATGAGATTCATCCATGATATCTGTGCGCTTATGTTCTAGTACATAATGATGCAATACTTCATCCCGGCCTAATTTTTATAGGTCACCGCTAATCAACATATAGGGTGTCACACGTATAACAAGTTGTTTCTTCTCCAAGGATTTCATTCCTTATGTTGCCATGCTTGTTCGTAGAAATAAAACAATGTTATTTAATTCCAATGGCGCTCATTATAACCTATATAACTATGCATCTGGCATGGTATCTTCAATTTCCTATGCTTCTTCTCTTGAATGTATTCTGGATAAATGGTCTTGTCCATAATTACGTTTCCCTGGTTTTACCACAACTGTGAAATCAAATTCTTGAAATAAGAGTACCCATCTCCATATGCGCCCCTATAAAATGGGCTTGTTTACCAAATACTTCAATGCCAAGTGATATGTATAAAATAAAATTGGTGTGGCTAGCAAGTACTTTCAAAAAATTTGTAGCACATAAAGCTTCGTGCTCTGTAGTTGTGTCATTATGTTCTGCAGGAGTCATATTTCTACTAGTAAAATAGATAGGATGATCTATAATACCTTCTCCAGGCTGAGCCAATATTGTGCCAATGGTCGTGCCAGAGGCATCCACATGTACATGAAATGGTTGGTCCCATAAAGGAAAACACAGAATAGGCGTGGTAGTAAGCTTCTCCTTTAATGTCTTGAATGCGTGTTGTTGTCGTTCTCCCTAGTAGAACATACCTTTTCCTTTTAGTAACTCCTCTAAAGGTGTGGCAACCTTGGCATATCCCTTTATGAATTTCATATAATACCCCGTGTGACTGTAGACACCAAATTTTGGTCTTATGATACCCTGTACCCTGTATCTCGGCCCGCAACCTAAACCTACCTCACCACCTAAAACCTTACACACTGAGTTATTTATTAATTAGCTTATAATTAATAAATCCACATCTCCAACCCTACCAACTCACCTCACCACCTCACTATGACCTACCCCTAACCCTAAAATAACCTAATTAAGACCTATGACTTGGTCCAGACCCACACCCATGACTCATCACCCCTCAACCGCATCAAAACGAGCCTAATAATGACTTGACCAAGCCCAAAACTGACCCCTCGGGAGAAAAGGAGGGAAAGTTGGCTATTTTACTAAAAATAGCCAACTTTGATCTAACCGACATCGGTCCCTATGTGGCCGGCGTCGGTTAGGCAACTGCCATCGGTTCCCTGTAAATGACCTCCCCCAACCAAAAACAAGGATCCAAATTCATTTGCAGGAAAGAGACAAGGGAGAAGGAGAAAAGAGTTTGCAGAGAAGAGCATTGGGTCCAAGACTGTAACTGATCAACGAGATCACTGTCACACTCATCCAAGCATTGGGAGAGTTAGAGGATAGCTTCATCAGCTCACTTTCGATTGTCAGATCATCCCACTTGAGCTTTGCCTTCATCACCATGTTCCTCGGACCTGTATCCTCATCAAAAAGTAGTAAGTAGTATCTTGTATGCTTTTAGGCTCCACTTCGTGAACTTTTGATTGATAGTAATTATAAACTCGCCCCTGGATCTAACACCCGGCAGCACCCTGCACCTAACCTTCATTCATCCATCCCTATATTACCTAGAAGATATATTTCTCACTCTCTGAGTCTTCTCCATTTCCTTACTATTCCCCTTAACCATCTACCAACCTTAAAAACCCCAGAACCATCCTATAATCAACCTCTACCCAGAAGCCCCTGAATCACTGCCCCTACCGATATCAGTTATCTCCTATCGGTAGTAGTTTTATAACTGCGGTCGGTTATCCAGTGACTGGCATCGGTCACTGTGACTTATACAAAAACCAACCTTTCACCTATTTATTCCCTAACAACCTCAGATCCAGCCTGATCTATCCTTGTAAATTGATCTGAACGTATCAATAACCAGTGACCAAACAAACAGAATGACGTTTTACTATTGGTAGTTTAGTCTCTATTGCTTTTAGTAACGAGGTACCTAAATCTTGATTTTGCAATACTTCTTTATTATCATTTGTAATAATTTATATTAAAAGGGAACTGACCACCTTCGAAAGGAAGTTTAGTATTTCCTGGGCCCAAGGCAGTTTCCTTACTTATTGTCTAACTAAAATCTGGTGGTCTTGCATTCTTATTTACAGGTAGTCCTTCCCAGACAAAAAGGAGTTCTTCACAATCGGTTTTATCTCTCTATGGTATGCGCACACCTTCCCAACACTCAACAGGTATTTCTCCTAATCCTAACCCCTTATCTGTTTCTCAAGAGAATGAAAGGATAGAAGCAACTCTATTCTGGAACTAAAAATTCTACGCGAAACATTTTGGCACGCCCGGTGGGACCCTATTCGGGTTTCTTTCTTTCTTGCTTGTTTTCATATAAGGAGCACCCTTGCCATTTCTTTCTTCTAAATATTCACAAAATATTTTTTCATTTTGGTAAAAGAATTTTTATTTCTTTCATATCTTTGCATTAGTGAAATTCATCTTCTTTGCTTCATCGAATATCATCTTCGATTTGGGTTTAAAACACGTGCATCACATTTTTGCTTGTTGTTTTTAATTCTAGTGAACGTAGATTAAGTAACAGGTCATACACGTGGTGGTGATATGTACGGTATTGACAAGAAATTAATCTTACTCTCACTACACAACACATACCAAATCACATCATAATCTACACAACATCTCAAACATCCCCCCTTTCCTGCGGTATTCCTCCGCCCGATTGAGGTAGCCTTATAAGCCAAAACAAACTTGACATCTCCCTTAGGTCTTTTGTTTAGGATTGACATCATCTAGCGTCTAAGGCATAAGCCCAAAAGTGATTAAAACTAATCCTAGGGTTAGTATCTTGATTTGCTTGTGCATCTTGCTTGTTTTCTATTTTTCTTTCAGTGTTGTTTCTCTGTTATACCCTATCTCAGTTATCACTTCAGACAGTTTGGTGGGTATACTAAGCCTTGTTATCCCCAAACTACTAGCCTCTTACATTCTCTCTTTGCCTTCATAGTAATTGGCATTGGTCCTATTCTACTGACATCGGTTACCTGACCGACACCAGTTACAGTCTAACCGACATCGGTTACCAGACCGATATCAGTTACTGTGTTTTATAGTTCCTGACAAACCAGTAACCTACCAATTCCAACATTTTGTTGCATTTTCTGTTCTTGATTGACTAATTCTCTGTTGTATCCTCTTTTCCATGGTTGTTATCACCCGGCAACAAGCCACAGCCATGGTTTCACATGCTTGTTCCGTGTCTTTGCCTGAGTCACCCCCTTCGCATCCTATGGGGAATCCTACAGACACCAATGCTTTTCCCAAGATCTCTATCAAAGATCCAGATTTTGCTAAATTTTTTAGATGCTAATCTTGGCACTATACAGTATTATTTGTCTTGTACCCCTGACCGTACACCTGATGGTCAACTCCTCTTGGGTATGCCTATTAGTATAGCCACTCACTTAGCTCCTTCCCCACCTAATAACTCCACCTCACCGTCTTCATCCTTAGCCCCGTCTCCCAGCTCAGTGGATTCGATGGTCCATACTACACCAATTGGCTTTCCTTTGGTTAATCTGGGGCCCCACATATCACTACCATCCACTGCCCCTACCTCATCTCTCTCCCAAGTTACCTCTTTCATAACTTGTTCTCTACCACCTATTCACACGAGCTTTCCCTCTCAGGCTCTGCCCACCTTTTCATTTCCGCAACCTCATTCGGTGGCCTCAACATCTTATATAGGACATCCTTATTCGGTCGCCCCAACACATTCATCATCGATACCTTATCAACATTTAATCCCACCATTGTCTAGTAGCGGCTCTTGGCCTAATCCTCCTCCGTTTACGATGACAACACCATCATCTAACCCAACCAATGATTTAATTAAACAGATGATGGAAAAGATGCAAAATCTTGAGGCTTCTGTTTCAGGAAACCATAACACCCTGACATACGAGCAAGTTTGTCGGGAGCCTATTCACCCTTCTGTCCCCCTTCATACATATCCTCCTCAATGGGAATTACCAAAATTTACTTGCTTTAATAGTAAGGAGGACCCTCAACAACACTTGCGATCGTTTAGACATGCTTGCTATCTGATTGCTCATGACGATGCCTTACTACTCCGTACCTTCCCCATGTCCTTATCAGGACCTGCCTTGGAGTGGTACAGTGCTTTAGCCCAGCACTCAATCTTCTCCTTTAACCAGTTAGCCCAATCTTTCTTGGATCATTTCTCCATCAATATTGCCAAGAAAGTATCCATTACTGACCTCTATGCCATCTGACAATTTGAAGACGAGTCTATCGCAGATTTCATTGGACGATGGCGGGGCCTCATCAACCAACTTACTTATGCCTTACCTCAGGCCGAGCTCATCGAAATCTTTACACGGGCCTGCACTAAACACATTTCTCCCACCCTCCAAATTCAAACTTTCCACACCTTTGATGAGGCCTTTACTATGGCTCAGAAACTAGAGATTCGAGCCTTAGAGGAGGAGAAATTGAAGTTGCGCAACAAAAACTCAAATTTCTGAACCCAGGACTCCACTGAACAAACCCAACACCACCAACTCTCACGCATCAGCTTCTTCAAAATCAAAAGGAGCTGTACATGCGGTAATGGTCAAATCTCAAGCACCGTCTTATACCTAGTCGAAATCCACCTATAAGTATAAAGCCGAGCCCATCAAGTACACTCCCTTGGGAGAAACTTATGAAGTGATCTTGGAAAAATTGCTTAAAGCAGGAGCTATCACCTTGCCTCCTGTTAAACCTCACTCTGGGTTTGATTCCGCCCGCGCTATACCTTCTTGGTATAAAGAAAATGACTTCTGTAACTTCCATCACGTGAAGGGACACAGCCACGAAAACTGCAAGATGTTGAAAAACATAGTGCAGGAAATGGTTGATGCAGGGGATATAACCCTTGATAATCCTAATGCCCCTACTAATCGAAATTTAAAAATCTTCAACAAACCATTTCCAAACCATTCCTCTAACAGTAACACAAACCAAGAAACCTTAGCCGAGGAGAAGAGTGTGCATGAGATCCATGTGGTTTTCAACTCCCAACCAAGGGCTTCCATTGAAGAAATCATAAATCAAGCCTCTTCACCGACGTAAGAGTCCTCGCCCCCATCTCCATCATTAGGATAAGAGGACAGCCCCGCTATGCCTTTACCCATAAAGGAACCAACAGTCCAGAGTTCTCTTCTCACAGAAGAGCCTTCTTACACCACATCCCTACAAGACTGAGTGGATGTTATCCAACTTATCTATTTCCCAAACATCTCCTTCCACCACTCTTTCTAAAAGAAGAAGGATCGCCACTTTTTCTGTCATCCTTAGAAGAGAAACCCCTCGAGTCTACATCACCAAATTCCTTAATCATGACAGATCCTCTAGAACATGCCCTCCTCCCTATCAGTTCTTCATCACCTAAATCTTTCCAGCGACCGGTTGACCCTTTAACACCCATTGATACAGTGCCTCATTCGCCCCCTGTATCACACCCCCAGTGGACCGGAATCACAACCCACTTCTCTTCCATATCAAAATTCCCATCCATACGTGAAGATTGTCATCCCCCAGAAGATAGATGACTCTTATGGGCATGTTTGAGAACACCATGCTCTACTCAAATGCAAATGACTAATCCAGACACCTCTACCATATACCCGAAGTTTTTACAAAAGCTCAAAATGCCTATGTCCTCACCTCCACCCCCCTCATCTCCTACCGAATACCTCATCAACCTCTATCAACCTAACCAAACCTTCCCCTATGCTTGGGACTTTACCAATACCCAGCCTGACGCACCCACCTAAATGGTTAGACTTATCCAAAAATAAAGCCGTCAATCCACCTAGGAGACAGACCCAATCTCCTCGAGTCCAATCTATGCCTCTGCCACAACTAAAACCCTCGCCCCGATCACACCAGTACAGCAGGCACGGCTTCAACCCTCGTCATCACACCTACCTTCTATATTGGGGCCTCACCCCTCCACCTTGCCTCAATACACCATGCCTCCCATATCTTCTTTAACACGACCAGCACCCATACAGAAATCCACAGACCTCTCAACACCGTCGCCCCAAGTATCTTGCCTACCTACCAACCCTAAGCAAACTCGATCATCAAAGGAATTGTTTTCTGCCGCTTCTCTTTCCCCATGGTTGTTTTCTGCCACCACGTCATCTGTGGCCTCATCATCTAACCAGCTAAACATGAATTTTATGCAGAAGAAGCCACACCTAGTTAAACCTAATCATCAAAATCCCTTGCCTAAACCACCACCCATACGAACCACTCATACCCAACCATTACCAAAACAATCAATAATCTCACCCACTCAATCAATAGCCTCATCTTCATTTGACCCGCTCAAAGGATCTTACGCCAAGATCCTTGATATGCTGATAGAGGATGCGACCATTTCCCTACCCCCACTCAGACCCTATGATCCATCTAAACCTCGACCTATAGGTTATGATGAATCTAAAATATGTGCCTACCACCGCACACCAGGACACAATGTAGAAGTATGCAAAGCTTTAAAAGCCATCCTTCACTAGTTGCCTATCTCGGATAGACAATCTCATAAATATAACTTACGGAGAGAGAAGCCCGTAGCTTCGATCCCTTCTCCTATACCACCTGTCCCCGCCTCACCAAAATCTATCATCATTGTAACCCCACCTCTCGAGAACAATGACTTATCCCTGCCATCTTCCTCCTCTCGTATTCATGAGATCAACATGATTAGCATTGCTACTCGAGGTCAGAAAAACAATGGGAAAGCTAAAGAAAGCACACCTATGGCCTCTCTTTCTTCTTCTGCCATCCCGATCACACCACCACCTAAAGTGGTTATTCGTGGACCTTCCTATCTAGTCTCTGATGGATTTGTCCATCGTACCATGATCAAACAACTTCACCAATCTCCTATAAAAATGACACTTTATGATCTCATTCAAACATCTGAATCTCATCGACAAGCTCTAATTGAGATCCTTCAAGGGATAGAGGTCCTACCTAACGAAACCTTACCCGTTGCCTCCATCTTCACACCCAACCATGTTTCTTCTCTCACCAAACAACCTACCTCCACAACCACCTCTGTCCCTATACAGCAAGCCGCTGCTGTCAGTTTTTCCGAAGAAGAAATTGTTGTCTTTGGTGCAGAAGATCCTGACCCTGCTCTTTTCATCTTGGCTTACGTCTGAGACATCCGGGTACATTGTGTTATGATTGACGGGGGTGCTAGCCTAAACATCATCTCTTCCAAAGCCTTCCAACAGATGAATATCCCTCCTAGCTGCATGTGTGCCAACCCCACTATGTTGCATTCATTCAACGATGCTATTACTTCTACCCTAGGCACCATGATCCTTAACATTCGTGTAGGGCCACGTACCTTACCTGAACTCTTCTATGTCCTTGAGGGAGAATTCCAATACAACATGTTGTTAGGACGCCCTTGGATCCGGGCTATGGGATGCATTCCCTCCACCTTACATAGATGTATAAAATTCGAGTATGAGGGGAAGTCATACACCGTCATAGCTAATGCTTCCCCCTTCAAAACCTGCAATATGTTATACCGCCCTAATGATGTGCTTGTACCAGTCAAGACACCCATTGATCCAACCCAACCATCTACTTCAACCATGCCTCAACCATCCACCTTAGCCGCACCCACACCTTCGACCAATGAAACCACCAACACAAATACTTCTTCCTTTCCCGCAGACAACATCCCAACCTCAGATCCCTTGGTAGGTGTTTTTCAATGCCTTACGCTAGGGGAGTACTGCCTATACAATGTTAGCACCTTCGATACCCCACAAGAGTATGGACAGTTACACACGTATCCTAACTACGACCGTCGTGTGGGGGATGTGATCTCCTACGGATCACATAATTACCGCACCAACCTAACATATGGGGGTGTTAACCCATCCTCTGTCACCCCTTAACCTCCCCTTGGTGTGGTTCCCTTCCAATCAGATTTTCAATATCTAACCAACAGTCATTTTTCCCTCACCTTCCTGACGCGCTATGCTTGGAAAGGTTTTGGTTTCGGTCTTTATGAGCAAGGAGGACATACGGTTATTCCCATAACAACACGCAAACACAAAGATCGTAGTGGTCTTGGGTTTTTTGAACCACCTACACTGAAGAAACCTCGTGTCAATTGTATCCAGGAAGATGAAAAATTCACCCAGTCTAAACAATTATCGCCCATTTTACCATCTTCACCCACGGAGTCGATAGACCCTGAATCTATCCCTCCTAACTTTTTTTTTCATGAATGCTATCTTCCTAGGTCCTCTCACTTATCAACGCGATGGTGAGGACCCATCTTCTCTCCCCCTTTTACATCCAGACATGATCGAAGAAGACCTGCCTTCAATTAATGTTGTGGAGTGCCAGGATGATGACTCCATCCTCACCTACCTTGGTGCGGATGACTCTTATATTCAACGTGCCTTACCATCTGACACCCAAACCATGTTGAATGAGTCGACTATAGAAATCAACATCCACATGGAGGATGATCCTCACATTGTAAAGATCAGACAATCTCTCGATGCATCAAAATAAGCCGCCTTCACTACCTTTCTCCGTGCCTACAATCAAGCTTTTGCTTGGTCCTACGCCGACATGCCAGGAATCGATCCTGACATTGTTGTCCATAACATCACTCTGAAACCAGACTCCAAACCAGTTAAATAGAAGCTGAGAAAAATGCATCCACGCATTGCTCTCTTGGTTAAAGAAGAGCTTCAACGACTCCTTTCTGTTTCTTTCATCTTGCCTATTGACTATCCGCAATGGATTTCTAATGTTGTACCTGTCACTAAAGCGATGGGGGGGACTTCAGATATGTACGGATTTCTGGGATCTTAACCTCGCTTTCCCAAAGGATGACTTCCCCCTACCTAGTATTGATCAACTTGTCGATCTCACTGTGGGCCATGAGATGCTTTCTCTCATGGATGGTTTCTCGGGATATAATCAAATTTTAGTAGCCCTGGCCGATCAACATAAAACCGCCTTCATTACCCCCTGGGGGACCTTCTGCTATCGTGTCATGCCATTTGGCCTTAAGAATGCTGGTGCAACCTATCAATGGGCTATGAATTACATTTTTCATGACATTATGCACACTATCCTTGAGGATTATGTCGATGATCTTCTTGGAAAATCCAAACATCGCAGTGAACATCTCGATGTTTTAACCATTATTTTCGACCACCTATTACAATACTATGTTTGTCTTCAGCCAAAGAAATGTGTCTTTGGCATCCTTTTAGGAAAACTCCTTGGCTTTATCATCTCTTTGCATGGCATTGAGGTCGACCCCGCTAAATTCAAAGCTATTTTAGAAATGCCCCCACCCACTAACCTAAAACAATTGCGTAGTTTGCAGGGAAAACTCCAATCTATCTGTCGTTTCATCTCACAACTCTCGGATCGATGTCAACCTTTCCATCATCTCCTTAAAAAAGGCATTGTCTTTCAATGGAGTGAGGAGTGCCACAAAGCCTTTGAGGCTCTTAAAACTTATCTCTTGCAGCCACCCGTGCTTATCCCACCTCAGGACGATCGCCCTTTCTACCTTTACCTTTCTGCCACCGACCATGTTGTAGGAGCCATGCTCGCACATCGTGACTCCGAGCATCGAGAACAAGTAGTTTATTACATAAGCCATACTCTTGTGGATTACGAAACTAGGTATACACATGTCAAAAAGTTGTGCCTAGCCCTATCATTCGTGGCCACCAAACTCCAACATTACCTCCTAAATCACAAAACTTTTTTCATCACCAACGCTGACCCCATACATTATATGTACGCCAAACCTCATCTAAACCAACGCATCACCCAATGGCTTATGCTCCTCACCGACCTCGACCTTGAGTTCGTACACCAAAAATCAGTCAAAGGACAAACTATCGCAGACCAACTCGCGGAAGCCCCTTTACCTGGGGAACAATTTACCAATTTTAATTTCCCTGATGAACTCATCGCAACTCTTTCGCTCAATGATGCGTCTTATCCAATGACTCTCTTCTTCGATGGATCTAAATGCCAATGCGGTAGAGGGGCGGGTGTTGTTCTCATTCCTCTTGAAGGTGAACCTATGCCTCTTTCATTCAGGCTCGATTTCCCCTGCACTAACAATACAACGGAATACGAGGCCCTTGTTTTGGGTCTCCACGTTGCGTTACACTTAGGTGTGAAGTCTATTCACATTTTTGGTGACTCTCAATTGGTAGTAAATCAAGTCACTGGCATCTACCAATGTAAAAATGAGGAACTTCAAAAGTACAAACGTTACGTAGATTCACTTTTGACCTTATTTACCCATTATACTATCCAAACCGTTCCACGCTCAACTAATAAATTTGCGGATACTATGGCTTGCTTGGCCTCACAAATTCCTACATCACCATCTGATTCTGACATATTTGTCTTGGTCCAAAAACTCTTTTCCCCATCTTACTTAGTCCCAGATGTTTGTATGGTAAATAATGCATCTGCTGACTCGTAGGATACCTGGTATCACCAATTTCACGACTACCTTACAAACTCTGTTCTCCCACCTAACCTTAATAGTAATGGAAAACACACTTTTCTTAAAGGTGTTTCTCGTTATGTCATCATGGGGGGACTCCTCTATAAACGTGGCTTCGATGGTATCCTCCTTCGATGTCTAACCAGCGCTGAAGTCACTCATACCATCCAACAAGTCCATGACGGAATTTGTGGTGGGCACTTTAGTGGCTTTGCCATGGCCAAGCGGATCCTTTGCCTAGGATATTATTGGCCTACTCTTAATAAAGACTGCTATGAATATGTTAAGTGTTGTGTTATGTGTCAACAACATGCCAACCTTCAACATACTCCCAGCCATCTGCTACAGGTCGCACGAGATCTTTGGCCTTTCTCACAATGGGGTTTGGACCTTATTGGTGAGATTCATCCACCTTCTTCGCAACGTCACCATTGGATCATCACGGCAACCGAATATTACACTAAATGGGTGGAGGCCATTCCACTCATTTCAACCAAAAAGGAGAAAATTGTTGAATTCATCAATCATCACATTATTTGCCGTTTCGGTGTTCCTCATCGCTTGATAACCGATAATGGAAAATATTTCAAAAATAAGCTGTTACGAGCCCTTTGTGACAACTTTGGTATCAAACTTAGCTTCTCATCACCCTACTATCCACAAGAAAATGGTCAAGCCAAATCTTCTAACAAAACCTTAACCAAAATTCTCATGAAAGTTGTTAACAATTCTGGTCAAAATTGGCATGATCACATCCCCTTTGCCCTTTGGGCTTATCGTACCAGCATTCATACTTCCACTAATGCCACACCATTCTCTCTGGTGTATGGTACCGAGGCTGTCTTGCCTCTCAAAATACAAATCCCTTCCCTCAGAATATCTCTCCAGGATATTCTCACCAATGATGACTTCCGCCAAGAGCGGTTAGCCCAATTGGAGCTTCTTGACGAGCATCGTCTTACCAGCTCTTGACCACCTTCAAATTTATCAAAAGCACATCAAGTGTGTTTATGATAAGCGAATTCATGAGCGTACCTTTAAGATTGGTGATCTTGTCCTCAAAGAGAATCAACATGTAACCAAACTAGAAAAGAGAAAACGTGGAAAATTTGCTCCTAATTGGATTGGGCCTTACATTATCACTCACACTTACGGATCAGGTACTTATCGTTTAGCTTCACTTAATGGTAAACCTGAACCTGAACCCCTTAATGCCTTACATCTCCGACCATTCTACTATTGAATTTAGTGTTACATCACTTCTTATCTACCTTGCGCTCATCCCTTGAGCTCATTTACCACCTCATACACCTTGTTTCATGCATCTCAAAGTAAAATCAAGCTCACATGGTTTGATCATCACCTCCTCTTAAAGATGCCTTCTCCTTTTTAGTCTGGTCCATGACTTAAAAATATCAAAATAACAAGTTCTCAATTATACAATTCTAGGATATTCTTGAGTCAAACTTCCTGCAAAACTAGATGCTTCATGCCAAACAGACATCTAGACCTCCAAGCTATAAACTAGACTGCTCCCTCGAAGGACAACTATGTGCAAAAGCCGCATCTGCTACTATAACTAGACTGCTCCCTCGAAGGATAGCTATGTGTAATTTCGTGTCTGCTACTATAAGTAGACTGTTCCCTTGAAGGATACAGCTATACAAAGTCAGCCTCTATCAGAAGCTTCTTGCATTGATCAGCTTCGTGAAGACCTCAAGAACAACAAAATGCATATCCCATATAGACTTCCCGCATCGATCAGTCTATATCCAGAAAAAAATCAAAGCAGTATTCAAAAGTACTTTTGAGTCATGGACTTGTCTATTTTGGTTTGGTTCTCTTCCATCAGAATAATCACCTTATAACAAGTTCTCTGCGCCCCTAACAGAAACAAAACTATTCCATCCACCCCTCCTCACCATTCTTCACAATAACAAAACTCAAGGAACATGCGTATATCTGATATCTTGTGATTATACAACTCTTTTCACCTATCGACTTCTCGCCTATGCAAGGTACCTAGGGATTCAAGCTCATCCTACGATAATACGTGGTTTGTTTAGCTCTTTCCAACTATGGGACAATTTTTCCTCTTTTACCTGAATCTAGGATTGTGTGTTGATCTTAATTAGGACACGATTTCCTATGCTTGGGTAAGTTAACCCTCACTTCACCTATACCCACACCAACACCAACAACATTACTCTACCAACATCAAACTTTTACCAACCAACAAATTTCCTAACCACAACCAAATTGCCTGAATTCACCTCTCCCTGGTCCTAAGGGAGAACTACATCGGTCTGAGGCCCCTCCTTGCTTTGTGCAATGGGCTATGTAGGCAGCACTTAGGAGACATGGGGTCTCCCAAGGTTAGCTCGACCATCCCCTACCATCACCTATCATGTGTTGTGTTCTACTTAAAACTATAAATATTTTCCCATATTTATATTGATAACACTCACCTTTGTCCTTTTTCAATCCAAACATTCAAAACACAAACATTCTTATTATTATCATAAACTCAAATCAACATACATATGTAGTTTTATTTAGATGTTAAACAAATACATCTTCTCTATCATCCGCTCAGGTCTATCTTTATTTATTCTTCTACCCCTATGTATGAAATTCACTTAGGCCCCCACGCCTCATCCCGAACTATTAGTGATGGTGATCATCGATGCCACTCACCAAGCCTCTCGATCACTCAAAGGTACCACTGCTATTGGTTCCTCCCACTGATCCACCAATCTCTCCTGTAACATACGAATCTACCCTCTCGCGTGGAGGAATCTAGCCTCTAGTCTCTCCACTCGAGACTGTTGAAGCCTCTAACAAAATAAGTCTAAAATTCACCTGTGTTTGAAGCTGGTGAACTAAACCCTGCAGGAGGTCTCTCGTTTGGTAATCATAGCTATGTCAGGATGATCTAACCCTCTCATGTGTATCTCACAACTCTGCTATCCCACCATAATCTATAAGACTCTATCACTCCTGCATCCATTACCCTGCGAGACCTTCTCTTCTGGTCCTTCTGGAAGTGTAGCCATGGAGGTGAGAATGGTGCCTGGCGTCGATCCTCCTGTATGGTCTATGAGCCATGGGTATATCCTATCAAAATCCAAATCATCAATACACGTGATCTAGAGGAATCCTCTCGTACTCACCTGCATATGTCCCACGATCTACCTCAATCTCTCTACACCCCTCAAATCCTCGGCTATGTTCGCCATCACCATATAATTCCCGTAAGGCCTCCCACAGATATCCGCAATCGTCACCATCTCCCACATCTACCTATAATACTCGGCATCATCTGTCACGGTCTCGGATCTCGCCTCTTGCTCTATCTAGACCAATCGTCTGAATCCCAACCTTTGCACTCCTGTCTCTCCTTCCTTGATGGGTCGACCTATTAGTCACACACACATAATGTGCTCATAGGCCCAACAATGTAATAAGTATGCACAATCTAGTGTAGTCCTGTGATTTTTCCTGCATGCCCATAAACCCCTGTATAGCTCCGCCAGATATGAGGGTGCCCATGTGAAAGTAATGCTCCCTTCTATCATTTCCCAAATAATACACATCAATGATTTTGGAAATCTTCCCCCCTCCACTCTCGGTAAGGCATAATACCCCACCACTATCATTAATACCACGGCCAACCTTGTTTCCTCAGGGTGTGCCGCAAACATTATACCATAAGTGAATGTCAAACCTCGCTGTGTCAAATCTCGTCCCCCGGCTGGACCAAATACTGTCGTTATCGCTAGCCCCGTGCCACATTAGGCCCTACCTAATACACTGGTCTTCCTGTAATTGGAAGTCTCAAAATTTGAAACACATCTTCTAAGTCACTGTCATCTCCCCTGTTGGCAGATAGAAGGTATTCTTTTCAGGATTCCATCTCTCAATCAGTGCCTACAACATAGCATGATTGCATACGATTCGTGAATAATAGCAAATTTTGCTTAACCCCACATGGTTTATTAATTCCCACTCAGCTAGTGTTACATCCGCTTGGACTCGTGACAACAAATCTGGCACCCTATCATTCATCCTCAACCCTGCTGTGCCTGTACACATCAAACCAACAAACAACAAATCAACAAATAAATTCCCAAGTGTTTTTTATCACAATCCGTAACTTTACATAGTAACCGATATCGGTTACCTAACCGATACTGGTTATTCCTAAATGATATCAATCACTGTCAATTCCATCTACCCTGCTCAAAAACACCACCTATGCTAACTTATTCGCTTGTTTGCAGCCTCTCTATACCTAAAAACATATTTGAAACCCAAGAGATTACCTACCCCATAACACTCACCAGCATCCCAAACCTTTTCCTATGTACCTTTCTTTTTCATCTCTACCCATTTACCTTCCCACATCCTATTCATACACATGCAAATATTTAATTCCAACCAAAAATTATACCTCCTGGGATGTAGTAGTTTGAGGTGGAACCTATCTTCCCTATCCTCTCTGCCCATTGGATGCTTCTCCTTGTTCAGCCATGTTCACCACCCTCTTCACTATTACTTACCTTTACACCTTCTTAATCCAAGCCCACGATCACTTTACATGTCTCTTTCCTCCTTATCACTCACTTCTCCCATGCAATTACCTGTATCAACGTCAACAGCCTCGCATTCTAGTATTTAACATGTTGCATGACTCTAAAAATAAGATTTTAGTTGCCTCCCAAGCTTTTCTATTTTTAGAAAATCTCATTTAAGAGTAACCAATACTGGTTAGCTAACCGGTATCGGTCAGGTTGTGACTGACATCAGTTATCTAACTGATATCGGTCATCTATCTCCTCTTGCTTAAACCTAATCTTTTTTTTTGTTTTTTTTTTTTCAAGGCTGGCCCATGAAGCCCGCCTCTTTTCCCTACATAACAACTTCACTATCAACATCCCTCATCATAATAAACATTAACATTTCAAAACATATGCATATCATCAAAACATCATCAACATCATCTATATATACATCAAATTCCAATACCATCAACAAAACAAATACAACATTATAATATATGTATCAAATCAAACATTATACACACCATGTGGATCCAACTCATCATCTATATATATCCTCAAATCAATGTCAACATATATAAATTACCCTACATGGGGCCTCTATAATCCAAAACATACTGAGTCCAGGGACAGGTCGTTGTCAGGTGATCCCGATCATCACTCAGCACAGTAAGCCATGTCTCCTATCATGCGTCATAAATATCACCGTAGCAGATGCTCGGTATCAACTATGATATGTAATCAATGGGGCTCGCTCCCCAGTATATACAACAAAAATGCATACATGTTATCCTATCGTTGTCTCAGCAATCCACCTGGATACACATTTCGCCTCCCCTATGATCGGTGTCTCAGGATATGATACACATCCTCTAGCATGAATGTCATCTCTGCTCAGTAGGGAGATGGAAGACATTGGTTCTCGGATCCCATCTCTCGATGAGGGCAACCATCAAGCTATGGTCCTGTATCCACATCCCTATACCTGTAACTCTTCACGAGTCCAACCTCCCACATAACTACCCACTGTGTTACGGTCACATGTGGCTGCATCCACCCCAGTAGAGGCGGCATCTGATCTTGCATCGTCAGCTGTTGGCACACCTGCAAAAACAACCCACTCCATCAGGCCTACCCTTTACAAAACAACTACCTTAACCCTCTATACTCACTCACCCAAATCACAACTACTCTATAAACACATCTACACCCACCTATCTTACCCTATACATCTATAAATTCCTCTCACTCTCTCTAAATATCCTACCCACTCCAATCAAACCTAAAACACCTCATCTCCCTCAACATCAATAACCCCACCCTACAAAACATCTACAATATCCCCTTTACCTATCCCACACCCTACCAACTGCCCCACTCATACTCCAACCGCTCTACTCTTTCCCTCTAACCATACCTCAACCAATTTAACCCCTTTTAATTCATACACAACCCATAACCTATCCTACCTAACTGGCCAGACTCCAACCACCCGATTACCCCCCACCCCAGTAACCTTTCTTATCAACTCTACCTGCTCCCCCTTCACCCCACAAATCTATCTTACCCACCTACAACAAACCAACACAACAAATTTCACACCCTTTCCTCCTACCCATGGTGATCGGTACCGGTCACCCTCGACCGTCATCGGTCCCCCACCACTTGTCTATGCCCGACTTTTGTGCACCGACGTCAGTCGACACATGACCGACGCCGGTCTTTATAACCACTATTCTATACATCTTTCGTTGTGACCGATGTCGGTCGCCTAGTGACTGACATCGGTCACTGTGGGATTTCAGGGCTAGACCAAAAATGGCCCCCAAATCCCCTTTTTTCTATTTTTTACCCATCTACCCAGCCCAATTGCCTAAAAACTTACCCACCCTACCGTTTTGAATTACCTAACATATCTACCCACTCCATTTTACGATTTACCTTCATTTATTCATTATTTTATCAAATTTTAGATTCCTACCCCAAAACCCACATCCTAGCTAAATTCATCAACTTCACACAAATAGGGATTTAGAGCCTACCGGTACGACTACACGTCATCGTGGTGGGATAGGTGGTGGTGTTCCAGCTCCTCCAGCACCTCCTGCTCCTCCAGGCTTGCGTCATAGCTTCAAATCTCCTCAGCCGAGTCCTCAACCAATAAAACTCTGCCTCCTGATCTCTGGGGCCTACCAATAACTCACTCCCCCACTCAACTAGTGCCAACTCAGCCCAAAAACTCAACCCAATCAATTCAAAAATCAGACAAGAAAAAGGTTGGCACTCAAATTGACAATGTGAAAATGACATGCCGTATTTTTTCTTTTTATAGGTTTTGACCTCTAACCAATATCGGTTAGGGCGCGCCCTAGAAAACTAATATCGGTCTCCTAACCGATATCGGTCACCACTAACCGATATCGGTTACCTGCCTAGTTTACACTAACTCCTACCCTTATCCACCGAACTCTATTTTTCACCACATCACCTACCCCCGACCTTTGCTAAATAGCCTTATTTTGAATTCATTGGCCCAACCCAAGGCCGCAACCAACTAATCGGCCTGACCCAAGGCCGCAACCAACCAATCGGCCTGACCCAAGGCTGCAACCACCCAATCGGCCCAACCCAAGGCCGCAATCAATCAATTGGCCCGACCCAAGGCCGCAACCAACCAATCGGCCGGACCTAAGGCCGCACCCACCCAATCAGCCCGACCCAAGGCCGCAACCAACCAATCAGCCTGACCCAAGGCCACAACCAACCAATTAGCCTGACCCAAGGCCGCAACCACCCAATCGGCCCAACCCAAGGCCGCAATCAATCAATTGGCCCAACCCAAGGCCACAACCAACCAATCGGCCTGACCCAACACTGTAACCAACCAATCGGCCTGACCCAAGGCCGCAACCAACCAACCGGCCTGAGGCCCCACAACCGCACCTAACCAATCGGCCCGACCCAAGGCCGCACTAATTAAGTAACTCAACCGAGGCCCGCAAATTATGATTTTATCCACCCATCATGTAGTTGTTTGTTCAATCGAGCTCACATGTTCATGTTTTAGCATGACTAGGATACTTGAATTGATCAGCCGACCAGCTTTGCCTAGACCGAGACCGTGACGTTTATCTCAACCAAACCAACCATTTGGTACTACCAAACATGCCTAACCGTTCCGGTACCTTACCCGTTATATCCCTGGAGCTACTTCCTATGCCTTGGATACCATGATTATATCAGCCTTGTTTGGATAAACTATCGACCTTTGCATATGAATTGCTTGTTTTCTCTTCAAAACTTGTACCCTGGTCGCACTACTGCATTTCAACGTGCGTCGGCTTCCTTGAACTTACCCCGCCATCTTACCAGCATCTCATCATCATTCACCCTTTATCAACCCTATCCCCGATTTCATGTCACCTCAATCTGTGATAGATTTGAGGGGGATTACCTATACCCTTAACTGGGGCAAACACTTTTTATTATTGTCAGTGCAGCTTTACAAGAAAAGCTACACGACAAAAAGGGGAAAATGTAGACACCAAATTTGGGTCTTACGACACCCTGTACCTCACATCTCGTCCCACAACTTAACCCTACCTCACCACCTAAACCTTACACACTTAATTATTTATTAATTACCTTATAATTAATAAATCCACATCTCCAACCCTACCACCTCACCTCGCCACCTCACTATGACCTAGCCCTAACCATAAACTAACCTAATTAAGACCTATGACTTGGTCCAGACCCACACCCATGACTCATCACCCCTCACCTGCATCAAAACGAGCCTAATAATGACTTGACCAAGCCCACAACTGACCCCTCGGGAGAAAAGGAGGGAAAGTTGGCTATTTTTGGTAAAAATAGCCAACTTTGACTTCACCGATGCCGGTCCCTGCTTGACCACTGTCAGTTATGCAACCACCATTGGTTCCCTGTAAATGACCTACCCCAACCAAAAATGAAGGATCCGAATTCATTTTGCGGGAAAGAGACAAGTGAGAAGGAGAAAAGAGTTTACAGAGAAGAGCATTGAGTCCAAGACTGTAACTGATCAACGAGATCACTGTCACACTCATCCAAGCATTGGGAGAGTCAGAGGATAGCTTCATCAGCTCACTTTCGATTGTCAAATCATCCCACCTGAGCTTTGCCTTTATCACCACATTCCTCGGACCTGTATCCTCGTCAGAAAGTAGTAAGTAGTATCTTGTATGCTTCTAGGCTCCACTTCATGAACTTTTGATTGATAGTAATTATAAACTCACCCCTGGATCTAACACCCAGCAGCACCCTGCACCTAACCTTCATTCATCCATCCCTATATTTCCCAGAAGACAGATTTCTCACTCTCTGAGTCTTTTCCATTGCCTTACTATTCCCCCTAACCATCTACCAACCTTAAAAACCCCATAACCAACCTCTACCCAGAAGCCCCTGAATCATTTCCCATACCGATATTGGTTATCCCCTACCGGTAGTGGTTTTATAACTGTGGTCGGTTATCCAGTGACCGGCGTCGGTCATTGTGACTTATACCAAAACCAACCTTTCACCTATTTATTCCTAACAACCTCAGATCAGCCTGATCTATCCCTGTAACTTGATCTGAACGTATCAATAACTAGTGACCAAACAAACAGAATGACGTTTTATTATTGGTAGTTTAGTCTCTATTGCTTTTAGTAATGAGGTACCTAAATCGTGATTTCGCAATAGCTTCTTTATTATCATTTGCAATAATTTATATTAAAAGGGAACTGACCACCTTCGAAAGGAAGTTTAGTATTTCCTGGGCCCAAGGCAGTTCCCTTACTTATTGTCTAACTAAAATCTGGTGGTCTTGCATTCTTATTTACAGGTAGTCCTTCCCAGAACAAAAAGGAGTTATTCACAATTGGTCTGATCTCTCTACGGTATGCACACACCTTCCCAACACTCAACAGGTATTCCTCCTAACCCTAACCCCTTATCTGTTTCTCAAGAGAATGAAAGGATAGAAGAAACTCTATTCTGGAACTAAAAATTCTACGTGAAACAATGACCCAAGAATCTACGCACCTCACTTTGACTGGTAGGCTCTTTTAGGCCTATAATGACTGCAACCTTAGCTGGATCGACCAACAAACCTTCCTTGCAGATGATGTGTCCTAACAATATCCCAAATGGTATAGAAAATATGCACTTCTTGATGCTCAAAGTGATACTCAACTATCTACATCTTTCAAAAATTAAATGTAGATTGTCACAATGATCTTTAACTAATCCATACACCATCCAATCATCTAAATAAACCTACAAGAAGTTCTAAATAACATCCTTGAACACTTGAACATCTCTACACGAAAATACAACGGGTACATTTTTCAGACCAAAATGCATCACAGTATAGGTGAAGCTACCCCATTCAGTATTAAAAGTAGTATTTTCCTGATCCTCTTGGGTAATCCTAACCTGATGATACCCAGAGAACCAATCTATAAACAAATATATTTCTCTCCCTACAATGCCTTCTAGTATTTTATTAGTGAATGGCATAGTAAAGGGATCAGTCACACATGCAACATTCAGATCCCTGTATTCCACAAAGATCCTAATCGGTCCATCCTTTGTGATATTGATCACCATTGGACTAACCCATTCTTACTCATCCAAGGGCTTGATGAATCTATACCTCAACATTTTTTCAATCTCTCCTTTGACCTTTTCATGCAAGTTGGGGTTCATCTTGCAGGGTCTCTTCCTAACTGGGCGCGCACCCTCTTTAAGATTTATCCTCATCTCCCCTAATGATTCATGCATTCCTTTAAGCTCATAGTACCCACAAGGAAATAAATCTTGATAATCCCATAGTAACTCTCTGATATTTTCCACTTCAAAGTCTCACCAATAGTCCCCAATTATGGCTTCCTTAGGCTCAACGTTTGATCCAATATTCATTTTTTTTTATCTTCATAGGTTCATGATAGGTGTGTGTGGTCTTATTTTCACTATCCAGCACCTCACACCTACCTGTTGAATGGTTTATATCTAGATTTTCTACTTCTTCATCATCCACTAGGTAGACCATTTATCCTTTTTTCTTTCTCAAGGAAAGCACATTGAAGTAGTGTGGCATCAGCCTCTATTTCTTCAACAAGACGTGATCTTGATTTTCCTTCATCCAATAACTCCTAAATGAGTTCTTCAACCTTGACACTATCTCCCATAATTAAGTGCTTTATGAATTTTAATGCTTCTTCCACGGGAGGCTTGGTAGAGAATAAGTCAAACATCTGAGTCATTCCTACAATTACCTGCTACCAAGTTCTAGTCTCTCTATGGAGTTCTACATATACATACCAAGGACACACATAACCATGTAAAGTGGAATAAAACTTGTGCACCCAGAGTGAAGGTGGTAAAGCTTCTTGCCCCTCTGTCCAGAGTCTCTCACACTTCTGAACGTGGTGCCGAACAGGTTGATTACCATGATAAGTACATATTTAGTAGACGAATTGCTCTTGAAGAACCTAGTGGTAAGAGAAATCCTAATTTCATTCCATCCTACAAGATTATCCTTGTGGACCACCCACCAGCGTGATGTTTTACTGTGTAGGGTATATACTAGCATATTTCTTCTTTCTAGAGGATCTATCCACTATACTTCCATGGCATGTAGGAATACCATAGGATCTCCTTCTCCGGTGTAACAAGGTACCAAGTTATTACATATTCTCCTAATATAACATGATTTTCTGCCCTTAGGAAATATGCTCTTTACTGCACGCCCTACCAACTCATAAGTGCTATGAGTCCAATTATCACAAGAAACACTTGTAGTATCATTAATATATTGTGCATCCTCCCATTGAAGGATTCATTCCTTACATAGCTCAAGCACCTCTGGATCTCAGATGGTGCATACATAAATCCTATTCAGGTCTTCTTCACTCAAGGTCTCAACATAGGATGTAGATTTTCCATCTGTTAAAGGGATAATAACTCTTTCCTCCTTGTTTTCAAAATGTATATAACCCTTTTTGAACCAAAGATCAGCATTATGGATATGCTAAAACCTATCTAACTCTGCCAACGCTAAAACCTCAAAATCTCTAGTGAACTTGGCTCCTTGTATGGTTATGGATACATCTTTTAAAACTCTGATGGGAGTGGCCTTAGTCTGGTTAGCCATGAACAATACATTAGAGGATGGCTGTAATGGAGGTCTCCACATTTGGACCCATGCATCTCAGGTAAGAACATTGACTTCCACACCTGTATCAATCAGTATATTACTCAATAGCCACCCATCCACAACAACATTCAAATTTATTTTATGTTCATAATCTAAGCTATGAGGGTGAATATTTTACATGTAGGATCTTCCACCTAGTCTCAGTATTTGTGCATGGAGTGTTTCCTTTTAACCAATTCCCCAACAGTGGAATGATATTCTCCTGACACAACATCTTACACACTTCTTTCAAACCATCCATATCAATATTGGACCACCTCTGATCCTTTCTTTTGCTTCATCTTTCATGATTACTCCTTTAGATACTGTATTACACCCTAAAGATTCCTAAGTACCTCCATGGTCTCCTGGTAAACCTCCTTCTGATGGGAAAGATTTAGGTACCGTGCATGTAGAACCTCCTCCTTAGTGATGGTAGGCCTCTGGTGCAATGCTTCTTTAGCACGTACCGCTTCAATACGGGTCATGATCTTTACCTGCAATGCCTTAGATTCTACTTCCAACTTGGGCATCTACTTATTTTCCACAACGTGTTATATCCTAACCATCCATGTGCCTTTATTTTCCTTTTTATGTTGCTTGCTAAGATGCTCATACAATTGTAGGAACTCCTCATAACTATGATTCTTTCCATAGAAGGAACATGTAATATTTTAATGACATTCACACCTGTAGTGGTTAGGAGATCTGTATGTATAACATGTTCTACAAGGAAACTCACCTCTTCCACCACCACGGCCTTGTCCTCTGAATCTACCATGGTATTATTGGCCTCTTCCATGATTACCTTAAAAATTCCCTTCATTCCAATCATAATGTGCATGATTGTGTTCCTGATTGTGATGCTCATTCTTTCCTTTAGAGTTATCTGAAACCCCCGTTTGTCATACACCAATATCTATAACATCCTAGATCTGACCAATCAGCTAGCTATCTTCTATATCATGTGTCGTGGACCTATAAATTTTACACTAACATGAAACGTTCTTCCTTATCGTGTGTTGTAGTAATGGGTAGTGGTTAGCATCATGGTTTAGATGGCATATATCACAATCCAACAATAGTTAGCACATTGATCTGTAGGGACAACTATCCTTTGTGTGGCCTTCCACTTCGCAATTTGTTCACCAAATCCCTATACACATCTCATGTGCTGAATTTTTCGATAGCTTCTCCAACTGCTTTGCCATAGTTGTGATCTGTGCTTCTAAAAATGGGCTCACCCCAGTGTTTATACTTCCATGTTCCTTAGGACGTAAAGCTACTTTGAGTTCTTTACATGGATTGATGTATGTCTTATGTGATAGTGCCCTTCTAAAAGGTTTTATCACACCTCCAACAAACCATTGTGCATGCTAGCTTGCATGGATATCATAAGACATCTTGGATAACTGTGTTTTGAAATGAGCATCATACTCTATGACACTTTCAGTAGTGCCTTGCTTAGTATCCTTGAGCACACTTATACTCTTCTACTCAAACTCAGGGATGTGAAACTCTTTGAGTAAAGCATCTTGTAAAACTATGTAGTCTACACAAGTCTGATCAGGGTAAAACTTTCTATACCAACTATGTGTGTGCCCTTGTAACGTAGTAACAAATTGAATTTCCCTACACTCAAAATTCATGATTCCTTTTATGTGCCATTGTATTTCACACATGTGCATGTGTTTAGCAACATCTTCTATGACCCTATACTCTGGGAGATGAAGAGACATGTCCATGTAAATATTCTAGGGTTAGTGCAGACCTTGCCCACCTAATCCAAAACCTCTTGTGTTTCCTCTACCTTCAAAACCACCAGATCCACCAAAACTAGAGCCACCTACACCTCTTGATCTTGACCTCGTAGCTAGATTCAGACCAGAAGATGTACTTCCATGTGTCCCAATAGTCATATTGAACTGCACCCCGACAGTCTGTGAAGTGTTACTACTCCCAGAAGATAGTCCAAAAATATGTGCGCCTGAATTCTATGTGGATGATACACCTAAAAAGGTACTCCCATATAACAATGAAGTTGTTTGTTCTGCCATCATTTTTCTTTTTATATTACTCACTCCTGCTCTCCCACTACCGAAATTAACTTGTTGACTTTTTTTCTACTAGATACTAGAAAACCAAGCACAAGGGAATTTTTTCTAGGTGGATTCAGATGCGCACCCACGGCCTAGGTCATCTCTGCTAGCGAATTTCTACATGAGGCCGAGGAGGGTTACCTGTCATGCTTTCCCAAATGGGGGAGTTCCTGAAGCTTGGGTTCCATGTCTTCTATTTGAACTTTAAACCCTTCCCAAACTATCTCTCTCCACAACATCATTCACTCTACAACATCCTGCTACTTCTCTATCTCCCTCTCGCGTGCCTCATTATACTTAAGTCACTTTTCCTCTCTTTCCCTTTCTGTCGCTAGATTTTCCATCTTTCACCAAGCTTTCTCCTGCCCTATGTGGTGGGGTTTAGTTCATGATCGGTTTATTCTCAAAGTTTAGGGTTACCATCATAATTTTGATCACCAATGGAATGCCTTGCAGGTAAGTTCCCTAGGATATCGTAAAACTTGGAATGCAGCTACCTCTGGGCACGAATAAGTGCAAATTGAGTACTCCAAGATATAGCTATTAAAAAAACCATAGAACCATGTATCCACAGCGTGAGTCTAAGTCATATCAACATCATAAAGGTCTAAAATTATTCCTACATCTAGACAAGTGTGTGATACCTCAAATTCCATTTAGATGCATAAGAAACCATCCACTCATACAGTTATATCTAAAAGATAGTGAAAAAACTATCATCCAAATAGTCATACGTATTCTACTCCACCCACATGTGTGTGTTAAACTCAGATCCGGTGTTGAACCTTTGTGTATATTCTTCTTCTAGGTCATGTATCCACTCATCAACACTTTCTAGGGTCAACGGGTATTTCTTCATCATGAACCATCCTAAAAACAATTGAAAAATAGGTTGTGGCAACGAAACCCATGGTGCAACCTAGAATTCACTAGTAAAAGCCTAGGTGCGCTGGCACATCACTTAGCCTAGACTGAGAACTCACCTGAAGCATGCAAAGGTACAAATCCCCTCTATAGGGTTGTTGTTATAAGATGTTAGTATGATGAGCACTTAAAGCATTTAGATCTATGACTAATATATCATTCTACAGTGCATATTCAAATCTAGAGATTAATAGACTTAAATGATAACCATGATGAAATCAAGCATGCAAGAACCAATTATACTAAGGATTTGATACTCTGATTCAGCCAATAAACTCTATTTCACTAAACATGATAAATACACATAAGCTTATTACAAAATATGGTACCATAGTTTATGTGTGCATCAGATTTGGCAGCATGTCCTCACAATAACTCAATTCTTACATACTATCTATGTATATATCTATATCATACGACACAAACCAATACATATTTATAAGGGTGGGGACTTTCCCTTCACCGCTTATCTAATCCAAAAATAGGTTGCATGCTATTATTAGCCATGCTACGTTACAATAATAGTTTCACATGCAAGTGTGATAACAATAGACTTCTTCTAGCTAACTATTAGTAGTAAATCTATTCTCAACCTGTACCCATGTAAAGTGCTTCATAGTCGATCCTCCAAAAATATCCAATGTGTGTCATGTAAGTCTTTAACTAGTTTGTGTGTTCGGCACGCTATCTCCAAAAATAGCTCATCATCGTGAAAATGGATAAGTCATGAATCTGTCTTTTTCCTCAACACGTGATTCCTTTTTGATCCTCCTACGCTTTTGAATGTGCTCTTCTCTTTCATGCGAACCTTCTATATGTTTTTCGCTAAGTGCCATATTTTTACTGATCAACAATAACCATCACAATCACACACACTTTTATCTCATAAAGACATACGGCTTACATTTTTCCTAGTATTGTTTAGACCTAGATCATTGTTATCCAATTTCACACCCCTTGCAAATTGGCTAACTTCAAAAATCTAGACTTGGGATTTTTCATGTGACCTTTATGAAGAATCTAGAAAAATCAAGTATTTTCATGTTTTAGGGATCTTCTCCACTTTTTTCCTAGTGCCTTAATTCCATACTTAACCAAAAACTTGAAACAATTTGGAGAAAAGTTGAGAAAAATAGGTTTCTTTAGTGTATTACAAATTTTTGGGGTCTAGGAGGAATAGTTCCTAAGCTCCTCTTGTTCCCTAATTTCCCAATTCAGCTGCACAATAAAGAATTTTTTGTAAGCTTAGTGTATTGTGGAATTCTGGGTCTTGGGTGGAACAAAGGATCTAGTTCCATCAGGTTTAAGGTTCCACGCATTCGTGTTCAAGCTGTAAGTTAAAGGGAAAAGTGTATTATGGGCAGGGAGTGTTTTGTGGGAACTTGGGGATTGGAGAGAATAGGTTATGTGGGAAATTAAGTTCCCCAGATTTGGTTTAGACCCATAAGAAAAATTAAATGAAGCAATGCGTAAATACAGGTGCATGGAGGAATGGCGGAACTCATTCCCTCCAATGGAGAATGAGCCACAAAACAAAGGTGGTGGGTAACTTAGTACTGTGGATATGTGAGTTGTGGGAAGAAGCTCATGCGGTAGAACCAAGAATGGGTGGAACAGTTCCATAGTTCCACCCACGACTAGAAACCATGATCCACAAAGGAATGCAAAAACAATGAGGATAAAGTGGAGATAAAAGGAACAAGTGGAATTAGATCCTTGCTCCTCTCAGTTCTCCACACTATCAAACCACCCACACCCCAAAGGAAACAATGTATTTAATTGTGGATTGTAGAAGTGCCCGAAGCCTGCGTGGAACTCCGTAACCCCTTGAACTTAAAATGCCCATAAATTTTGACCTATTACTCTAATTTTCACAAAAATGGACTTTTCCAGCATTTAAAGATATAGTCCTAGGTAGCTAAACAACCAGATTTAATGAAGTATGGTGTCCATTTCTTCTCTATAAACCAATACATCTCGAAGGAATGACCTTGGTAGGCTGCCCATACCCATTTTTAGACATTTAATGCATTTTTTTGTTGGGTGGAGGCAAAAATATGAGTTTCTCTTCTTTCTCTCTCTCTCCCTCCCTCTTCTTCTATATATTGTAAAAAAACCTCTCATTTATGGGGGAATGTTCTAAAATGTAATGGAACTCTATCAAAATTATTCCAGAGAAGCTATGAGTTGTAGGCCTAAGATTTTAACATCTACATGGTGATACTTTCCTTACACCTCCATTGTAATGTATTGTGCATCTTATTAAAGTAATACAATTCATTTTTTGTGGCTCTTATCTACCCTACCTTATATTGTATTGCATTTCCTTTCCTTTTATTGTGTTTGTAGATATATTGTACATATCTTATTCTCCTTGTTGGGTTTAAATCTGTTGTGCTCCATAGAAATGGTGATTTAAATGTTGTTTTAGACTGTGGTACTAATGTATTCCCTCTCCTCCTTCATTTTTCTCCCATTTTCACTCATTGGAATATCTCCACCCCTTTTCTTAGTGCTATCACCCCTATTTTATCCTAGGATTTCCACTTTCATGCACCTCTCTCTTCCACTAGTCCCTTGAAATGATAAAGTAGAGTTAGATATTTGTATTTACCTTTATAGGAGTAGTTTAGCATTAGGCATAAGTAGAGGAACCAGCCTTCTCTGGAGGTCTAACTCAGTTAAAGTCCCTACAACTTAGAGACAGTCTCATGTTACCTCAAAATCATGGGTTGTCTATGACTCAAGGTAGGGTGTACTTTTGATCTCGAAAAGTCACAATTATGTTTTAGTCTAACTCTTTCCTTACAACATGTTCCGTTAGGATCATATTTTATTCATCACTGATGTTGTTTTCCTTCCATCCATCATATCCACATCCTTTTTCCTTTGGATCAAAAATCCATGGGAAGAAAATGATCCTTTCCTTTTCATCCAAACCTCCTCATGTCCCTTTTCAATTGTCATCATCATGACAGGGGAAACCTTACTACTATTTTATTGGGCCATCATCCATTTTAGATAACCTTGAGTTCCCATCCTACCCTACACCTGGGAAAAAATATAACCAATCTATCCATACACACTAGTCATCCTACTTTAAACTTGGGGGCACAATGTTTCACCTAATTTCTTAGTTTTCTGAGAAGTACTTGACGAAATAGATAAGGTAAAGGTGGTAAGAGGAATACCTGGTCTAAGATGGTTGAAGGTCGTATGTGTGAGTATCTAAATTCCAAATCAAAGTGATTGTGAGACCTTCCTTCTGGCTAGGAGGAACTACCTATATAAGAATCAAAACAATACCACCAAAGAGAGTTAAACGATATATGCAGTGGACTGCCTAGCATGTGCTAGATCCTAGAAGTGCAATACTTCCTAGATGGTTATCAGTCCACTGTTTAAGACAATTCAATGCTGAAATAAAGTAAATATTGTCCTACTATAGTTTAATATGATTTAGGCATCTCATACAAATGTAATAGGCTAGATCTAATCTAACAGGTTGGGCTATAAGGAGATCCAAAGGTCAAATAGGTTGGTTATAGGTGAATCTGAGCTAACAGGCTAGGTTAGATATAGATCTGAAGGTCAAATAGGTGTTCAGGTGGGTATAGGCCAGGAACAGGTTGTAATTAAGGCAGAGATCAGGCGACATAGAGATTGACCATGATTTTATAAAATCGATGATGGTTGGAATGTAACCGGTGATGGCTAGGGAGAACCGACGGTGGTTAGGTCAGGGGCTGGTGGACTCACACAGTCTGGGTTTTACCGGTTTTTAGGCAAGAATGGAGTTAGTAGAAGGTATTGGATGATCACAGAGGAGGTATAGGTATGTTGCAAAGGTTTGGGGTTGGTGAGGCAGTCAAGTAGGTGGTTGGGAAAGGTATTACAATGGTTGGGTAAGGAGGGTGGTTGAAACTGGATAGGAGGAATGAAGAAACGGTAAAAGGAATAAGATTCTTTATTAGGAGTAATAACGACGTTAATAAAAAAATGAAATAGATGAGAGGGAAACTCTTACTTTCTGGTGAGCTACTGATCTGAAGGCTAGTGGAAGAGTGGCAGTGTTGGAAGGTGTTGGGAAGAGGCTTCACTGTTGTCCCAGTGAACTTGGTTGTCTTAGCTGATCACAAATTAATCCTTGATTTGATGTTGTGTCTAAAAAGATCAAATTTACGATAAGGAAATCCAATGTCGAAGGTTCAACCCCCATTACAAAGGTTTAGATGGGTCTATATAGGTTGTTTGGTCCATCCCAGTATAACCGGCATCGGTTTAGGGTGAACCAGTGTTAGTTTAGGGTAAACTAATGTTGGTTTGGGTGAGATATCTCAGGTTGTTCAAAAATTGCCTAGGGAGTTGTTCCGTCATTTATTAAGGGTCTCTTCCTTTCTCTGGATGAAAACTGACCTTAGGAGGCTTTTAAATGTGAGGTGAGGGGATGGGTGTAATGTTAGGTTTTATTTAGGACATTGGTTTAGGGTTTAGGTTAATGGGTCAAATAATGGGGGTGGTTAGGTGAGGTGTATTTAATAAAGGCAATTATATTAAATAGGTGTATGAGGGTAGTGAATTAATTTAATGTAAATAATTAAATTAAAATGTGTGTGGGTAAAAGGTCACTAAATTAAAATAATTAAATTAATATGTATGGAGATAAATGGAATTAATTTAATTAAAGTAATTAAATTAAAATGTGTGGGGGGTACAGGAGGTAGGTGCTAAAGTGTTGAGGATGAGGAAATGATTATACGATTGTGGTAGGGGACCAAGGTGATTATGACATGATTTAGTTGTCTACATTTTTCCCCTTCTTGTTGTGTAGATTGTATTGGTAAGCGACATGAACAAGAATAGAGTGTTGTTGCCCCAAGTGGGAATGAGGGTGATCCCCCAAAAACCAGGAACTGATGAGGTGGCAGGGTGAATCGGTGAGTGGTTTGATAAAATTTGATGCAAAGTAGAATGAGGAAAAATGAGGAATGGAGTAAAGGGCAAATCAGGCATATAGGGAAATGGGTAAACAGGCCAAGGTCAAAGGTAGTGGCATTTGAATGCATGCACACATATAAACTACCACACAGTACCAGGTTGAAGAGCTTATAAAATCTACATCGTCTAAGGTTGATAGGTTTATCCAAACAACGTTGAAGTGATTATAGTATCCAAGGTATAGGATAAGGTCAGGAAGCACAACATAGGTTAAGTGTAGGAACATTTAGGTACGTTTCGGTACACCCCAGGTAGGGTTAGCATAAACGGGCACATCAATAGGTAAGGTAAGGTCATTAGGTTAATCAACACAGGTAAAAGTGCCGTAAGGTATAGCGAACACATGAGGTCAAAGGTCACAAACAGGTTCCCGAGTCTAGGTAAATAGATCATAGCATGGTGTGGATACCTGTAGAGTGTGTAGATGTCATTTTGGTTTGTCAGGGTGTACCACCTCTATTTCCCCTCATACCCGGAGAGATGCAGGGTAGAGAACCTATGTCACCACCATCGACCTACGTGCTGACAGGGTTAAGGAGGACGCCATTGATGTATAGATTGATGAGTGGGGGTTCAGATTGGTATCGGGGGAGGTCTTGTGGTCTGCACATCTGAGAGTTTACCACTGCAGAGAGGCCACGGGAAATCAGACTTAGCCACCATCACAGTACAGAGGAAGCCCTACAAGGCAGTTGCTCTCTTTGGTGACACAGCTTGGGATCATGCAGGGGCATATTACAAGTTCATAGGAATAGGTTGCCATCTTACATGCCCATATAGCTATGCAGAAGGCTCAGGTATGGCAGGGATAGGTACCTGTAAAGGCGAAGATAGGGGGAGATGAGATATGGGGAGAGGAGGTGGTATGAGATGGAGTTAGAATGCCTCTCTATAGGGAACAGTGTAGGATGTACAGGGCCATGGCCACAACAAACGGTGGTTACGGGGGCCTATAGGGCCCACTGTAGGCGACATAGGCCTAGACTTACTACCCTGCAGCCCAAATATAGCAGCATGCATAGACTCCGGGCCACTCAGGTGCTAGTACCAAGCTACCGGGCCAGTGAGGGGGTCAGGACAGGGGCATTGGTGAGTCACTGTGGTCGTAGACTGCCAACTCCAGGGAGGGGCCATCAGCAAAGGTGGAGTAGGTGTCGGGCCCCAACATTTCAACAGAGGGGTTGGAGAATACCAGCCACAGTGGACCATTCCCTGACATAAATATGGGGAGATATTTGACTGGTTCATGGGAATGGCCATGCTGTGGCAAGTTCATTTTTGTGTGTAATTAATAGATGAGACAGGCCTCATTGCAAAGAGATTTTGTATTCATGATTGTGTTGTACATGATACCGGCCTCTGTGCCAAATATTTTTGTATTGATAGAAGGCATTGAGCCGAGGGATGAGTATTTTTGGAGATCACATTTATGTATATGGTGGTTACATTGTATTGATCACCACATGGTAAAATATATGAGGAGAATAGATGATATCAGGTGGCTTTTGGTTTTCTGATGTGTATGATTTTTCTTTATTATGAATTGGATGGAAAATGATGATTTAGCATGATAGAGCAGGTCATAAGCATTGATTGAGTCCAGTCAGTATTTAGGATGTGATTGAGTCAGACGGTTTAGGAGGCTTGAGTTTAGGTTAGTTTAGCCTGGAATGGAACAAGTCAGTTGTTTTAGGGCCCCCATGGGGATGAGTTAGGTTCGATTTAGGCATCGGATGTTCATTTCGTATTTGATAACAATGGAAATGTCACATGCATGAAGATGTCCATGAAGACAAGCGTAGGGCCCTGATCCCTAGTCCATGGGTACACAATGTATCGTCCAAGCCAATTAGGATAAAATTTTCCCTGTTTTTCGCTTTTCTCTGCTTTTGTTCATGTTGATTTTCCTTGAGGGACGAGATCACCGATCTTAAGTGCGTTCATGGAAATGTTTGTCTAGGCACCTTGATGCTTTTGGTAGACTTGGAGATTGTCATGGCATTACGACGATGTTCATCTAATACTCAAGTTGTATTAGCAGTCTTGGCAAAAAGTCATCAGCAGTGAGCATACCTTGCCAGGTAGATACATATAGATGGGAATCTAACTTCGAAGAGCAAAAAAGCTCGATAACCATAGCACCAGAGAACTGGGTAGCACATGGAAGTACAATACTAGTACGGTTGTCCCAAAGAGTGAAAGAATGGCGTATCCAATCCTTCGCAAGTATCATTAACTCACTTTCATGAGAATCTTGTTCATAGGGTTTTGTTTGGTGGATTGGCTTGCCTGGGTTTTGGTTAATAGAGAGAGTGAAGCTAAGCTGTACTAACCGAAGGCATCGCCAAGTTTTTGGTCGAGTTTTTATTTTTGAATTGTTTGCCATTATTATTGATAATGTTTTGTGGACCACCAAGTGACACACATCCTGTGAATGATGAGGAATCACATATTTTCGCAGCTTTAGTGGAGATGATGGGTAACGATCCACCCATTTGGTGTACAATATGCAGTATCGTGATTATCTATTGATTTCTTAGGGCAGAGTGAGGATTGACTCTCCCCAAGATTGCCCCCGTTCCATTGAGAGAGGGCAAAGGTCACGAGCGACCTGTAAGGCATGACTAGGTTTGTGATGAAGGTGGGGCATGATTGTTGGCATTTTACCCAATTTGCTTAAAATAGTTGAAATCATCATGATTGAGGTTTGGCACTAAGAGCACTAGGCAAGAATGCAGTTAGCAAAGAGCTAGCCACTGAAGGACCTCCACATTTGCCATCGTGACTTCTTTAATGGTATAGGGGATTTTATGGCTGGTGGAGCATCGAAGAAGAAATGCCATAAAAGCTTGTGTTTATAGAGAAAGGCGCCCATGGTGAATAACAAAGCTTTTGAGAAAGTCATGGTGTCCTTACATGTGAGGTCAGGATGCCGTCTAGAAAGGGAAATATAGTCCCCTGCAATGATTAAGCCAAAAGGTCTTGTGTGTTTTTAGGGAGTATTCATATGAGTTCACACAACAAGATTATAAGAAGGTCTCATTATGGTCATTTTACTGGTAACAAAATGTCTGGAAATAGCAGTGAATTAAGGTAGTTGGGAAGCGAGAAGGCATGGTATCCAGATTTATTGGATCGCGACGGTTTGAATTTTATCATTGTCGGTCAAGTAGTCAACATGAGCCGATTTGTAACATTTTGTCTCGGGAAGTAGTTCTTAATGACACTAATAACAACCATTGATTGGTTTACTACCAATTGATAATCACAAAGAATATCTAAATCTTATCTGACATCTCACCAAGACATAGGTAGTCCATGAGACCCATGAGTGCTTTGTATTCATAACATTTTGGTGCATTCAAATCATTTTAAATGATAAGGCATGGGCTTCACCATCAGAGAATGATTATATTCTTGCACCACCCCCCCCACTGACATTGAACCATTTAAGCATAGGGTCATGGTAAGGGTCAACATCCAAGAGAGGTTAGCATGGATTCGTCAGGGAAATCAAAGTTCAATATTGATTCCCAGAAAGAGTTCTATTCAGCGAGACTGGTCACCAGCAATGGCCTGGCCTTTCATAGATTTTTTGGTGGATGAAGTTTGGGTCTAAGGTCAGGCAAGGAACTGAGGCCAATGTGTGCCACTTTATTTTGGTAAGGGTTTAAGCGGACATCACTTTTAACGGGGTCAGTGTTGGTCACAACCAATAGTTTTGTTGGTTGTCGTAGGATAATGGAAAAGTTTGGTGGAACAAAAACTAAGCCTAAGTAAAGTTTTTCAGGGTGAGTGTATCAGATTTCCGTCCGTCTTAGAATGGTATGTATTATATAATAAACTGCCTGCTCCCCTATGTTGTTCTCACGATGAGCCATCAATAGCCATGGAGTGATCGGTAGCAAGATGTATGGTAGAAGGGTTGGCATTCTTTAGGTTGATGAATAGGTGTGGTTTCGAGAAAGGTATTTTTTGAGGCCTTTAAAGTGTTTGTGGCGTCTTCATCCATTTGAAAGATTAAACATCCTTTTTTGAGAAGGTGATGACATGTTAACAGTTAGATATTGTGAAAATCACGGTGAATATACTACAATTTACCTGCAGCTCATAGTTGTGTATGGTTAGTGGGTGGAGGCATTTCCAAATGGGGCCTTGACGTAGCAGGGTTCAACTTCTATATACGCACGTCAGGAATGATAATCCCAAGAGATTTTCTGAGAAGACGGCGAAGATTAGTGTTGTTGCTAAAGCAGCCACAATAGGTAATGAGGTGGTCAGATGCTTCGAGGATGTGAGGTTTTCTGGCGTGAGTGTTTTTAGGATTTGGGTAGCAAGAACATACTACATTTCGTTCTAACTATATGATGTATAGTCATGGAAAATGTAGGTCATAGCTGCTGATAGGTGACCACACACGTTTTTTAAGGGCCGAAAGGCATACTTTGAACAAGAAGGTCCCCCAAGGGTACATGAATGTGGTTTTGTGTTAATCCCTTTGGAGAGAGTAATATTTGGTTTATACCCCGAGCAAACCATCCATAAGTGTAGAAATCCCATTTGCCAACAGTAGGTCAACCACTGTCCACCGCAGGAATAGAGGAAAAATCATCTTTAGAGTGTCGGAAAGGTTTAAGATCATGGAAATCGGTTCAACATGTTCAAATCCCCCTCAACTAACATCACCTTAGGATAGGGAGGGGCGATGCTATAAATCTGAGTAGGGTATCGATGGGTAAGATGAAGAACTAATAAAGGCGTTCAGTTCTTCTTTGTCCAAGAAGACGAAATGTGAGGGTGCATATTTCCTTAACTTTTTGGTTTAACGGTTTGGCGTCGAGATGGTTAAATATTGTGGACCATGATAGGCGTTCAATGCCTAAATGTCAGCTAGTACCCCAGACGAAAGCATATGTCTACAATTCTTTAAGAAAAGAAGTTATTAGGCTTCCTGTCGCAACATCCAGAGATTCCAATTCTTTGAGAACATGTGAGGAGGGTCATCCTGAGTGTGGATTTGATCGATAGTCGATTCATTAACACTTTTTTGTTGTGTCTCAACACAGGAACGACCTGTGAAATGTAAGAGTCCTTCAGCACTAAGTAGTGAGTCGTGATTCATCATCTTGACATTGAATAACATTAATTGAAGGAGTATTGTCCCCTACTTATGTCAAGATACATACAAGTACGAGAGGAAGTAGCCTCGTCCTCTGCGTGATAGGTCCAGAATCCCAAGGAAATGGTTTTATAAAAAAAAAAGGTAGGAGGGATAATTTAGATCCATCCCTACCATTGGTGAAGGTGGTGAAGGTGATTAGGGTGACAGACGGTGGAGAGTTGGTCAATGTCTTCAATGAGTTCAATAACTGGGTTTTTAGCAGGTGTTGGGTAAATTGATTCCACTGGTCATCGTTTTTACTCGTGGCTACATGAAATACCGGTATGCTACCGTTGTTTGTTCACAAAGGCCAAAGCATGAAACCCCTTCCAAGCACATAGTGTAGGAAAGGTGAGTGAATACGGCGGTTTGTAGTACTTAGGTCAGCCGAAAAAGGTTGTTTTTTTATAGTTGGTTTCGGAGTGTGTTACGTGGAATTCAGTACCTCCATAGGTAAGATGGGCATGGAGGTGGGGCCAGGCCCATAAGGGATGATGCATCGCCTATGAATGGTGATCAGAGTGATGATTGTGGAGGTTTCCATACTCTTGTGAGTAAGGAATGTATTACATTGTACAGTGATACTCCCATATGAGGCATTGAAACACCATTCCCGGGATCAGTGGTTGATATATTGTTGGCTGATGGAGAAGTTGTTTTGAATGGATCGGTGTAAGGGTTTCCGGATTAGTTGGTAAGCTGATGTTTGACTCGTAGAGTGACAGAAGCGTTGTGAAGGAAGCTTGACGAAGGTGCGGTTGTACTACACTGTGGATGGGATCGTGTGCAAGAAGATGTAGGTCGGGAGGTAAGATGCCGTTAGACAGTTCAAAAGGACAGCCTTGGGCTGTCACTTGGGCCTGGTAAGCCTGTCCGGTTTTGAAAGGTGATGTGGTTCAGCTGGATGGATGGAACGTCTTCATGTTCAACTCTTAGCAACATCCGTTCACAGTAGAAGGAACACAACTTGCATGAGCTAGGGGTCTACCGAGTAACAAATTGTTATGGAAACTCCCCTTCCAACATGAGTATATAGGTCAGAACCCATACAGGACCCAACATGATGTGGAGATGTAGTGGCCCGAGTGTAGAGGTGAATTAGCGTCATTGATGACCAACAATGCTGGGTGTTTTATGCATGTAGTTGTTGGGTATGCACATTTTTTTAAATGTGTGAGACGAGATGATATTAATGATAGCACCCCCATCGATCATAACACGTCAGACGTATATATTATCAATATGGATGGAGATGAAACGTGCCAGATCTAGGTCATTAGTTTGGTGGGGGACAATTTCGTCATCCGAGAAACTAAGGATAACAACTTGGTGAATAGGTGGAGGTGATGAGGTATGGAAATTTGGTACGAGAAAGTGACAGGATGAGGGGGTGATAATAGATGCTACAGGTGTGGGGTCATTGGGTAAAACTTCACTTAGATTAAAGGACCTCCATGAGGGCTTGACAATGTGACTTTGAGTTTGGAGAGATCGTATAAGTACTTTGAGGGGAGATTGGTGTAGTTGTTTGCATCATAGGTGCGATGTTTTGATGCCATTAGAATGGGGTACGTGGGGTCGTACACGGCATCTTCTTTTCGTCGGGTTTTCGCTCCCCGTCCATGTTAGTATCCTCGACTTGGTTGGTGCATCTTTTTCAGCTTTTCTTTTGTTCCCTTATTTGCATGTGTCGTGAATGTGTACCATGTTGATTTGACGGTCAAGTTTGCAAAATGGAGAAGTGTAGGTACGGGTATCACACGGAAGTTAACACCTACTTGGAGGAGAAATGCCTTGTGAGGTTCGTTTGGCCTCAATGACCATTTAGGAGGAGGCTGGACAAGTTCTCTGATGCAAACCAGTTAATCTCAGATGTTTGGGGTGGTGGCTTCTATGAGCTTGAGGAGGATTTGTGGTATAGGTGTAAGAGGAAGATGTGAAGAAGGTGGTGAGGGTGAAATAGGTTCATCATCCAGGAGGTCATCGTCATCAAAATTGGGGTTCAGAGGGACATAATTGAATGAGGGCAGCCTTTAGCCCCTTATAGTTCTCAAAATCATGTCCTGGCACGTGATGGTAAGCGCAAATTTTAGTATCTTCAAACCCTTACAGTTTAGGTTTAAGAGGATCGTAAGGTCTAAGAGGGAGAGAGAGTGATAGCAAATATTTCTAGGAGGTTAGCCAAGATGGTGGCGTATGATCCCACCAGTGGATCACAATGCGAAGTGAAAGTAGGTTTGGGTTGGAAGATTGAGGAATTGTGGTGGTAGTTGAGGTGATGTAGTCCTTGATTTGGGTTGTACTTTCTGTTATGTAGTGTAGCAACAAAAAAGGGGGGTAGATGTTAACCACCTCTTTGGAAATTAACGGTTTTTCTTAGGTAGAGGTGTAGGGGGAGCACGTGATGCAGATGGCAAGGCAGATGATGGGAGAGGGTGAGTTACCCAAGGGGACAACTGAGGTGCAACGGTAGGTGTTTGGTCAAGGTCGAGGGAGGTATAGGTGAGGTGGAAGAAAATTTCATGGGTAGTGAAGGAGGTATAGAAGGTAATGGTGGTATAGGAGGTAAAGAAGTTATAGATGGTGATGAAGGACGTAAGGTTCACCTAGGTATAGCTACAAGCTGTGGTGAAGGGTCAAGGGGAATTTGTTTACCCCTGGAGAGGGTAGATTTGTTAAGGTAGAGGGGTGAGGTCCCAAGATGGATGGTAAGGGTGAAGGTGATAAAGGTGTAGTTGGTGAGGGTCGTTGCATGCGGATTAGAAGGTTGGGTTTTTCATTTAGGTTGAGGGATTAGTTCCATAGGTATATGGGAAGATGTGGTCAAGTGTATCTTGACAGGAATATGTGAAAGGTTTGACGTGGGTGTGACCCCTAGAATACTAGTGGGTTTAGATACAAGTGTTTGTGTTGGAACATGTCGACTAGTAGGTGGAGAGGTGGTATAGATGAGGAGGATGTAGTAGAAGATGTAGCGAGAGTTATGTTCATGTGTGGTTTGGGGTTGTTGAAACATCTTTGGATAAATGGTAGAAGTGTCAGTGGAATATGATTGCATTTGGGTCGAGATCGGGAGTAGAGAGATGCCCCCAAAGTAAAGACCTATCAACATAATCTAAGCGATTAGCCAACGTGAGAACGAAACTGTGGTAGATGAGGTAGATGTGGAGCGAGTGGGTATCCCGTAGAAATGTACCTGAGAAATAGGGAATTCACTAGCTTCAGCCTCCGTAGGTAAAGAGAGCCGAAAGTAGAGTCCATATGATGTTGGGTAGCTATTGGATAATGATCACCGATTGGTAACGAAAAATCTATTAAGGTCCTGAATAGATGAGAAGATGATGGTACTCCTCTTTGGGTGGAGGAGGTACAATTGGTAGTGGTTCGTTGGGTAGGGAAGTTGAAGGGGAAATGATATCGGTGCTAACGAGAGACTCCTTCAACAGTTGTATGGGGAGGTGAAGGGATTTCCTCTATGGGTAAAGGAACAGGTAAAGCAGGTTCCTATGTGGGTAGAGGATTTCGGGCTAGGATTTATTTGATGAGGGGATAGGAGATATTTGGGAATCAAGTTGGTAAGTCATTGAAGATAACATGTACCTCACGTCTATTACTTTCATTTTGTGAGGCATTACCAGTTTGATCATTAGATGGGTAATGGTTAGAGTATAGTTTCTTAAAAATATGGAGGTCTTGATTGACAGGTGCATTGGGGTTATCCAGGACTAACTCACCTCTTTCGAGCATTCCTTGAACAATGTTTTTAAAGGTGATACAATTGCTATCACTATGGCCCTTTACACGGTGATAGTTACAGTAGTCATTTTCCTTGTACCAACCTGGTATGGGGTGAGAGGGGTAAAAACTAGTTATTTGCATGTGTAGTGATGTGTACCATGTTGATTTGAGGGAAGTTGGCAAATGGAGAAGGTGTAGGGTACATGGTATAACAACATGAAGGGAAAAAACCTACTGGAGGAGAAAATCCTTGTGAGGTTAGTTGGGCGCAATGACATTTAGGAGGAGGCATGACAAGTTCTCTGATGCAAACCATGTTAATCTCAAATTTTGGTGGTGGCTCTATGAGCTGTGAGGATGGAGGTTGTGGTATAGGTGTAAGAGGAAGATGTGAAGAAGGTGGTGAGGGTGAAATAGGTTCATCATCCAGGAGGTCATCGTCATCAAAATTGGGTTCAGAGGGACATAATTGAATGAGGGCAGCCTTTAGCCCCTTATAGTTCTCAAAATCATGTCCTGGCACGTGATGGTAAGCGCAAATTTTAGTATCTTCAAACCCTTACAGTTTAGGTTTAAGAGGATCGTAAGGTCTAAGAGGAGAGAGAGTGATAGCAAATATTTCTAGGAGGTTAGCCAAGATGGTGGCGTATGATCCCACCAGTGGATCACAATGCGAAGTGAAAGTAGGTTTGGTTGGAAGATTGAGTAATTGTGGTGGTAGTTGAGGTGATGTAGTCCTTGATTTGGGTTGTACTTTCTTTTATGTAGGTGTAGCAACAAAAAGGGGGGTAGATTTAACCACCTCTTTGGAAATTAACGGTTTTTTCTTAGGTAGAGGTGTAGGGGGAGCACGTGATGCAGATGGCAAGGCAGATGATGGGAGAGGGTGAGTTACCCAAGGGGACAACTGAGGTGCAACGGTAGGTGTTGGTCAAGGTCGAGGGAGGTATAGGTGAGGTGGAAGAAAATTTCATGGGTAGTGAAGGAGGTATAGAAGGTAATGGTGGTATAGGAGGTAAAGAAGTTATAGATGGTGATGAAGGACGTAAGGTTCACCTAGGTAGAGCTACAAGCTGTGGTGAAGGGGTCAAGGGAATTTGTTTACCCCTGGAGAGGGTAGATTTTGTTAAGGTAGAGGGGTGAGGTCCCAAGATGGATGGTAAGGGTGAAGGTGATAAAGGTGTAGTTGGTGAGGTCGGTGCATGCGGATTAGAAGGTTGGGTTTTTCATTTAGGTTGAGGGATTAGTTCCATAGGTATATGGGAAGATGTGGTCAAGTGTATCTTGACAGGAATATGTGAAAGGTTTGACGTGGGTGTGACCCCTAGAATACTAGTGGGTTTAGATACAAGTGTTTGTGTTGGAACATGTCGACTAGTAGGTGGAGAGGTGGGTATAGATGAGGATGATGTAGTAGAAGATGTAGCGAGAGTTATGTTCATGTGTGGTTTGGGTTGTTGAAACATCTTTGGATAAATGGTAGAAGTGTCAGTGGAATATGATTGCATTTGGGTCGAGATCGGGAGTAAGAGATGCCCCCAAAGTAAAGACCTATCAACATAATCTAAGCGATTAGCCAAACGTGAGAACGAAACTGTGGTAGATGAGGTAGATGTGGAGCGAGTGGGTATTCCCGTAAAATGTACCTGAGAAATAGGGAATTCACTAGCTTCAGCCTCCGTAGGTAAGAGAGCCGAAAGTAGGTCCATATGATGTTGGGTAGCTATTGGATAATGATCACCGATTGGTAACGAAAAATCTATTAGGTCCTGAATAGATGGAGAAGATGATGGGTACTCCTCTTTGGGTGGAGGAGGTACAATTGGTAGTGGTTCATTGGGTAGGGAAGTTGAAGGGGAAATGATATCGGTGCTAACGAGAGACTCCTTCACAGTTGTATGGGGAGGTGAAGGGATTTCCTCTATGGGTAAAGGAACAGGTAAAGCAGGTTCCTATGTGGGTAGAGGATTTCGGGCTAGGATTTATTTGATGGAGGGGATAGGAGATATTTGGGAATCAAGTGGTAAGTCATTGAAGATAACATGTACCTCACGTCTATTACTTTCATTTTGTGAGGCATTACCAGTTTGATCATTAGATGGGTAATGGTTAGAGTATAGTTTCTTAAAAATATGGAGGTCTTGATTGACAGGTGCATTGGGATTATCCAGGACTAACTCACCTCTTTCGAGCATTCCTTGAACAATGTTTTTAAAGGTGATACAATTGCTATCACTATGGCCCTTTACACGGTGATAGTTACAGTAGTCATTTTCCTTGTACCAACCTGGTATGGGGTGAGAGGGGTAAAAACTAGTATGTGGTTTGATAGGAGGAAGGGTGATGGCATTAGCTTTAATAAGATTTTCTAAAATAGATGAATATGGTTCCTCAATTGAGGTGTATTTCTTTTGTTCTTGTTTGAATTGGAAGGCTTGGACTGTTGACAAATTGGATGAAGGTTTAGCATGATTGTATGGATGGGCAGGTCCAGCCTTAAGTACCACTGTGTTGGCAGTTCCCTTGTCTTTGGAATAACTCCTCTAAGGTTTCGAGGAAGAGGAAATATCGTGTGATTTAAACAAGGAGTTATCGTTTCGTAATTGTATCTTCTTCTCTTTGATGGCATGAATTTCGAGCTTACGTGCCATGGTGAAAGCCTCATCGAATGTTTGGAAGGTTTGCACCTGTAAGGTAGGTGAGATATGTATAGCACAGGCTCATGTGAATAGCTCTATGAGTTCAGTTTGTGGTAATTGCAAAGTGAGTTGGTTGATTAGGCTACGCCAATGAGTGACAAAATCTGCGATAGATTCGTCGTCATATTGACGCGTGGAATAAAGATTGGTCATGGTAACCTTCTTGACGATGTTAATCAAAAAATGATCCAAGAAGGCTTGGGCTATTTGGTTGAATGAGAAGATGGAATGTCTAGGTAATCCACTATCCTAGTCCAATGTTGGACCAGTTAGGGACATGGGAAAGGTTCACAAAAGCAAAGCATCATCATGAGTAATTAAGTAACACCCATGTTTGAAAGATTGCAAATGTTGTTGTGGATCTTCCTTACTGTTAAAGCAGTCAAACTTAGGCATCTCCCAGTGTACGGGATATGGGTGAATGGGAATGGATGGGTGAATAGGTTCATTACAAATTTCATCATAGGTGAGAGAATTACGGGAGCCAGAAACAAATGCTTCTAATGTCTACATCTTGGCCATCATTAACTTGATAAAGTCATTGTTAGGTTGTGAAGATTGGGCACCCTCAGGATTGAAAGGAGGTTGTTGTGGGACATATGAAGAATAAGACATTCTAGAATATGGTGGTGTCGAATAAGGAGGCGAGAATTGAGAGACAAACATAGAGGGTATATATCTAGACTGAATGACTGATGAAACAGGAGGTGGCTGGTAGTAGGTATGTGAGGGTGGAACACTCGTAGTGACCCTAGTAGAGATGGGAGGTAGAGATTAGGGAATAGAAAGGAAAACATTTTGAAATGGGGTAGAGGTTACCGACACAAAGGGTGGTAGTGTTGTGACTGGTATATATGAGACAACAGGTGTGGATGATGCTATGTTTTGGGTGGTGGATGAAGGTATGGTGGAGACTGCGGGTACAATAGAGGTGGCATATGCAGTGGTCAAATCTGGTGTAGGACCTAGCTGTGACACAACCGGGGATAAAACAAGTGAGGTCACCGTGGTAGGAGGTGGATCCGAGGCAGAAGTGATCATTAGGGATGGAGATAAGGATACGGGCATGCCATAGATCAATTGGCCTAAGGCATCTTGAGTGGAGGCATGGGTGAGGTAGTGGCTCAAAGCAGCAAGATTCTAATCTAGAAGTCGTGCAAACTCCGTGTCACCTGTAGGAATGGTGATAGGTTGATTGGGATCCATGGATGATGAGATGGAAGGTGGTGAAGGACTAGGTGATGAAGGGCTAGGTGGGAGTGGTAGTCGACTAGCGTGAAATATGAGGGTGCTTGCCTGACTACGGGTTAGCACCATGTGGGTAAGAACTAATTTGGCGAGACTGTATTATGTCTGAATGGCACAAAACACAATAGAACTAGGAAAATAGTCATGGGTGAGTGAATTAGGTCGGCTGGTGAGTTGTAAAATAGTAAAGGGTGACTGACGTTGGTTCGGGTAAACCGATGCCGGTTAGGCTTAACTGGTGCCAGTTACTACGAAAAACCAACAGTTTGTTAAATGATAGTCCCAGAGTGACAATTTTCACACAGGATGAGACATACGGTAACTGTGATTGAAGTAACATCAATATGAAAGGTGATAGGAGCCTTTTACAACTCAGAAAGTGAAATAGGTGTCTTTTTTATAGGTATCCAAGAAGACTTCAGACTGACGTCGGTTGGGGTAAACCGATGCCGGTTAAAGATAACTATAGCCGGTTACTGTGAAATTGAAATAGAGAATAAGAAAAGTGGTTGTAATTTAAAATTTGGTGTTAAATCAAACCCAGAAGTCTGAGGATGACGTAGATGTGGTCCAGGCACACTCAGACGAAGTCAAAATACACTAACTATGATTAGGAGTGTGTAAGGTAAGATAAAAAATAGTGATCGAAGGCTCTCACCTCAAAACGCAAATCAAGCAGAACACTAAGAAAGATTGTTCCTAGAGTGCCTGTTCTATTACATTTGTTCAGCTTATGTTATTTGTGTGGACTGACTGTTGTGAACAGAACAATAGAATTTCTTGGTGAGGAAGGCTTCCTACGAAGAAAGAATTCTAAAGGTTGAGGTTTCATGAATGTTATGGCAGGGGCGGGATTTGCTCTGATGTATGACTCGACATAGTAGTGAGTTGGGTGCCCACTGTACCGTGATCGTGTGATCACCTACAACTTCTTACAGGTAGGATGTTGTTTAAGAATGTATGTATGTTGAAATTTTGTGTGGTTTCGTAACACTCAGAGAAAGAGAAAAGGATAGAAGTGCTTTTATACAATTCATTTATCAACCATCATCTGGTCATGACTTCTAGCATATAGGTTGATGAGTGCATAGTTTGGCTCATTAATATCATTTCTTCAGACCAGGAATACTCTTCATAATATGACTTATTTGTATATGGGGATGTTTTGTATAGTCATGTCTTAGTAGGTTGATGCATT